>OZ030011.1:125669747-125997247 GCA_964023405.1 Apodemus agrarius | reverse complement strand
GGTTAGAGTTCTACTTCCAAAAGCAATCAAAGGATGCCAAGCAAAAAGACTCAGGCCCGTTGACACTGTTAGGAGGTCAGGGATAGAAACAGTCCCTCCGCTTTTGTTTTGAATGAAATACAAGACACAATGCCATTGTATCTTGGGACTGCGTGCTTGTTTTTTTGTTTTTTGTTTTTTTTTGTTTTTTGTTTTTTAATTTTTATAGGGGCTCAATAATGAGAGTTTGCTCAAAAGAGACCTTGGACTTTAAAATTTGAACAATATGGGACTCTTAAGATTTGGGGAACTTTTGGAAAGGGACTAGATACATTTTGCACTACTAGAAGGTCGTGGCATTTTGGGGGCTAGAGAAGAGTGTTATTGGCTTTTTATGAAATACCCCCACAGGCTCATATAGTAAGGGTTTGGTCCCAGCTAGTGGTACTATTTCATGGAGTGGTGGGAACCTCATGAAGGAAGGCTTCACTGCAAAAAATCTTGGTCACTGTGGTGTACAGGGTGTACCTTTCAAAGTCTGACCTGGTCCCCAGGCCCCCAGCCCTCTGCTTGCCTCATCTGCTGTGACGCAAACAGCCCCCACCTCCTGCTCCCACTGCCCGGCGTGCCATCCCACTACGGTAACATGGAGCCGAGTGACAACAGACTGGGCCCTCTGAAACGGCGAGGGAAAGCAAGTTCCCCCATCAGCTCTGCTATTGTGGCAGCGCCAAAGTCTGACTAACAGGGATGGAGACCCCCCCCCCATAGCAAGAAGAGAGTTTTGACAATTCCAAAACACACTTGAAAAAGATTATTTATTTATTATGTAAGTACACTGTAGCTGTCTTCAGACACTCCAGAAGAGGGTGTCAGATCTTGTTACGGATGGTTCTGAGCCACCATGTGGAACTGGGATTTGAACTCAGGACCTTCGGAAGAGCAGTCAGCACTCCTAACCCCTGACCATCTCTCCAGTCCTAAAACACACTTTTTAAACTTTTCGTTTTTAACATCTCTGAACTCTGGATGTGTCATATAGTCAAAGGCACCATTACATGTGGCTGCTTCCCACCTGTTAGCTCACCACATAAATGAACAAAAATGGATCCTGAGGTCCAATGGAATGCCTCTTTCAATTTAATGGTTCTCTTTGCTGTCTTCCTGGAAGGAGAAACTGACTCAACACAGTTGGAACATGTTCTTAATGAGTTCTAGCACACAGTGTACACTGTCTGGTGATCTGGTGACACACACACACACACACACACACACACACACACACCCGCCTCACCTTGGAAACTTTGTGTGTCTCTGCGTTTGTGTTCCCCCTGCATAGCAACAAGTGCCTGATCATTACTCTCCCAACGTCAGGTTGTATAAAGAAATAATTATTTCTTTATCCTCATGCTCCTGTCTGTGAGCATGCTTGTGTGTTTGGAGTGGGTTGGAGGATCACACTGCTTACCTATAACATCCGCTTAGAGGCGATGAAGGGCAGAGATGTCTTGGGTATTGGCTGTACAGACAATATGTCTACTGCTGACTTGTAATAATGAGAATACCATCATAGTAACAATGGGTTTGTATTATTTAACTCAATGGCAGTTCTGCTCAGGAAGCATGGAGTGGATTGTGGAGGCTCCTCGCTTCCTGATGTTTTACCCATTTTTTCCTCTAATTATAAAACAAGCCCTTAGTTACAGTGTGAAACCCAGTGCCAGTGTGGCCCATCTAGGACCTCGAACGAGATATTTTCTCTCAGGGCCTTCAATAGAAGTCTGCCTGTGGCCACCTTCTCCAGCCCTGAAAGACTTAGAAGAACAAAGGGCAGTGGAAGCAGAGATGAGGACCTGCCACCGTCATCCCATGCCACCGTCATCCCATGCCGCGGTCATCCCATGCTGTGAGGTCTCACAGCTAGCCTTTGCCACAGGGGCTGGTGCTTTCTCTGTATAAGCTGAAAAGGTGTTTGGGAGTCAGCACGCTATGAGACATTTTAATCCTACTTTAAGCTACTCCCCGGCTTAACTGGTCTTTTTGGAAGTTATTTGCAAGAAAAGAGGAAGAAAAGAGAAAGGAGAGAGAGAGAGAGAGAGAGAGAGAGAGAGAGAGAGAGAGAGAGAGACTGATTAAGTTTGAGATGTGGGATGATGAAATGCCATCTTCTGTACTGTAGACTGAGAAGAGATTTCTAGGCTGAGACCCACAGGTTGGTTGAGAAATTATGACATTATCCCAAAGCCTCAACACACATGCTTGGTTAAGAGAGAACAGAACCAGATGGATCAGAAATACATACAGGTGCTTGGGATTTATCTGAAGTCTTCTCACCTCAACCCCCATCCCCTGGACAGGCTTTCTTTGTGCAGCCTTCAATGCCCTAGAACCTGCTCTGTATACCAGGCTGGCTCTGAGGACCAGACTCTCAGAGATCCGCTTGCCTCTGCCTCCTGAGTGCTGGGACCAACAGTGTGCGCTGCTGCTGCTGCTGCTGCTGCTGCTGCTGCTGCTGCTGCCTCCGCCGCCACCCTCACCACCCAGTTTACATGAAAGCTTTTATTGAGGACTAAGCCTCTTCAGTGGCACCTGTAGCATAAAGGCCCAGGTGGCCAGGCCCATTCGTTTGTCATCTTTGATAAGAGCCTCTCTCCGTGACACCATCTGTCCAACTGGTTCCTCTGCTTTTTGAGGCATGTCCTAGAACAGGAGCTGCGGCCAAGGACAGCATTTGCTGTGGCAGGCAGGCATGCACACGACGAACTAAAAGCTACAAAGCATTTGTTAAACATGAGGTCTTGGCCGTGCTTTGCACCTTGTTTTATACATCACAAGGGCAGGTGACTTGGTTTGAAAGCAGTTTCTCTAATTCTGGCAGACATGCTGCGAGAAAGGCCCAGAATATAGCCTGTTGGGAGACTAGTTCAGGTGGTAGAGTCCCAGATCACTAGACAGGGTCCTGCCAAAGCTGAGTAGGGAAAGATCGCCACTAACTTTCTTTGGAAGAGCTTCTTATGGTTTGCATGTGTCTCCCCAAAGCACGTGTGTTGCCACTTTAATTTCTCTAGGGAGTGGTGGTACCTGGAGAGAGCGTCTAGATACTGTGAGCAGACTGTGATGTATTAATGGTTCCTCTCTCGATTGTGTTCTGCTCTAATGGACTGTGGCTGTGGCTGCTCCTTCCCCTCTCCCTCCTCTCAGGAGCCAGGCACCATGTTCATGGAGGACTTCCCTGTCTCTTGAACTATCATCCTATGTAAACCCACTCTCCCTGTGATAAATGGACCAGTCTCCAGCATTTCATTACAGCATGAGAAGAACAAACCAAGACAGACATGTTGGACCAGTGCAGCTCTGAGAGGCCGGTTGTTTGTTACTAGTAAACTAAGACACGCTTGCCCCACACCATCACAGAGTATGGTGTGTATAACATCTCATTCAGAAAACACCGCAAAATTTACTGAAAAGACTTATACAAAGGCATTTTCTTAGCAGGCCAGGCATTTTATTGAAAGATGTTAGACGCTCTTTCAGACATCTTCATTAAGTTTCTTTATAATGTAATCAGTTATTTTAATGTCAGCTGTGGGGTGACTTCCACTGTCCCCGCTCATGGCCAATTGAAGAGCAAAGAGAGAACATAGTCTGTCAGTCTTCTAATCCTCACTCATGAAAACAAAAAGCAACAAATCTGGCCGATCCAATCCGTATTACACTTATGTACACACAGGTGTGTATGTGTGCTTTGGCCCAGGCGAGGAGGTCAGAGGATTACTGTGCGCCTTGTGTCGTGTGACATCTAGCTCAGGTGGTCAGGGCTGTTAGCAAGCGCTGTTAACCTTGTGCCTCTGGCCAGCTCCTACACAAATTTTGTTTTGTTTTATTTTGTTTTGTTTCGCATTGTTTAGCAAGAAAGACATTGGACCTCTTAAGGGTGCTTTTACTCTAAATAAATCCATATGAGGGATTTGGAGTGGGACTTTGTGAGTTCAAATTCAGTCTCCACCTGTAGAGAACCTTGTGATTCGGATAATAGTGCCACAGTCTCTCTGAATCTGTTTATTTGTAAATGAGACAATAACACAACGCTGGGAGTGGGTTAGCGGGAGAGCACACCAATGGCCTGGAGCGACAATTCTTCCTTTATTAGAAGCACTCTACCTCTTTCTTGGGTTGCCTTTTCCTGGGCCTCGCTTGCGACACTTTGCGTTGGCCGGAATGAACAGGAGCCGTTGCTTCCCGGGCCATTTGACATCCCTGGCTTTCTCTTTGAAGAAAGCGTCCCCGTGGCTAGTTTGGGAAACAGGCTGAATGAGTGGGGGTCGACCAGTTGGCTGCGACCGAGCATCCTCAGGGCAGGCCCTGCGGGCGCAGCTGTGCGTGCGCCGCCGAGGGTGGCGGCGGCAGGCACCCCGCCCTTGGCCGCCGCCTCGGCGTGTCAGGTGTCGTGAGAAGCGCGGGAGGGGCGGCCGCGAGCAGCGCCCAGGGAGATGACTGGAGCCGACTTCCCAGAAGCGGCGCACGCAAGGCACAGCTCCGCACGCAAGGGGGAGGCGACAGCAGAAACTTTTCAACCCAACCGTTTGCAGGCGTACAGAGCTGCCTCCTCCTCCCACTCACCGCCCCATCTCGGGTCTGGCGCTCCGGGATTGCCTCTGGCGCCTAAGCTTGGATCACTGCCTGGGGCGACCTGAGATGTCACGCGTGTCCAGCAGGTGGCAGAGTTCCTGTCGTTTCAAAGCGGGAAGCCTTGCCTTCTGAGAGCTTTGTGTGCAGAAGGATGGTGCGCGCCTTGGGGCGGGAGAACTTTCAAGGTTTCCAGATCTCAGCGGTAGAGAGAGATCTGTGCACACAAAGGGCCAAATGCTTTGCAAAACCTTAAGATAAAGATAAATGCAAGGCGACCCAAGCTGCCCTGTTCCTAAAATGGCAAGTTTCTTTCCCTGGCTCGGTGCCTAAGGATCATGAGCAAGGCACCAAGTCACCCGGAGGAGGAGGGCGTGCTCCCTCCCGGTTGCTCTTTGCTCCAGAGCGCAGAGGCGTAGGAAATTCTGTCCCAAGCCCGGTTCTGGGGAACGCGTGGGGGTCTTGACTGGGGGATGACTGATGACAAGCCGTTATCGCCAAAGGAAAACTTTGCAGGCGGATCCTAACAGGGCTGCCAGCGATTGTTCCAGGACGGTCCCAGCCCGCGGCGCCGACTTCCCACTGGACCACCCTGGGTCACCCTGAGCACGGACTTGAGACCCAAGTCCCAGATCTGTGGGCTTTCGCAATGCGTCCCGCCCCTCACGCCCCACCCCCTAAGGTCCCCGCTTCCTCCAGTCTCTAACCAGTCCTTAAAACTCCCGAGTGGAGGGATGGCGCATCGCTTCTGGGGTGCGTTGCAGACACCTCTGCGACGCCAGCTTGAAAGCCGCCGGCGGGCTGGGATTTAACACCGTTTTATCAACTCGCAGCCCCCACCCTTCTCAACCGCAACTCCAACTCCGTGAGAAAGCCCTGACTTTGCGGGGAGCCCCAGGTGCAGTGGCGCTCAGCAAACTTGAGACACCTCCCCCCCCCCCCGTCCTCCATACTACTCTAAGTTTAGATTCTGACTGAGCCAAGAATAGGTGCTAAAGCAACGGGCCTCAGGTGTCCAGGCCTCCAGGTCCCTCGGGAGGGACTCTCAGGTTGAAGTCTTGCAGAGTCTGGGCAGAGGCTCCAGGGCTTCTCCCAGACCCCTCTGCTCTCCACCGCTGGAAACCACGCTTCATAGCAGGTCAGTCTGTCCACGGAGCCACCTTCCCGAGGCCTCTTCAGAGCAGTTCTTGAAGGTCAGGGGTGGGGTATTAGGGACTTGAAAAGAAACCTGCCTTTGTGTCTGCCACCCACCGGCATTGTGTCGGGATTCTGGGAACCGTTAGGCAGCGGGGGATTTGGAAGTTGGTATGTCTCTGCTGGAGGCGGGGTTGGGTAGGAAATGTAGTTTTAAGCATCTTGGCCAGAAAGTCAGCCTTTACCTGAGCTATGCACAGCCTCCAGTCTGTAGGCCCACGCTGGGGCTGAGATGCAGGGGGTGGGGGCACTCTTTTTTTTTTTCTTTGCACACCTGAGTTTCACATTTTGCCTTTGTGTCCCCAGCATGGCCACGAGCCTCAGTGCAGACAGTCCACAGCAGCTGAGCTCGCTGTCTACCCAGCAGACCACTCTTCTGCTACTCCTTTCCGTCCTGGCCGCCGTGCACTTAGGCCAGTGGCTGCTGCGACAGTGGCGACGGAAACCGTGGTCCTCGCCCCCAGGTCCCTTCCCTTGGCCGCTGATCGGAAACGCAGCGGCTGTTGGCCGGGCGTCGCACTTGTACTTCGCTCGTCTTGCAAGGCGCTATGGCGACGTTTTCCAGATCCGTCTGGGCAGCTGTCCCGTGGTGGTGCTGAATGGCGAGAGCGCCATCCACCAGGCCCTGGTGCAGCAGGGCAGCGTCTTCGCGGACCGGCCGCCCTTCGCCTCTTTCCGTGTGGTGTCTGGTGGCCGCAGTCTGGCGTTCGGCCACTACTCTGAGCGCTGGAAGGGGCAGCGACGCGCGGCCTATAGCACGATGCGTGCCTTCTCCACGCGCCACCCGCGCAGCCGCGGTCTCCTGGAGGGCCACGCGCTGGCAGAGGCTCGAGAGTTGGTGGCAGTGCTGGTGCGGCGCAGCGCGGGCGGCGCCTTCCTCGATCCGACGCAGCCGATCATCGTGGCGGTGGCCAATGTCATGAGCGCCGTGTGCTTCGGCTGCCGGTACAACCACGACGATGCCGAGTTCCTGGAGCTGCTCAGCCACAACGAGGAGTTCGGGCGCACGGTGGGTGCGGGCAGCCTGGTGGACGTGCTGCCTTGGCTGCAGCTGTTTCCCAACCCCGTGCGCACCACATTCCGCGAGTTCGAGCAGCTCAACCGCAACTTCAGCAACTTCGTTCTGGACAAGTTCCTGAGGCATCGCGAAAGCCTAGTGCCCGGGGCTGCTCCTCGAGACATGACAGACGCCTTCATCCTCTCTGCCGAAAAGAAGGCGTCCGGGGGTCCTGGCGACGATCCCTCCCGGTTGGACCTGGAGGATGTGCCTGCCACTATTACCGACATCTTCGGAGCCAGCCAGGACACCCTTTCCACCGCGCTGCTGTGGCTGCTCATCCTCTTTACCAGGTAAAGCCTCCAGGAGGGTTGGAGCTGAGCGCAGGGTTTGAGGTTTCGCCCTGCGTCGCCCCCCCCCCCCAACCTCCTAATTCCTTCAAACTGAGATCTCAGGTAAGATAAGGCCGGGTCCGACTGGGCAGTCAAGACCGTGCTTCCCCTCCAAGCGTTGCCAGAACTTAACAGCATCTCTGATGTGTCCCACTCCTTATACCCCTCCCCCATGACAGGGAACAAATTTATGAAGAGCTCTCCCCCACAAACAAAACAAACAAACAAACAAACAAACAAACAAGAGTTTTACCTTGCCGGCAGATCAGCTTTGATCCTTCTGAGGCTCAATAGAAGCAAAATTGGACCGGTTCCAAGGTTAAAGGAAGTGCAGTATAATGTTAACTAAACACAGCGCACAGCGGCAACGGGTAGGCTGCCCATCTCAGGCTCTGATTCCAGCTTCGGGGCAGAGCTAAGTTACCAGGCTAAGGAAGCCAGCAGAGGTCTGTTCCCAGAGGATAGCCTGAGAATAAGGTTTACCCCGAGGTGGTTGCACTGCAAAATAAGCAGGTGGAGTCACTTCTGCGGTCTGTGATTAGTTCTAGAGAGGAGTCTGGGAGCTGGGGGGGCGGGGGGGGCGCCTATCTCTCTGGTCCTGGTCTCTGGGCCAGGGAGCAGACCTCTACAGCACTCACTGCAAGGCTGCACACAGAATTAAGCAGTGCCCCACACCCTCCCCACGCGCAGGTGGTCTAAGTAAATGAATCCTTTGTGGGAATTTGACGATTACCTATTATTTACCCATAATTCAGAGTTAACCTGTATTTTATCTAGAAGCATTATTTCTTTTCTTAGAGCATGACGCAGCGGTTCCCAAACGGTGGGTCGCTCGATTCCTGCCGCCTAAAACCGTAGGAAAACACAGATACAGTACGATTCATAACAGTAGCAAAATTGCAGTTTTGAAGTAGCAATGGAAATAATTTTATGGTTAGGGGTCACCAAAAACACGAGGGTTGCAGCGTTAGGAGCCACTGCCCTAAGTGATGCTGAAGGTGTGCTCGCCTTGGAATTTGGCACGCAGGGTCTGTTTCCTATTGAAAGTCACACAATTCGTATTTCTTTAGATCTACTTTCGCATTTTAAAAGTACATTTAAAATAACTTTTCAATATTAAAGCCAAATCGTGTAAACATATTGGGACTATTAGGATGAGAGGCAGAGGAGGCAGAGAGAGAAGAAAGGGCATTGAACCCAAGATCAGGATAAAGCTCTTCGTCCTTGAAGATGATGTCAGGTCTTTCACACCCCAAGATAAGTGGGTACTCTTTGAAAAAAAAATTTTTTATATTAAGCAGTATAGGTTGTTCTCCATGTGTTCCAAAGAAATAAAAAATTTCAGGATCATTTTCAATGAAATAAAAGTGACATTTTTCCTTTTGGAGAAAAGGCGATATAACCAGACTGAGCAAATTACGATGCCCGTTTAGATATGAATTTTATTGATGCATCCGCAGCTGCAGCTGGTTCACCCGAACATAGTGTCTGCTTTTGCACTGCCTTCAGACTGCAGCAGCTGAAGGGACAGTTTGCCGTGTAAGGTCTAAAATGCTTATGATGTGGCCCTCGGTGGAAAATGCTGGGAAGTTCTGGTAAGCGTTTTTTTAAACTTCCCATTGTCTCACCATTTAAAATACTTATTTCCAGGGGCTACAGTTATTCTCCCCACCCCGCCCCCTTTTTGAGCCTCCCACTTATTGTACGTAGTGGACGCACCCTCATCTTCTAACATTGATTTCAGGATGTTTTCTCTTTTACATATTTTTAATTTTTATCTATTCTTATGCATATGAATGTTTTGCCTGGGTGTGTGTGTCTGTGTACCAGGTGCATGCCTGGTGCCTGCAGAGGCCAGAAGAAGGTGTTTCCCTGGGGATTAGAGTTACAGACTTCAGTGAGCTATCACATGAGGGTTGGAAATCAATCTCAAGGTACTCTAGAAAAACAGCTGGTGTCCTTACCACTGAGGCATCTCTCCAGCCCAGATTTTAGCAATTTTGATGGCTACACAATATCTTGTTGTAGTTATATACATAGATACAATCAGGTTCAAGTTTTAATATTAATTGTAGTTTGGGCTGCATTTTGAGTTTTGAGCATTGCTGTGATTATACGTCATTATTCCTGTTAAGCTGTTTTCTCAACATGGGCTTCTAGGTATAAAATATTGGGTTTAAAAAATGAGAGGCTACGGGATTGCCTTTATAAAGTTTGCTGTAAAGGAAGATTTAGAGTTCCAAAAGAATTGTCCCCGTTCCTAGCAACAGCAGTGCAGACCTGTCTCATCTGATACCTCATCAGGTATCTCATCTGATAAACTGGGCTCTGCTTTGTGAGTTTAGGAAATGTGTAGTGTCATCTATCTGGAGACCCATAATACTTTATAAAATAGGAACAATGAATTGCCTAAGGTTATGAGGGAAGAAAAATAATTTGCTTTCAGGGTAGCATTTTAACTTTTGTGGGTCCAGGGTTCTTTTGCCTTTGTAGACTTCTTTATAAAACATTGAACATATATTTTTTAGCTACACTGATATTAAAACGAACATGTTAAAATGTGTATGTGAGCATCTAGCTGTAAGTCCATTTGTTTAGGTTTGTAGGTTTTAAAAGATAGACAAATATTTTCCTGGGTGTCTAAAATATATACTCTTGTGCATTTTTAGACTTTAAAAAACTGGAGGGTTTTATTTTCTCACAATGAGAAATAAATCCTAGGCCACAAGAGGCTTATTACAGAAAAATAAAATTATTGTTTAACTTGTAATACTGAGTGAGAGAAATTAGTAATCTGTTTTAGATTTTCTTTAAGAAATTGTAATTCGGTTACAGACCTAGATACTTCATGGAATTAAAATAGAAGTACAGTGTGCTGCTAGAGGAAAGATGAACTGATTTTGTGCTCTCTCCCCCTTCTCTCTTCCTCCTTCCCCTTCCGACCCTCCTTTCATACCCAAATCAAAACAGATACCCGGATGTGCAGGCCCGCGTGCAGGCCGAGCTGGACCAGGTTGTGGGGAGGGGCCGCCTGCCCTGCATGAGTGACCAGCCCAACCTGCCTTATGTCATGGCTTTTCTTTATGAATCAATGCGATTCTCCAGCTTTTTGCCTGTCACCATTCCGCACGCCACCACCGCCAACACCTTTGTTTTAGGCTACTACATCCCCAAGAATACGGTCGTTTTCGTTAACCAATGGTCTGTGAATCATGACCCAGCCAAGTGGCCTAACCCAGAGGACTTTGATCCAGCCCGCTTCCTGGACAAGGATGGCTTCATTAACAAGGCCCTAGCCAGCAGCGTGATGATATTTTCAGCGGGCAAGCGGCGCTGCATCGGCGAGGAGCTGTCTAAGATGCTTCTGTTTCTCTTCATCTCCATCCTCGCTCATCAGTGTGACTTCAAGGCTAACCAAAAGGAGCCCTCGAACATGAGTTTCAGTTACGGCCTGACCATTAAGCCCAAGTCGTTTAAAATCCAAGTGTCTCTCAGAGAGTCCATGGAGCTTCTCGACAGTGCTGTTCAAAAGCTGCAAGCCGAGGGAGCCTGCCAGTGAGCCGCAGCCCCAGTTCTCAAAAGTGAGCAGGAGCCGATTGTCCCAAGGTGAGGGACGCTGTCCAGTTCATGGCTCCTCATGGGCCCGTGCTGGAGTTCCTGGAAGTATTTTGGAATTCAAGAGCAAAAAGGGCCTAAGGAATTTGGATTTCTTTTTCAGTTAAACATATGCATACATATTAACACGTGTGCACAACTAACAAGGTATTTCATAACTCTGCCTTTTTGGGTAGATTTGAGAGGCAACTTCTATGTGCAGGAATTAGCCCCACAGGAAACAGCAGTAAGCAAAGGCTTAGGATATACTCAAGATTCAAAGACAAGTGATTTCAGTGTAAAATGTAAAGACCTGAAATTCTTCTACCAAGAGACAACTTAGAAAATTGCTTAGAAAAATGCTTCAACCCCTTTGTAGGTCTGGATGAGGTTTTCTTTCTGCCTGTGCGATGCCCCTCCCACTGCAGAATGGTAAAGTCTGCTGCTCCCCCAAAATTTATGGTTGATTTAATAACTGCAGTAAGTTTTAGAGATTAGAAAATTTAAAGGTAAATTGTTTAGCTGGCAAAAGATTTTTTTTAGTTAAAGCTGTACCTCATTTGGCTGTTCAGATGAAGTATTCCAGTTACAAGGGAGAAAAAGATGTGCCAGGCTATCTTAAGGTTTCAATTTGGGATTGTAATAAACTGGTCTCAGTAATAAGTCTGTTAAACTAACAAAAAGCGTCAAGTCGCCAAATAGTATTCAATGCATAATAATTATTCATAAACATCATATGAATATTAACTATTTGACCTGGAAAACATTTGAATAATATAGTTCTTATGTCATATTGCAAACCAAAAAGTGTAATCAGTTGAATGAAATTGCCCAAATCCAGGAAATGAGCCTACTAAGTCAGTCTGTTTTGACATCAGGGAACCAAGTAACAGAAAGATCTTTTCGTATTTATAGTTCATACAAGGAACAAATTTCAAAACTAAACCAGCAAAATATGTTCGGATCTGTAATTGTAGTTACAACACAGATGCTTCTTTTGGAATTGACCCCATTAATATGTTTTGATTCCAAAGTCTCGGCTTGCTTCGATTTTAAATTAGTTTAAAATCCATCTTGATTATTTTGTTTCAGTTGAAGCTAGAGAAAATATGGTCATTATTCCACAGAAGGTGAGACACCTAACCTTTGCCTAAGGCCAAAGGCCAAATGGAAAAATAAATAAATAAATAAATAAATGAATGAATGAATAAATACAGGCCATGAATGATCTGGGTGTTCATATTAGAGACCATATGATAGGAAACTCACTACAAGCAGAAGTTGGTAGTTTCTTTCTATGTGTTCTTACTATTGTTGTTGTAGTTGTCTTTTGAGTATTAAGGTCTGTGGTTTTTTTTTTTTTTTTTTTTTTTTTTTTAAGTCAGAATCTGAAGATTGTCTTGGGTGGTTGTTTAGCAACTGCTTCTTGAGAGTGAGGAGCCGGCTAAAATTGGCTCTCTTATTTAGGATGGTCACACTATGGGCAGCTACTTCCTGGAAGCCGAGAGGAGAAACATATGCATTTGGATGATGTAAACAATCCGAAAGCCCTTTAAGAAAGGTTGGATGAGTGGAAAAGTGGGGACGGGGCCTGTGGGAGTTTCCCATTTCTGTTTTTGTTGCAATTAGCCGGAACGAAAAAAGCCCACAGCACTCAGAGAGCTTACTGCTGGCTCTGTTTCATCGGGCTTCTTGGAATTTTCATATTGAAATTACAAAGGAAGGAGTGTGTGATGTTCTTTGTGTGTAGAGGCCGGAAGCTGCGAGACGGAGAAAGCTTGAGCAGAGGAGAGATATCTAAATGGTCCCCATTCGCTCCAAATTAGTTTCCTGAACTATAAAATTTGAGGCATGAATGCTTAGAAAAAACAGAGTTTTGAGTGGCAGGCCTTACATTCAAGTGTCTCCTAAGAGAGGCTGGAGCCCTGGCCCCTGCTCCCTCTCTCCCTCATTTGCATCTACTTTATAGTTGCAAGTTGAATTATTAAAACTACAACGCAATCCTTATTTAAATTTCTCACAACGGAACCCCTTGAATGTGAAACACAGGTTGTGTCAGTATTTTAAAGGCCTTAAAATTTCAACTCTACAAATGTATGCAATCATTTTTAAGTTTTCCAGGCATTTTAAGAGCATGCACCTCAGTAAGGCTGGGACAGTGATTTGGGCTTCCATGGACCCTTTACTGTGAGAAATTTGTAATAGTGAAAGTCTTCATATACCAATCTGGACTCCTCACTAAACCAGCCAGACCCAGATGTTTTGTGAATGTAGGGTTCATTTTCATCTGATGCTTTCAGCAAAGGAGAAAGTAGGGGGTCTTTTGTTTACTATATTTAGAACCTAGTGAAAGGAAGAAGGGTACAGGCCAGGAAAGAGTAATAATTGTCATATTTGGGAGCTCTAATAGATTACTGGCTTAGTCAGAGAGCCTGCTTTTATTTCTGCTTCAGAGGGGCATCTTTTTCTGGTCGCCATGTTCATCAGACGATCTGCTTCAGGTCAGTGCAGCAAAAGCATGCTTTTATTAAATGCCTCATTTATACAGTAAGGCTTAGACTATGTCAGAATGTTGCTTTTTAACCCCCAGAACAAAAATAGATGCCTCACGTGTGTTTTATGGATTAATCAAAAAGAGTTCATGCCCCAGAACTTAGCCTTTCCCTGTGAAATATCAGCACACTCTTATGCATTGCCACCAGGGTTGTACTAGATTAAATAGATCACCACGTGTGCAAATTAGTATGTTTTTAGCTGTGACACAAATGAATGATAAAAGGTGTATGTTACCAGGCGATAATAACCCAGGAATAACTCCCTATTTAGCTTCTTGTGTTTTTGTACTTTGTCATATATGTTCTTAATATGTATAGAGCTGATACAGTGCAGATTCTCCTTACACAGAATTGACTAACATGTAGCCTCTACCTTTTGATATACCAAAATTTAAAATGCCTTGTCTTCATTATCTATCCCGAAACATTGTTACCTAAATAATAAAAGCCACTGCCATAATTCTGTGAAATTTATTTTAATGCTATAGGAAATACAGTCTAATTGTTCATTTATTTCTACTATTGTCATGTGCCTTGCATTGAAACACTGTGGTATCTGGTTCTAGCAGTCTCTACATTGTGTTAATTCAGCTTTCATATCACTTTGTGGTATGTACCTGCCTTCACCATTGTTATATATAAGTGCATTACTTCTTAATTTGTTAAAAAAAAAAAAAGAAAAAGAAGAATGTTTACAAACATTTTCTTTGACCATCTCATGCTTGAGCCTGTTTTATTTTTTTCTAGTTTTTTAATTCAATACTTTTCAGTATCCAGTTTTCTAGAAATCTATGGTCTTTACATTATTAAACTTATAAAGCTGGGCGTGGTGGCCCATGCCTGTAATCCCAGCACTTGGGAGGCAGAGGCAGGCAGATTTCTGAGTTCGAGGCCAGCCTGGTATACAGAGTGAGTTCCAGGACAGCCAGGACCACACAGAGAAACCCTGTCTCCAAACAAACAAACAAACAAACAACAAAAAACTTATAAAGACCAGCAAAGAGTTAAGCTTGTAATTTTGAAAGACTGGATTGTGTTCTTTAACATGCTGACCTAACATTTCTGCTCCATCTGAAAAAATGCAAGCTATGTGCATCTCCTCCAGCAGCATGGTGGTGCTGAAGTGTGCAATTCATTTATTTTTAGGATTCGTGCACCTTGATTAGTAAGAGTAAAATAGGACAGATGGGAAACTTCAGCCATGCACTGTGTGGAAATATTTTCCTGAGGACCTGTTTATTTGGTGATACTGTATCCCAGGACCCATAGCCAGGGCTTCGTGTTCTGCACACATACACTGCAGGGCTCTGTGATGCCAGAGGTCCTCGCTTCTTCCAGAGAACTACTCCTGTTATTACAAAAATGGGAAAACAAGCAGGAACGCCAAGGCAGCGCCTCATGCCACCGAGATCTTGGCTGGAAACATCCGTTTAGCAGCCCAAAAGGGATGGCTGCGAATTGGACTTAAGGAATAGTCACTCATTTTTCAGAGAAATGACAAAAAGTTCTTGGAAAATGGTCATATCTGTTGTGGGAAATAATAAAAAACAATGAACCCGCCAACTCTTCCGCAGTGCCGTAGCACGCTCCCACGCTCCTGCTGGCCGGTCAACTCTTCACCACTCGGGACCTGGTTGGGGGGCTTGGGGGAGCCGAGTTCATTTTACCACCACACAGTGCCCCACGCACCGCACGGTCAGCCATCTCAATACCTAATTACCCGGTGGAAACATGACTCTTAAAGCTTAATTAACCAATCAGATTTATGTATTAATAATATCACAATTATAAGATGCCAGCACAATAATCTCAGAACCAATTGATAGTGAGAATATTTTTTTCCCCTGGTTTTCTCGAGACAGGTTGTTTCTCTGTGTAGCCCTGGCTGTCCCGGAACTCAGGCTGTAGACCAGGCTGGCCTTGAACTCAGAAATCCATCTGCCTCTGCCTCCCAAGTGCTGGGATTAAAGGCGTGCGCCACCACTTCCTGGATAATATTTCTAAACTTGTGAAATCATAGCTACTTGTGGCTGGAAAACACCACGCAGGGACACCTTGGTTCCAAGCAGCCATCTTGGTTCCTCCTCCTACCCTGAGACACTTCTCTCTCTCCTCCACTCTTAGCTCCGCCTCCCTTTTCCCTGCCCAATCACAGTCCTCCCACTGCCCTAACGTGATTGGATGGGGGAAAATCCGGCAACACACATCCATGAAGGACAAGTAAGAGAAATAATTTCTTGGGGTGGGGGAGCCTAAAATCTCCATGGGGTCAAGTGTTTTTGGGGGGATGTGAAGGGGGAGAGAGTAAACCTAATTAATCTAATAGAGCTCAGGCCTGACGCAGGTGGGATCTGGGCATCCGCCAGGTGCACTTGCCGGAAGCTCAGAAAGGTTATTCTGGGCACTCTGCCTTACTACATACACGGTCCAGAAACGAACTGCCTTTTAGCTCTCTCTTATACAAGCTCAGTGAACCTTTGCTCTCTGGCTTGGATTTCTTAGTTACCTTTGGGAAAGGAGGGAAAATTAAATATAATCAGATACAAAACAATTCTGTTGTATTTTGGATTAAGATATTGGGGAGGGGTAAGGGGATGATGGTCCACTATGCAAAGTGCAAGCATGGGGTCCTGCAATTGGATCCCACCCCCCACACAAAGGCCAGGCGTGGCCGTGCCCTGGTGCTGCGGATAGAGATAAATCCAGGGGTTGCTCAGGCCAGAGCAGCCGGACCGGTGTGCTCTGGGTTCAGTGAAGAGGCCCTGTCCTCTGGCCTCCAAACACGCCCATGCCAGTGATTGTGCACATACAGGCACATGTAACAGAACACAGGCAAAATCCATGTGCTCTCTAAGCCCCCGTATCATGTTTCAAACTCCTTTACCTGACAAGACACGCCCACGCTTTAAGAAAAAATGGTTTTACTGTCCTTTGGCTCGTTTCAGGTAAGAGAGTAAGAAACAGAAGGCAGGGCTACTAAACACTTAGTTTTGGATTAGAGTACTAAAATAAGCTTGAACACACTCCAGTATGGCAGCCTGGGGTGGGGGAGGGGTGATATACAAAGTAATTTAGAAGCGCGCTCTTCTGGACGGTCCCTGCAAGCTCACTGCCGTGCCCTGGTGCCATCCCCCTCTTCCCGACTGGCTATGACTGGAAACAGAAGGCTGTATGTCAGCCTTTGAGACTGCGGTCTTTAGTCACGGCAGTTCCCTTTCTTTTGGAGGTCATACTATTGAAGACCCACTCTAGTGGCTACATTTTTTTTTTTTTAAAAAAAACAAGCAACAAACAAACTGGCAGTAGTAGGCACTAGGGGATGTGTGGAGCCCCCAGGATTCCCACCCAGTGCTGAGGGGAACCCAAAATGATGTCATGTGACCCAACTCCTAGGCATTTGTCCTCCAGAGAGGAAATGAGTACCTATTTCCTAAGCGTTTATGGTGGCTCTATTCATAATCCGCCCAAACTCCAAATGGCTTTTCTTTCAAAGGTGATTAGCTAAGAGAATGTGGTACAGCCACACCCTAGGATAGGACTCAGCAGTAAAACTGAATAACTGTGCATAAACACAGCATCTGGATGATTGTCAAGGAGTTATGTTGGTTCAAAAAAACAAGTCACTCTCAGAAGCTTGTGGTGGGGTACGCCTTTAATCCCAACACTTAGGAGGCAGAGGCAGTCTGATCTCTGAGTTCAAGGCCAGCCTGGTTGATAGGTGAGTTCCAGGACAGCCAGGGCTACCGAGAAACCTTGTCTCAAAAGACAAAAACACAAAATGCCTCAAAAGGTTATCTATATGATTTCACTCATGCAATAATTCAGTGATGGAGAACAGTAGATTTGATTCTTTATTGTGGAAATAGTTACATGGCCATATAATTTTATTATAGCAAAAACAAAAGTTAGAAAGTTGTCAAGGGTAGCTTGTGCAGAGAGCTTCCAAGGCCTGACTGTAGGTTTCCTTGGCTACCATTTCTGCCTAATCAACAAGATGCAAGCTCTGAGGGTGGAGGTCAAGCCCGGGTTGGAAAAGAAGGGCCAAGGCCCGTGTTCACATCCTTGCTATTTGGATGGTGTGTGTATGTGTGTGTGTGTGTGTGTGTGTGTCTGTGTCTGTGTGTGTATGTGTGTGTCTGTGTCTGTGAGTATATGTGAGCATATGCCAGATTCTCCAAGTTCAACAGGAAATGGACCTTTGGGCTAAAACCTCCAAGTCAAAGAAATTTTATGTCGATGCCATTAGGGTGTTAATTGTGTACAAACCAGGCACTGTTATAGGCAGGGGAATAGAGAGGGAACCCCAGGCTCTGGAGCCATTAATCTTAGTACGATGAATGCGAGGGTGGAGGTAAACATAACATTTCCAGTAAGTATGTGATACAATCAATAAACATAGTGGTGTGTGTGTGTGTGTGTGTGTGTGTGTGTGTGTATGTGTGTGTGTAGTGTGGGCATGTGTGTACTTGTGTGTACATGTGTGTGTGGTGTGAGTATGTGTGTTTAAGAATGTATATGGTGTGTGCAGTTGTGTGTGTTCGAACGTTGGGGCTTGTCTACAATGAATACTCAGGGAAGGCTCTACAGGAGGCGACAGCGAGGGGCAAGCATTATGGATGCCAGCTTCCTCCTAAGTCTCCTCAAGAAGGAAATGCAGACAGAGTGTCAGCAGACAGCACACTAATCACCCACAGCAGTAACAAAAGACTGGTTACACCCATTAAGTTGATTTCATAGTCACTTAAAATCTGGGCAATTTGAAGTAAAATAGTGTGAGCACGCCCTATGACAGATGTTGTGGGCAAGTCCTTAATCTGTCTTGGCTTCTGTTTTTGCCAAATGGCATTAGTGTGGTCCAGACCATTCCCTGACTTCACGGGCTCATTCTAGAAAGGAAGATTCAGACAGCAGGCTTCAGGAGCTAATCTCCTTCCCAACAGTGCCTTTAAAAGCACACCTTATGGTGGATCCCGGTACATACTGTGACCATAACTCTTAGACACAGAGGTGGGAGTCTGTTGGAAGAGTCCAGAGCCTGTTCTCCACACACAGTGAGTTTGAGAGTCGCCTCCGATGCTCCAGACCCTCTGTCTGAAACAAAAATCAGACAAAAACAAACAAAAAGTGTGCTCCAATGATCTGTGGGACTGTTTAATGCTGTATGTACCAAACGTCTCCAAACTGATTTTGTAAATCCTTTGTTTCTGGGACACTCTGTCTCCAAGCCTTATGGACACACTCTTATTATGTATGGCTGAAAAAGAAGACCAATGCTAAATCTCACTGTGTGGTTTGCAGAGACTGGGTTGCTTGGGTGGGGTGAGGCCGTGTGGAAGATCACAGGTCCCCTGCTGGTCAGCAGCCTGTGTGGACGCTCCTTTTTCTGGGGTTTACTTTATTGTTTCACTTACACAGTTCCCTTGGGACACCAGGCATCGGGTTACATCCAGCTCCAGCTCGGGGAGGCCCCAGAGGAGGGCTGTGCCTAGGAAGTGCAGGGTGTTCCTCTCCCCTCTGAGGCCTTCCACTCTGCCCTTGGCTCACATTTCACTGCTGAGCAGTGCAGTCAGGCTAAAGCGTTACCTTTGTTCTCTCGCCCTCTCCCTGGGCATCCCCTTTTAAATTTAAGGATTCCACAGACCCACCGCAAATCCTGCTGCTCTGAGTTTGGCCTTAACACCAAAAGGTAGCCTGGGGGACAATGGGCAAAACAGTAGAAGAAAGGGGGATGATAACGCATTGTGTTTTGCAATGTGGCTTCCAGGAGCCAGTTGCTATAGAAACAAAGCTTGCCTAACTCTTCTTCTAACTTCAAACCTCTGGAAGTGGCTCTAGGAAGATCTATTGAGATTTTGTTATCAGAAACCAACTACCCATTTGCCTTCCCCAAATACATTTTCTTTGTGACAGGGTGTTGGGAGTTGGACCATCATATAGACCTGCCAGTGGTTTTGCAGAACTCCACACTGAGCTCTTTCTGCTGTTTGCCCTGTCTACTCTGACTGGAGTGCAGATCTCACTCAGTGAAGCCACCCCCCCCCCCCCCCCCCCCCCCCCGAGCGCCCTGTTTAACACCTGTTGGCTCCCTCTTCCAGGCTCTTTCAAAACTCCAACCCTGCTCTAGTCTCTCTGTGTGGGCCAATCCTGACATGTATCTCAAGACATACTAAAGTTAACATGATTTTGTTTCAGGTTTGTGGTCTGTCTCTAGTTCCATCCCACTCCTCAGAGTATAAATTTGTATGTCTGATGCCCCCACTAGAACAGAGCTTGGGAAAACAGATGGGGTCACCAGAGTCTGTAAGATCTTCCTTCCAATCCTCCCTGCAAACCCCCCACAGGCACAGAATTGCCATCCCAGGAGTGATGTCTCTAAGATGGCTTCTTCTTACAGGACTAAGCATGAAGCCTTATGGAAGGATAATGAGCAGTTGAGTGTGGTTTCTCATCTCCTTGGGATACTCTACTCTGGGATCCTCCACCCCTTCTCCTTTTCCATATGGTCAACTCATCCTGATCTGGCCTTCACCTGTAAGGAGACAGGGCAATACCCCTGGTGGAAATAGCCTCAGGTCAAAGGAACAAGGTATGATGTAATCATAGTTATGTTTAAATGGAATTTGCAAGAGCTAAAGTCTCTCAAATACTGTCATCATAAGTTGGAAGCTTTCCTGAGTCATTCCTCTGATATGGCGGCTCCACCGGCTAGCACACATCTGAAATGACATCAGAGGTCAACTAACTATGGTTCATAAGCCAAATGTGTTCTGCCACCTGTGTTTATACAGCTTTCGAGCTAGGAGTCGTTTTACATTTTTTAGACAGTTGAAAGAAATCAAGAGATGAATAATATTCCATGACAGAAGAACATGTTATGAAATTCAAATTTTTATTTCCGTTAATGAGACCAGATGGAATGCAGCCACATTAATTTGTTCTCTTATTGCCCATGGCTTTCATGGTACAATGGCAGAGTTCAGTAGCTATGACAGATACCACATGGCTTGCAATGCCTAAAATATTTAGTATCTGGCCTTTTACAGAAAAATCTTGTCAACCCTGGTCTACACGATCAATTTCTCAGGGCATTGACTAGTAAGGATAACAACCTCTTCATGCTGGGAAGCTTGTTTTGGTTGGCACAGCACTTCCATATGATTGTTTCTGCCTGGGTCTTGGCTGGCCTTGGAGTTGTGTTAGCACCCTGGCAAGCTGATACTGCCTCAGAGAGAGACATAACCAGCCCCCAAAGCCAAGATCCCCAAAGGAGGCACCAGGGAACAAAATAACATGCCAATTATGCTTTCCACAAAGACAATATTTTAGACTCTTTGAAAATGTTGGCATTGTATCAGAAACTGAGGAGCCCAACTACTAGAGGGCAGAATTCAGACCCATGCACAGGTATTGTGACTATTTTCCAACACTCACCATTCTTCCTACTTGCTAATAGAGTCTTGGGTATAGGCCGTGCAGACTTTTTAAGACTCTTGAAAACTGTCAGTAACATAACAGCAATGACTCAAGCTGAAGGAAGGTTTGTGGCTTGAGGTCTTAATGGTCCATCTTCTTCTTGATTCTGACCTTTTGATATTTTTAGGGCTAAACTCTTTATTTTATTTTTGACCAACAAACAATTTTATACATATAATGAGGTACGAGGTAATGATTTGGCACATTGTTTATTGACTAGTAATCAATCTGTAACTTGCACAGCCTTTCATTTCTTTATGGGGAGAGCATCCAAAGTCCTTTTTAAAAAAATCTATAATAGTTGATGTTACTTGGAGAAACTGAGGCTAGAGTAGTCATGATGTAATATCAACAAAAAATGAATAAAAAATGACCTATATCAAAATGTTTTCAATATAGGATCTCACTATGTAGCTCTGACTGTCTTAGAACTTACTATGTAGACCAGGCTAGCCTCAAACTCACAAGCCTGCCTCTGCCTCCTATATGCTGGGATTAAAGGCATGTACCACTGTGCCTGGACCTATGTCAATGTTAGATATAGTTTAAAAGTAAAGACACAGAGGCAGGTGTACCATGCTAACATGGGTTAAAAGAATTCTCCAACAGATATATTAAATTTAGAAACACCAAAGGATAATAATCAGATAGACATAAATATGAAAGAGTTAAATATCCAAGAATATGTGTATGAATCTAACAACAGTCTCAAATACATCAAGGAGAAGACATTTATAGTCCTTCTAGATAGTACTTAAAGGATGGGAAGATGGCTTAGTGGGTAAGAGTGCTCACTAAAGCATGTGAACTTTAAATCTCTAGCACCCATGTAGAACTGGACATGGAAGTACTCCTCTATAACCACAGCAAGTCATCACATTGAGTGCACACCTGTCTACACTCACAGATTATATACACACACACATACACAACATTACACAATCAATAGAAGTATATATTTAAAAATAGTGCTTTTATAGAATTTTTTTAGTACATTTTATAAACATACTTCAATAACTATATGTTTAACACCCACTTTTAATAGTGGATAGATAAAGCGATTAGAGACTCAGTGTTGATACGGAAGATTACAACTATTCCAGCAATGCTCTGGGTCTAACTGATACTGTGGACTGCTCTACATAACACAGCACAGTGCGCTTTTTTTTTTTTTTAAGATCACATGGAACACTCACCAAGAGAGGCCACATTCCAGATTAAAAAATATTTTAAAAATTATATGAGGAAACCATATAATATAGGCTCAGCCTACAGGATAATCATGAGAAAGAGAGCTAAAACAAAACATAACAACAACAAAACAAAGCCCCAAACCTCCCAAAACAAAACTCTAAAGGAGAGTCATTAAGTAAAATATTTTGCACCAAATGAAATAAAAATACACTTTAAAGTAACATGTGGCATACAGTAAAAGAATTATAGAGAAGGCCTGAGAGATGGCTCAGTTGTCAAGAACACTTGACCTTCTGTTAGAGGACCTGGGATTGGTTCCCAGCATCCATGTGTGGGTTGCTAACAGCTATCTGTGATTCCTATTCTAGTGGAGCCTCTGCAGACACCAGGAAAGCCTATGTGTACACAAATGTAGCTGGTCTCTTGATACTTTCTCTAGCCTCTTCTTTCTTCCACACTTCTCTATCCTTTTCCACCCTTCAACTCCCTAACACTAGACAGGGAAGCCAAAAGGATAGAGGGGAAAAGAAAGCTCCCTGAGTGAACCAGGGGTGAGAAAGAGGGCAGCACCACTGTTAGAACACTTCCTGCTGATTAGTGGCATCGAGTGCCTTTGGGCAAATTTGATCTTCCCAGTCAGGGTATCTAACTTTCTCTTCTTGCTGTTTTCTCTTTGCACATGACTGCTTACCAAACCATGACCAGCAATGATCAACACCCAACACCCAACACCCAACGACAACCAACAACCAACCAACTCAGCAACAGTCAGCTAACAGCGCAACCCCTCCTCTTGGGTCCCTAGCATTTTTATACCCTCTGAAAAGTCTTCCAAACACACAACTGCAGAAACTGTCTGCAGCTGGCAAAATCATGCCCCTGCTGTAGCACGAGGCCAAGCACAGCTGCTGCACAGCAGCCCCATGCCTCCACACCTGGGATTAAAAGGAAAACAGAATAATTTTTTTGTGTTTTTTAAAGAAATCAAAGTTCCAGAACTCTTCCTGCACACAAAGGCAAACATTTAGACCTAAAATAGATAAATCCTAAAAACAAATAAAAATTTACAAACGTTGATGCATTCATTAGAAAAGAATAAAGACACCCAAATCAATAACTGAGCTCTACTTATAGCCTTACAGAAAGGAACAACAATAAACCTAAAGACAGAGGAAGTGACAGAAATTACCACAGAAATCAATAAAGTTTCCACTTTGTAAAATAAAGACAATTTCCAATGACTAAAGTCTTACAGGACAATCCTAAAATGAGAGTTTATCACTGTAGGGCAATCATAAGGATTAAAGTGACATCTACAAAGTGCCCCGTAGTATTTGTTTATAAGAGTTGCTCAGAATTGTTCGCCATCAACAAACTCAAATTTGAGCACAAGCACTCTTTGTTTGGCTGGGGCCAGTGAGGCATGCTGGGCTGGAATAGCTATGAACAAGTGGAGGAAAACCTCTCAGGGTATCTTTGCTCTGCGATGCTAAGAGATAACACTGTGATCCCCAGTTATGGAATCTATGATCATGTCTGATGAGACCAAAGCATCTCCGACCCTCCCCATCACCGGCATCCGCCAGTCCCAGGCCCATGTTTGTCACCAGTCCCAAGCCCATGTTTGTGATACATGCTTTTTATAATCAGCCCACTTTCTACTCTGATTTTATTCCAGATGCTTTGAATATAACAATTGAAGAGCTATGTTTTCCATTTGGCTATAGACTACCTCAGAAGATAAAAGGACACAACCTGGTCCCAAATGCGGAGGTACTTGCTAAAAGGCACAGCCAACTCCCAGGGTTGGGATGCAGACAGAGGTAACCAGCCGTGAACCACATAGCAGACATTTCAGTTTCCCAGAAAAGAACTCACTCCACAACAGATATCAAGTTTCCCTCTGGCCCTCTCTCCTGAGCACAAAGATAACTAAATCAGTAACACTCAGCTTATTAGATTGTTGGGAAAACCCCAAAACACCCTAAGGAAAGCAAAGTCAAAGTGTCGTGCACAGAGAGAGTCACACTGAACAGAATCTGCTCTGGGCTGGAGCCCTTGTGTCTCAGAGACCCTGGGTGGGCCTCCTTCATGGTCTCCTATGTCCAAGGCAGAGGCCAGCCAGTGGAAAGTCCCTGTCCAGGCTTCAGATTTCTGTGGGCTAAAATGGAGGCTTCCAAAGTCTAGATGGGCAAAGAATGGGAGAAAGGAAAGGGAGAAAGGAGGAGACTTAAGTGTTGTTGAAAATTGGGAAGGCGGGTACTGATGAAGGGTCCTGAGGGCCAGGCCTGTGAGTACAGAGAGGGAACGCCAGGCTCCACAGGTTCTGTCAGGCCTACGGACTCTGCCAAGAACTGCAAGCTCATCTCAACAGTTTCCTCTCACCAGCTCATGCCAAGCTACCAGCTCATGGCTCTTGGCTCTGGTGGTCTCTAGCTCTGGCAGTTAGCGTGACTTATCCAACCTCAATTTGTTTTTAATTATCTAGACAATGGGATCATGACCCATGGGATTAAAAGAGCCAGAGTGTACAACATACTTCCTTCCTCGAGCTTTTTACTAGTTCCCCATAGCCGATGGGGAACTCGTTTATCACAGTCTCAGAACAGTTCACTAAGAATTCTGAACTGTTCTGAGACTGTGATAAAAAACTGACATCGACTCGCCAGTCAGGGAGTGTGCAGCGCATTCCCGGGGCGGCGGCGAGGGAGACCCTTGCACCGAGCCCTGTAGTGTTACCAAGCCCTTCTGAGCCCCTGGGCAGTGAGCCCACTGCCGGGTGTCGGTGTGTGAGACTGAGTGGAGAGCTCCTCTCCTGAGACTTGTACAGAGCCCTGTGGTGTTACCAAGCCCTTCTGAGACATTGGGCAGAGAGCCTACTGCTGACTGTCTCTGAAGACATCTATTAAACAAGCAGGACCTGGGGGATCGGTCAATGTGTTTTGCTAAGTTCTTATATGTGAGTCACTGTATGGGAATCAGGGGCGTGGACTTAGAAAGCAATCGGGGGCATCTGTGGATGGTATAGGGAACCCAAAAATGTCTGTCCCCCTGGGAGAAGCTCTGGGAAGATCTCACCCATTTCAAGGTGCCAGTTATGTTATGGTCACCTACTTACCCCTTTAACAAGCTCTTCCGTGGTGAAGATTTGGATCCCCACTTCTCAGAGAGCTTAAGAGCCTCTGATCCAAGTTCATGCAGGTATCATGTGCAAGGTCTGGATTTGAACCAGGCTCCAGTGTTATGTGTTCCTTTCTCTTTTATACCATGCTGCCTTTCTCTAAAAGCTGGTATTTCTAGATTAGTGGAATCTACTGATAAAGGAGACATGTTCTTATGTTCTATGCTCTTGATCCTACTTACTCCCTGTATTAGTCTGGGTTCTCTAGAGTCACAGAACGTATGGGCAGTCTCTGTATAGTTAGAAAATTTGTCGATGACTTACAGCCTGTAGTCCAACTCCCCAACAGTGGTCAGCAGCAGCTGTGGATGGAAGTCCAAGGATCTAGCAGTTGCTCAGTTCCACGAGGCAAGCAAGTAAAGAAGAGGGAGTCTTCCTTCTTCCGATGTCCTTATATATGTCTCCAGCAGTGGGCGTAGTCCAGGCTAAAGTCTGTAGGTCTCCAGCAGAGGGTGTGGCCCAGATAAAAGGCCTGTGTCTCCATGCCTTTAATCCCAGATGATCTTGAACTCGGAGATCTCCTTGTCTTAATCTTCTGGAATTCATAGCCACTATGCTTCAAGATCTCCGTGCCAAGATCCAGGTCAGAAACTTATATCTCTGAGCCTCCAGATTAGGATTAGGTGAGCCTTCCAATTCTAGATTGTAGTTCATTCCAGATAGAGTCAAGTTGACAGCCAGGAATAGCCACTACACTCCCCACCCCCAAATAGACAGGCAGTATTCCCTAGACAGGCTTGATTGTCCTGGAGTGCATTAGTTCAGTAGCATTCGCATTGGGCTGCTTATCTCAGCAGACTTCAGCAGAGAACCCTGTGTTTCCCAGCTCAGTACTGCTCACCCCAACCTTATTTTCCCTAGCAGGAACCTAAGAATTTGTCTCCTGTGGTGTTACCAGACCTGCTAATACAGTAGCTCTCAACCTTCCCAACACTGGAACCCTTAAATACAATGACTCATGTTTAGAGACCCTCCCCTGCCAACCATAAAATTTTTTTTTTTTTTGCTGATACTTCATAACTGTAACTTTTCTACTGCTATGAATAATGATGTAAATATCTGTGCTTTAGGTCACCCCTGTGAAAGAGTCTTCTGAGCTCCCCGAGGGTTGAGAACCTCGGTATTCCACATGCCAGCACAGCAGAGCAGAGCTTTGATGTGAGTTCTATATCCAGGAACACCCTCACTGCTTCCTGTTCTGGTTTAGCTCTATGTCTCATCACTGTCTGCTACTGTGAATGCAAACACGGAGTAGAAGGCTCGCAGGCAACGCTGCTTCCTCTACCTGTGGGTGCACAGGGCATCCCAAAGATGCTGACCTATCTATGGCTCCCAGCCTTAACTGTCATTGACAAAAACTATGGGAACTACGACTTGGTCTGCCTGGTCTAGTCACCCAGGGCTCCTATGGAAGTAAAGGGTAGATTAAAGTGAATGCCTGTCACCACAAGGCTCACTGCTTGAGCACCTTCTGGGCTTGAAAAGCATACTTCCATAAACCCCATGGGCTGGATGCACCAGGCACAAGGTTTGCTGGAGACCTTGTAGAACCATGCCTGTGGGCCCCTGGTGTTGAGCTACTTCAAGGATAATGTGTTCCTCTCCAATTACACGTAGAGCATCTCTGCAATGCGATCTCTACCATTCTCTAGCACAGGCATTCCTGTATGTTCACGCTCGAGCCATACCTAGAAGGTTCCTGTGAGTACTCCAGGCTAGGCTGTTCACTTCATTCCATCGCCTCCATCCCCATGTCTCTTAAGTCTTGATCTTCTTCCTAGCTGGCATTTCTATGCCACCGTGTTCAGAGTTACTATAAGCACCTGTCTCTGTTGATCAGCTACTGTCTCGCGCAGGCTCATAACAGCTCATTGTTGCGTGTCATAAAACAGATGGGAGTGCTTGGGATGTGTCTGGGAAGACACACCTACTGCCCATCAGTAGACCTAGGAGCACTGTGGTGCTAGGTGAAGTGTGAGATACTCCCGACTCTTTCTAAATATATAAGATCTCAATCAGTTGCTTAAAAATGATATAGCTTGTTCCAGTTCTTTTCTACCCAACCCCAACCCTCTAGGACCTCATTCTGAATAATTCTTTATATGACGCTCTCACCATATGTTAAACTAGCATGGCATTTGAATATATATGTACAGAGACTGGCTTTTTTCCCCATCTCACCAACTTATCTATCCACTCACAGTGTGTCCTTGAGGACTATAGTTTTACACTTTTATTTTTTAAGTCTCTGTAGCTCGCCACATTCCTCTACTTGACTTTTTCAGTGGTTTTTACCATTCTTCTTGATAGATTTTCTCCTGGAACATAAAACAAAAACAGTTTTGGTCAGTCCTTGTATAGAAAGCACAGGCCATGCATAGTCTACTTGAAGAGCATTTGGCGATTTTAGGACGCTGTCTATCTTATCAAAATGTCTCATGTCTTTCTAGGTGTTTGGGGTCCTTCAGTTTTTGCTGGCTTAATGTTTATTCCGAGATATTTGATTTTGTTTAGGTTATGGAAAATGAGGCATTTATTCTCCAGGCTATCTTCTAATTGGTTGCTGTCTGTTGGTGATGGTTACTATTTTTATGCATTATTAATTAATCCTTTCACAGCTGAAAATACTTTTGTAGTTAATCTGCCAGGTTTTCCACATATATAAGTTGACCAGTATAATAATGGTATTTATTATGCTCTCTATAATGTTGTCCTCTACTTCGTTAGTTGTTTTGCTCATTAGGGCAAATTTCTCTAGGACATTGTTTAATAGTAGTAGTGACAGTACCCTCTTGTGCTGTTCCTGACTTCAGTGTAAGTACTTGTCAAGATTTGCTTCTTAAGCCTGGTGAGTTATAATAAGAAAAATAACTATTTTCTCATTAAGAATTTTAAAAATAAAAATCTGGTTATCTTATCCTATCAGATGTCTCTTTTTAGCTCCTTTGTGTATATGTGTGTATGGTGTACATGTGGGTGTGGGTGTATGTTCATGTGCATGTGGAGGCCAGAGGTCAGTAGAGGAGGTCTTCCTCATGCTTTCCACATGTCTTAAAGCAAGGTCTCTACCAAACCTAAACTCTTCTAGTCTAGCTTGGCAGAGAGCCCAGAGATCCAATTTTTCTCTCTCTCCCAAGTGCAAGAATCATAGGTGTGCTCTTCTCTGCCTTGGATTTTTACCTTGGGGCTGGAGATTTGAACTCCGTTCTTCATACTTGCATGGCAAATGCTTTCCCCATTGAGTTATCTTCCTGCCCATAATAAGATGTTATATATTTAGGCATGTTTTCTTATGAACATTTTAGTATGGTATTAATATTTGAAACTTATAAATAAATCTAAATGCATTAGGGAATGTTACTGCTTTAAATTTAACATCAGTAGGCGGAGGGCAGTGAGATGGCTTAGGATGCACTGTCACCACTCCCAGGGTGGATGGATCTGGGGGAATGGAGACAACGAATGAGGCAGACTAAGCTCTTGTGAGCAGCCAACGTTATTCAGGGCCTCAGACAATTTATACTCTGAGAGGGCAAGTCACATGTTCAAAGTTCTCTTGAGTTCAAGAGGTATATAATCACAAAGACAAGCAGCACATGACAAAAGCATGTTTTTTTTCACAAAGGCGTATAAAGAACAGTTTAAACATTTAATTGAATAACACCTGCAAGCCAGACTGAGCAATCTGAAGTAAGCTCACTCCTATCTGCTCCTCCTGGGAGGAGCAGGGAAACACATTCTGATAACAAGTCTGTGTTTTGAAGAAACTGAGCTCACGAGACTTGTTTTCTTGCAATGTTCTCACAAGCTCTCAGAATTCTCCTCACAGGAGTCCATTCCTAGACTGTGTTCTGGCACTGCATAAGTCCAAAGACTTAAGTTTAATCCCTGCAATCCATGTGATATCAGAAAGAGAGAACCAGTTCCATAATGCTGTACACACACACACACACACACACACACACATGCACACACACACACACACACACACACACGCGCGCGCACACACACACACACACACATACACACACACACACACCATGGCATACTTATATATGCATTTGAACATAGTAATAATGTTGATGATGATAAATAAAATGTAAATTAAAAACATTTGGAAGCTGGGTATAGTAGTGTGCATCTATAGTATAGTAGTGTGCATCTATAAAGCCAGAACTCAGGAGATCTAGACAAGAGAACTATGATTTAAGGCCAGCTTGAACTGTATTGTGCGACCTTGGCTCAAAAACAAAAGAAACAAGCCCATCCCCCCAAAACAAAACAAACACTCAAACAAAAACCAAGCCAAAGCAAACTAAATCAAAGAGAGTTTGGAGGATGTGAGTTTAGAGAATTTCAATAGAATTACACCATATTAACTATTTTAACTATCACCTATAATGTAATCTTCCTTTGAGAATACAGGATATCTTTTGGGATCTTGAATGGTTATTGATAATTTATGGTTATTGGCTATCTTATTGATTGGTAGAAGGTCTGTTGAAAATTGATTACTGGAAATCCAAAGTTCTCTGAAAAAGTCTGACTTTCACACCTTCGCTTCCTCTATCTGGGATAGTTTCAAGAAAACAGCTAGAACTAAGTTTGCCAGAACTCACTACCCTTGCCGTTTAGCAGCAAGTTAAGGTGTTGTTAGGGGTGCTGGGTTGGGAGTCTAGCCTGGGTCCAGCCTTTGTGCAATCATGCCTAGCACAAGTCAAGTGTGCTGGCTGAAATTGGTTCTTTTTTGGCAGTGATGGGGTAGAAGGTGACATATATCCAGGCAGAGCAGGCAAAGGGTGGGAGGCATCCAGACCTCATAAAGACCCACTGCTTAGCTTTAGCCCAGTGGTGGCTTCCTGTCTGGACCCTTACCAGAGCATCCTCAAGGAGATTCTGCAAAGTAAAGAGACGTGAGTATTCTTCACCATCATCAAAAGAAAAAAAGAGCTGTAGGGATAAACATCTCATTACAAATTTCTTTTATCTGGATTTCTGCATTTTTATTGAACCAAGACATGTGTTGTTTTGAAATTAATAGATGCAGTGAAAAACTTAAAACAATGTGCTGACTATTTCACAGAGATAAGACCCAGGCCAGATGAGGTTTGTTTTACATTGCCAACAAGGGCAGGCGGTTCGGGGAGGAATCACAGAATGTCCTAGGGATGAAATTTTGGGTTGCCGTGAAATGACTGCTCTGAAACATAGAACAAATTTTATCTTAGACTGACTCTCTCAAAAGGAAAAGCATAAGCTCAACTTTAAAAGTAGTTTTTGATCAGCATAAGAGCACAGATAAACTTTTTAATGTCTAGGAAATGGGTGTGTGTTCCAGTGAATGGGGTAACAATTTGTCAACAGCATGTCACTGAATGCCAAAGAGGTCGGGCAGGGTTGTGAGAGGTCACAGGACAGACTGACTGATAGGACTGAATCAGTGGAACCTCCTGTGCCCTTGGTTGAACAGCAAGTGTGAGGTCACAGGCTCCTTACAGACATGACTCAAAGGTGACGTTTAGTGATCTCAACCTGAGGTGCGAGGGGAAGGAGAGCTGCTGGCTGACATGCTGATGAGGAGGAAATGTTAAGAAAAACCCAAAAAACACCAGCAAGGACACCTTTGGTGGTTGCAGGATTAATCAGTTAGTAACATTGAATTGGTCAGTATAACTGAGTTAAGGAAGAAGAGACTTAAAGGCACAGGGGAAGGTTTTCAACATCAGCAACCAGAAACGTGTCTACAAAAGGACACGGAGATCCACCTGCTAGGAGGAGCAAAATTAAAGATGGCGGACAGCAAGGGCTGGTGGGCACGTGCAGCAACCAGGAAGCGAGCGGTTCGACTGCTTGGAAAGTAATTTGGTGATGCGTTATGATGTTGACGAACACTCATTATGAGAAACACCACCACCATCCCCAGTCTTTTCTTCTGCCTATACACTTAACAAAAATACATCTGCAAAAAAAAAAAAAATAAATAAATAAATAAAAAAAAAACCAACCAACTGAACAAACAAACAAAAAACCAAATCTGCAGAAAGACCAGTGCATGAAAATTCAAGTCAGCTTTTCATAATTCCAATCCTCAAGTCACCCCACACAGGTGAGACAAATTTGGTGTTTTTCAAACTAGAGATGCCTCTGAAATGAAATTAAAAATTACATGTCTCTATGTCATATATGAATCTCAAAACATGCTCAGCCAAAGAGCCATGTTTAGGAATCTACGTGTGATTCCCTTTCTGTGGAGTGCTAGGAAACAGTGTAGCTGAATGCCAGACGCAGATTAATTGGGGCTTGGATGAAGGAGGGTGAAGGAGGGTGGGGGCCTACGTGGGAGAGGGCAAAAGGAACTTTAGAAATGATACAAGTAAGTTATCAGCATTTTCTTATATATAATCAACAGCTCAGAACATTTAATGCAAAAAACGAGGCCGCGTTTGCATTTTGAGAAAATCAGAGATAGCATTCACTTGAAAGAACTCCTTTAGGTCCTGGTCCTCAGTATGCAACTGGTCCCCCAAACCACTAACAAACACATGGAGTGAGCCGCCTGCATAGCCATTGTGGTGCACAATCCACTTTCCTTTTAGGAACTGACCCAACTCATCAGCTCTCTCTTGAACAGGACCTTAAACAGAGGGGTAGCCTCTTACGGTCACTACATTCCTCATAGGCCCTGTGCTTCCTGAAAAGGTTCCATTCTGAAACTACGTCCAGCTGGTGACCTGGAGGAAGGCCAGGAAACGATGTGGAATGACCGTACACAAGCCAAGTTGTTCTTTGTAAAGAAATGGGGTGCTGACAACACTCAGCTGAGTGGGTTTTGGGGAACTCGGATGAACGTCTCCCTCGCTCCTAAGTTTCTCTGACCAATTCATGGCATGTTCACATAGGGATTTACAAGTATTAGACAAGACATAATTTCAAGCATGTTATGAGGTATAAATTACAGTTCTGTAGCAGTGAAAATATACATGTTAGTACAAAATAAAATGGGGACACAATGTATAACATCTTATGGAGGAATCACCACTCTCAGGGACAAGCAAACTCCCTAAGAGTTAGGCACCTTCCCACGAATTTATCTCATATGGCTGGCAACCAAGCTCTCTTTTCAAAATTCCTCTTAAATTACTGTTTTTCTTTCCAGTCAACCACCTCCACAGATCCTCCCTCTCCCATGGGAGAGACTTGTTATAGTCTTGGCTAAGTTAACAATTCTACAAACTTCAAGAAATTGCTTTAATTTTTAGAAAACAGAAACAAAGGAAAGGGAAATGGAGTTAGACATGAATCCTAAGTGATTTGAAGTTTTGAAGTTGAATATACAGCTAGAATATGGTTTATTTTTAGTGCTGTCCAAAACAGTGTTGGAAATCAGGCCCCTGGGTCTAGTTTCCTATTTGAATGAACTAGGTGTATGTCATCATCAAATCTAAGTTTTGGTCCAGCCATTTATTCCCATGATCCTTCTCTTAACCTATGCTAGGGGCTAAACAGTTCACTACATTATTGGATGTGACACGTTAAAAACCAGCTTTGCTGCCTCTTGCTTAGCTTCTGGCTTGCTAGCTCTCCAGTGTCCCTGCCCCTGTGCTTCGCTATGCCTGCTCTCTGCTCCGTCCTCTGTCACACCACAGCCAAAGAGGGTGGTGGCTCTTAACCTTCCGTTGTCCGATGCTGGCTTTGCTTTATTTGGTTTCCCAAATGTTAAATGAGCACATGGACAGGTGCTAGGAAGGTAAGTGACGGACTTCTGCTTCACCCCAGTGATGCTCGTGGGACTAAAAGAAGTCACAGAAAAGTGCTCTGTCATTGTGAGGTGGGCGAGATCACATCTGGTGACACAGATGATGAGGGTTTGATGGGGACCTTTCATGGAGGAGCTAGGCTTTGACGTCAACGGGCAGTCGTGGGGGGGGGCGTTTATTCCCACAGGGAATAAAACCAAGCGGCTGGCCAGATGAGTACCAGAAGCTTTTGAGTAATGACCAGTCCAGTCTACCTAGCACTCAGACAGCACATGCACAGTGAGACGATTCTGGAGATCTGTTGGAAGGACGGGTGGGCCAGGAGCATGTGGTATAGTTGAACTGGCCTTTAAACAGTGGCTAACACTGGGGAGACCACACGGTGTTGGTGTCAGTGTTTCATTCTTTGCTTCATTTTCCTCCCAGGGGAAAAGCTTCAGGAGGAAGGTGTGGAGAGCCGAGGAGGATGGTATGTGCACGGGGTTTCCTGCACAGCCTAGAGGGCTTGATGCTTGAGATGACGAGGACACCGCTTCCACATGATCAGTAACAGCCTATTTCTGTGGGCGTACGTGGAGCTTCAGATCCGGATTTTGACTTTGAAAGACAAGGTCTTGCTTCCCTGCTGAGGATCCACCGGGTTTCACTGGGACCCGCCATGGCTGCAGGTGAGATGGGGGGCGGGGACGCTGGAAGCACAGAGGACAGCTAGAGCTGGTCCCATTGCTGTAGCAACCCAGGATTCCAAGGGGCTGGAGATGTCTGAGATGCCAATTCAGAGAGAAGGGATGCTGAGAAGTTTTACCACATGCCAAACATGAAGTGGTGAGGAGCCTTTCTTTATCATTTTCAATAAACCACTAATGTTCCTCCACTTCCTGAGAGGCAAGATCAGTGACATTGAAAAATGTCGTGTCGTAAGATGACATGGACAAAAAGTATATGGCAAAACATCAAAGTATGACTGAGTATGCCATGCAGTTGATAATAATAAAGGGTCCCCCCCCCCGGATTGTTATGACAGCTATTGTATTTTTAGCTTTTGAAATTTTATAATTTGTTAGAATATCTTCTGCATTGTAAAATTATAGACACTTTCAAAGCTAATTTCGTATTTGTGTTTCTTGTATTTTTTCTATTAAAAATTCCACAAATTATATATACTTTAGGTCCTCATAAAATCTGGATCAATATTTTGTCTTTTAATATTAGCTCAATAAATGTTTGATTCATTGTAATGGCAAGAATCCTGACCTGCCAGAACTAAAGGAAAAGGGGGAGTAAGAACATTTCAAACAAAGAATGAGGACAACTAATAGCCTGGCTGTAAAATCGCTGTCTTTATGGCCGAGACCTTTCAAAGCATACGCCAGTCAGCACTGCAAGCCAGATGCGTTCTGTATCCAACACTGCAGGCCCAGTCTCCCTGGCTGGAAGGGGCTGTCCAATTAGGGCTCTGCTGGAACCACAGCTATGTGGCATTAGTAACGTCTAACGCAGTGACCTCCACCTCCAGCAGATTATTTTCCTAGTATTAAATTCCATTTCCCTACTTTAAATTGGTTAAAGTGAACCAACATGAAAAGCCCAAGAAGGGGAAAATAAGACTTAACTCCTCATAAACAATTAATTTTATTGTCAAGAGCAAGAATGCTGTTTAAAAACAAGCTCTTATCCAGCCTCATAGGTGATTTCGTTGCTATATTTTATGGAGTAGATTTCATTGCTTTATTTTATGGAGTAGATTTCATTGCTTTATTTTATGGAGTAGACATATTTGAACCATCATGAACGCTTATGTAACAAAGGCATGTGACCCTTTTGAGTTTGCAGTGTATATCAAGTAATTGTGGAGAGTAGAGAGTCAATGAGTGTTTATATGCAGTGGCGCATCTTCACGAAAGCATCTTCACGAAAGTCCACCGTGTGGCTTTCTGCACGGATGGAGAAATGGTTTTAAGATAATGAACAGAAGAGAGAAGGGAGAAACAATTCCTGAGAGGTGACAGCAAGACGAACCCCCCAGCTGCTCCAGCTTGAGCCGCTGAATCTTGAGGGATTCAAGGCCGTGGGCTGGGAACCCAGTTCTGCTGACTTGAGAAAGCAGTGGAAACCAAAGGAATTAAAAGACCCAATGATACTGTTATCCAGCTTCACACAATTGATCTCTAAAGAATATATTCTCTGCCAGCAAAGGTAGGTAACACTTAGAGGCCCAGCTACTCAGGAAGCTGAGGTAGGAGGACCACTTAGAGTTTGAGACCAGTCTGTATAGTACAAATCTTTCCCTCTCTCTCTCTTTCCCCTCTCTCCCTTCTTCTTTCCCTCCCTCCCTCTCCCCCCTCTCTCCTTCTCCCTCCTTCCCTCTTTCTCTCTCTCCCTCTCTCTGTCTCTCTCAAAAACAAGTATATATAAAATGTATTTTAAGTGTATACTGGCCAAACTAGAAACTATTTGCACCATAGAGTCTCAACAAATTAGAAAAATTCAAGACATACATCATGTTTTCTGATCACAACGGAATTAAAGTGAAAACCAACAGCAGGAAGATCTCTGCAAAACTCTTCAAAAAGAGGAAACCAAACAGATTTCTAAATAACTCACATGATAAAGAAGACATCAAAACAGAAATTAAAATTTATTTTCCTTTAATGGAAGTGTAAAACTGTGGTATACAAGACATTCAGGAAGGAAATGCTCTAGAAGTCTACGTTATGATTTTTAAAAGGCATTTGGAAGGACGCCCGAGTGGGAGGACATTGCTATTCTCAGAGGTGAGTTCTTAAGCACGAACTTGGTGCTAGGCACAGGGCATCTCCTGTAGTGACCGCTTAGGCCCCGAGGCCGGTGCCTGTGCTCATTCGCCGTGGGTGATAAGAGCCCAGTGCTGAGGACTATACATTTTGGCTGTAGGACATAGGAGTCAATCTTGAACTGAAGAGGGGGTGGCGATGATGAGGACAAATGACACATGGATGGGGACAGGGACAGGATTTGACAGGAAGGGACTTTCTCTGCAGCTGATTGGCTTTCATTGTGCCAGAAGGCATGGCTGTAAACTGAGCACTGCAGAGTTTTATGTAAATACACATAGCAGATCTCTTCCTCTCTGACTTCTTTAAGCATAATTATCTTGAGATCCATCCATTTGTGTAACCTGTAGAAGTTCATTCTTTTTTCTATTTCTGATCTGTATTTTACCCCAGGACTCAGTCTACAGCAACAGCAAGTAGGTCAGAGGAAGAAGGGAAAGACTCTCGAGGGCGTGGACTAGAGTGTGAGGTTGGAGAAATGTTCTTGATTGTGATGGAGATTTCATGGGCATGTGCATATGTCAAAACTTGTCAAACGATGTGTGTCAAAATATATGCAAGTATTCATAGGATAATAATATCTCAATAAAGCTTTTTTTTTTTTTAAAGTTGTCCTTAGTGACTTGGGTGCAGGAACCTAAAGCAAAATATATGCTGGGAGAGCCCAGATCACAGAGTGTCAAGATAATAACTAAAGTCTACCTTGTCTTTGGAGAAGAAGCCAGTCTTGTTCATCACAATTAATAAGCTACAAAGTCTACAACGAGGTTCTTCCTATACACTGAGACAAAATAGGTCATGTTGCTCAAGCTAAGCTTCCCTATTCTCTTCTCTTATCTAGGGGAGGGGTCAAAGTAAACATGTGAGAAATTATCACTAGAAGATTATGCAATAGGCTGTCAGAAATCTACGGTAGAACACTAGGAAAAAGACAGCTAATATAATAAACATCTTTCTTTACTTTCTTCTTACTCCCCCTTCCTTCCCCTTCCTTCCCATTTTGGTATCTTCTTGCTACTTTCTCTCATTTGCTCTACTTCCACCCATCCCCCTCTGCCCCATTACATGACAGGAGAATGCAGTGGCTCAGACCACAACACAGACCCCGGAGCATTCCCTGCTTCTGGTCTCCCGTTCAGGGCATCGGAGTTTATCTTGTGTTCTGGCATCTGTGAGGTAGACAGAATAGAATCAAATGCCCTTTCTGCATAGGGTTGGTGTGTAACGGTGGTTCTCAACCTGTGGGCTGTGACCCCCTTGGTGATCACATACCAGATATCTTGTATATCAGATATTTACATTACGATTCCTAACAATAGCAAGAGCCCATTCTATGTTAGGCACGCTGGGCTCCAGTAATGATATGTAAACAGCCTTAGGCTCAAAGTGGATTGAGACTACATCAGATTCCAAGGTCAGGATCCCAGGCCTGGCTTGGCCAGTGCAATTTTCTGGCGCTGACTATGTTCCTCTTATATCACGGCTTAAGCTATTGGTGTGGAAGATGTATTGATGGTCCCGTTCAGCTTTAACCAGTGCACTTTCCAATTCAAAAGTATAAACACTTTACAAAATAAAAACCGTGCTATAAGGTTGGGGTCCAACAGACATGATTCCATTTTTATTACAGCAAAGGCCATTTGTCCTGCAGGCGGAGAGCTAGCAACACAAACTAAGGGACATCAAGGCACTAAGATGTCAGAACACTGTTTTTACTTCTCTCATGTGTTATGAGAGAGTGTAACATACAGCCTTGCTTCGTATCTTCGGGAGATACTCAATGTTCTGGATTAGAACTCCCTTTGCCCAGCATTGTATGTGAAGTCTCCTGAGAAGTCAGACTCTGTGTCCTTCATCTTTAAGTGGAAGGGGTCCTGTTAGTTAGTCTGGCCCCAACACCTGCATGCTGCCATGTTCTGCTTGTTCCAAGGTCAGGTATCCCGGGTGGCGAGTGAAGCAACTGCAGGAAAGTAGCGTTCACACAGAATTCCCTGGAGGGGATGTAATATTCTCTGTGTGATGCAGTAGGCAGTACAAGAAAAATAGCTGTTACAAGGCAAAAAAATTACAGTATGGGTTGGTCCCATTGCATGCACCTTCTTGCTTACATGGTCTGGTATGGACAGTGGCCACACAGGATGCGAGTGCTCCAGAGTGTGCGGGGTGGCAGCACAGACAGCCTGGGTTTACTGGTAATTTTAGGAGGTGTGACTATGGCGGGGTGGGGTGGGGGACTTTCCTCCATTAACACTCTGTGAGAGAAACTGCCACATGGGCCAGAAATTGCCCTAAAGGCTGAAGGGGGCGTGTAACATCGCTATTGGACCAAGGACTTCTCATCCACAAACTACCACATGAGCTATCTGACCAGTGGCTCCCAACCTGCCCTCTGGAGATGTGGGGATGTCAGGGACCCAATGGAAACTTTGTTAAAATTAGTAAACATTTAGTCTTATGGCCAGAGTCTCAAGTCCCTTCCTTCCGTAAGGACACTGTTTCTCTTTCCTTAGAGGCAGACAACCATGAAACTTTAGCTTTCTGTTGGAAGGAGCTGTGGAGCTGTTTCTGTGACGTCCATGTCGTGCTAACACTGTACCATTTATTGCTAGCTGGAACAGCCTGCCTCCACTTGCATATTATTAGTAGTATTATTTATTATTTATTTTTTAGCTTTTTAGAGATTGTCGGTCACTATCAATAGCACTGTAGACCCTGTAAAGGCCAGGAGGTGACCTGCTTGCTTTCTCTCTGATTTAGCCTGTAGACCAGCTGTAGAGAAAAATGCTTGATTTGGTACCTCAACTGGCCTCTAGGTGACAGAGAGTTCTACTGAAGTAACTGGCATCTCTAAGGGAGGGCGGAGGAGTCTCGAGTGAATTTTTTCAATGCCTATTTTTAATGATGGTTCTTAAACACTTTATCCTCCCTTTAGCCCAGCACCCACCAGAGGTCTTGGAAAAGAAAGGATAAGGGGGAAGTGGACCTGTTTAGGAAGGTTGTCTGGAACAACTCCCGTCTGTGTTGTTTGGAAACAACAGTTCAGTTCACAGGTCAGCAGGCAGCTGGATCCACTCGCAAACACCTCTCGGATATGCCAGCAGTCCAGTTCGGTAGAGTGGAGTTAGCAGCAGTGGGGACAGAACCTAGCAGAGAGAGCCGGACCTCAGCTTAGGCTTGAATCAGCAGGAGGGACCACCAGGAACACCAGAAATTCTCAGCCGTGCTCCTCAGGGAAGATGCGGGACCCACAAGCGTTGCAGATGTAGCTGTACCAGCAAGCCAAGTTCTGTCTCCATCGCTCCGTGGAGTCCTGTTTACACCCTCCAGAGATGATGCGTCCTCCATGGGCCTTGCCTCAGCATGTGCATCCAATCATCTGGAGTCCATGGAGTCCGGACAAATGCAGCTCAGAGATGCAATGTAAGGCGGACCAGTACATGCGTGTTGTTAGCAAAGAATCCTTCATCACGGGTCCTTTTACGTGCGTGCTTTAGCAGAACATCCTCTCTCCTGTGTCTGCTTCAGTGAAAGGTTCCTTCACGAGTCTGCCTTAGTCTTTCACGGAGTCTGCCTTAGTCTTTCACCTGTGTCCACTTCAGGAAAACACTCCTTCATGTGTTTGTCCCAGCAAAACACCAACACAACTGATTCTCCAAAGAACCCTTAAGTTTTCATCTTGTGAGTGTATGTGTGCATGTGCATGTATGGTGTGTGTGTGTGTGTGTGTGTGTGTGTGTGTGTGTATGTATGTATATGTGGGTATGTGTGTTGGGGAGAGCAAACAGAAGACTCAAGTTTCACTTTGATTTCTAGGATGGTTGAAGGATACCAGATCAGCTTTATCAATCACTGATGACTAAGCTGGATTTTTAAAAATTGTGTTAGCTTATTACTAAAAATTGGGAAATTCAGCAAATAAAAGACATACTCACAGAAATAAAACTCTTATTATTTTAGTTTATTTACTACTAATACTTTTCTGGCATATTTTCACACACTTGACTTTACATCTATATACCATTTTGTCTTGTTCACAAACATTTCCCTCTCTCTCTCTCTCTCTCTCTCTCTCTCTCTCTCTCTCTCTCTCTCACACACACACACACACACACACACACACACACACAGGGGAGTCTTGCGCTTTAGTCCATGTGGGACGCACGACCTTCCTGCTTTCCCCGTATCCTACCATAAACATACTGTCATGCATGTGTGTATGTTTTTGAGACAGGCTCTTGCTTTCTAACCCAGGCTGGCTTCGGACCCATTACATACCACCTCCTGTTCCCAAGTGGTGGTATTTATGAGTGTGCCACCATGTTGAGCGTATATATTTTTAATATTAAAATATTTCTACTGTAGTGGAACTCTAGCACAATTTACTGTTTTGGAATTCATATCAATAGCCTGTGCTTTTTCTTTAGGATTATTTCTATGATGAGACACTGCAGGATTAGCCTTAATTTTTCTTTTTAGGCTTTAGATATATTTTAACCAGAGCACTGTAGCAAAACACCGTCACATTATCAACATATAAACACATTTATCTTATGGTAATACTGCAAATATTAGCTACTGCCTACAAAGAGAAAAGAAAACTTGGAAGTTTGATAGTGAAACAGTGTTTTTATTGCGGTTCTATTCACATTTCTCTGATTACTTGGTGTGCTTTTCTCTCTCTCTTTTTTTTTTATAGCAACTCTTCCCACTGCTTACATTTTCATCATGAATTACTGATTTTATAAAGTCTATTGAAACAATAACATTTTCTGGGGTGTATTTTATTAGATTGAGTTAAGTATTGGTTACACAAACATTCTAAAGTCTGTAGTTTATTGACATGAGTAAAACAAAGTATACATGTCCAGAGATCATTATATACTAACATTAGAGTAAATACTGTCTCCAAAGAACATGATTTGTCTCATAGTGCAGTACTGTAGAAGGCAAAGCTAGACCTTCAAATCAAATGAGAATACATAATCTCTACATTAAGGTAAAAAGCATTATAAAAGTATAATCTGTCAAATTCTATATGGATTCTGTATGGATCTGCTGAAGGATAAGTTCTTTTGTTTACCTCTTCAAAGAGCCGATTATTTTCTTCACCTCTTTATGAGCGTCCTTGTCCTATAAAGAAAATCCAAATGTACAGTGAGAAGTCACACATTTACACTGGTACTCTAAGAACCTTGAAATTAACTATTTGTGGATGTAGGTATTTTTCTTGAAAGGCTATCACAAATAGACTGCATTTTTCTTAGGAGCACACAGGATGCACATGTATGTGAATGTAGTTGGTGTACGACTATTTCTCCATGAACTCTGGAGTGGGATTCAGGAGGGGACAGGCTCCCACGCAGACTGACACATCAGCTCTACCACTGTCTTAGCAGTAGTACTGTCTCCCTTTCTAAGAGGCATGAAGAAGTCATAGCCTCAGCTACAGGATTTGAAGTTACCTGAGATTACCCAGGAAGAGCCACACACGCGTAGATTTTATATATATATATATATATATATATATATATATATATATATATATATATGTGTGTGTGTGTGTGTGTGTGTGTGTGTGTGTGTGTGTGTATGTATGTATAAATATGTCACATTATATTTCCTAATGTTATATACTTCATTATTGACTTTATCAAGTAGCTTATACTGAGATTACTCTCCTATGAGTGACTGTCAGTATTATAACTTCTCTTCCATCTGATCCTTTTAGTACACGCCAGGCTGCAGACCTTGAATGCTACCTTTAGGCAAACAGCAGTGAGGTTATTGATGAAGTAACTATTTCATTCAACAATCATTGTATACTACCTTAGACATGGGGATTCCTTTTATTTTCTGTCTTAAAAACTGGTTCTTAGGATCTGTGATTAGCTCCTTAAAGTGAAGAGATGCTCACATAAATAATGAAAACACTGTAGTTTCCAATTCTTAGATTGTAAACATGCTGATACACATGTATTTGGGCTTTAGGGCGCCAATGGCTGACAGTCTCAGTAGCATCTGGATGTGTGATCAGTTTCGATGTTCTGGTGAGAGACAATAGACACAGCTACAAAATAATTGTGATGTGAAGAAGACGTTACAAGTGCCACAGAACGGAAGGATGCCATGAAGGTTCACAGCAGGAAACGGAGGGGAACAATCCTCGCTGGAACTCTTGCTGCTGTTAGTTCAGCAGTAAATAAGCTAGTTACAAAATCACTAACTGGATCTATTTCAGACTGGAAAATCCTTTTAGGGACAGGTGGTCATAGGTATAAGTAAGTCACTTTATCCTATATTCTTGACAAAGAGGAAACTGAGTCCCTAACCACACAAACAATTTAGAAAACAATTTAATAATACGAATAAAAAAAAGGCTAGAAAAATAAAAAACATGGTGATTATTTGTTCATGATCCTTTTTTCTTATAAAACTATTTTCATAATGTCCAAATTTTTGAGCTACGTTCACCCCTAGCACTGCTTACTGTCCCCGCTGACACTATCCCTCTCTGTGTGAATGAGAGTTTGGGTTCTTTGCACCAAGGCGTCCCTAGTGCTAATATGCTAATATGAGTGCTTTTATTTGCCATTAGGAATACAGTGACAAATAAAATAGATATTTGTATGGAATAATCATACAAATAAGTATACAGTCACAAATGCCCTCTATGGTCTGAAGGGAAAATAAGAGAAGCTTTCTCGCCAAGGGAGGGATACTAGGTGGTCTGTTGGAAGGCATAGGAATTAGGGGACCAGATGGAAGGTTTTCATGATCTGTAGACAAGAAAGAAGCTGCTGGCACTCTACTCTGGTGGTGGCAGTGGAGACAGTGCCAGTGGAGTGGCTCTAGATATGTTTTAGACGACTTCAGAGATGTTGGTCACTAGGTGTTTGTCTGGCTAGATTTCAGGGTACTGAGGGCGACTGAGGCTTTAAAGGTAGCTCAAGGTTTCCCCCCTTGGGGTGTGTGTGTGGTGTTTATAAAAAGGAGGAGCACGAGCAGAGCCAAAGTTCTGATGATGAATTGAATCCTACATGTCTGAGAGATATCTAAGCAGAGATGTCTGTCAAGTAGGAAGTTAGTCTAGAACTCAGGAAAGAGTCTAGAGGTTAAACTTTGAGGAGCCCTGGTACACAGATAATATTGAAGCCAGAGAGAAGATACAAGATTAGGGGGTGGGAAGAAGATTGGAGAAGAGACAAGGGACAAACAGACCAATGACTAACTGAACGTCATTAATATCTAACCTACCTGAGAAATCTCTGAAGTTTGTGCATAAACACTTGTGCGTCAAACGAGGCATCTCCCCTCATTAGCACCTTTAATTCTACTCTTACATTCTAATAAGAACACAGATATTGGTTTTAAATGACTGTGGATTATCCAAATTATTCTAAAAGGCAGTAGGGTCCCCATCATGAACACGGAGGGACAAAATCTGTTGTCAAGTGTGGCCTTCGAATTGTAGAGAAAGATGTCTAGTTCTGAGTTGCTCTGCATCTTCTGTTTCCCAAGAAGAATCGCTCTCTAGGCCTGCCTTGTCCAGAGCTTGCTGCGTGGACTGGGATGGCGATCTTCCTGTGTCTGCTCCTGGGTGCTGGCATTATGCCCCACTAACTGCACCTCTCCCATCTCTTTTACTAACTGATGGAATCCACTAGCAATGCGTTAGAAGGACAACAGACCCAGTGGGAATCCCAAACATCCAGAAGACCTAGGAACCAAGCCCTGCCCAGGTGGCCGTGGGCGGGCCTGTGGTGTCTGATTGGCTCTCAGCGCGCAGTTCCTAGGCTGATCTTCTCTAATTCCCCTTTCAGTCTTTTTTTTTTCAGTGACTGCACCATGCATTCCCCTCCTTCCCAGCTAACATCTTTGCTTTCTGATTCTGTGCTTGCATTCATGACCTGATATATCCTCTGCCCACACTTACACATTATACAGATATTTCAAACTTTGTCCTGGTATGCTTTGGTCTCTGCTAGAAGAAAATGACTTCTCCCTTTAAAGTCTCTGTATCTTAGCACTCTGCTCTCTGAACCCTGAGACACCAGTATCTAGATACACACTGTATGTTCTCTTGGGTGAGAAGCTCCTCGCTTGTGATTATTACCAGCACAAACCAAGACATGTAAGAGGCATGTTTTACTTCTTATATCCCATATCACAGCACGGAATGGTGTTTTCTCCAAGGCATTTCTTTTCCTTTGGGAATTGAGGATGACAGTGTTTGGAGCAGACAATGACTCACAGGCACACAGACTGGAATGCTAACCCTGAAGAATGCCAGAAGTTATAGCATTTCCAGAGTTCTGAATTACTAAATACAATGGAAAGACAACACAGGAGTATCTTTTTAACTCACAAAGTCCCCAATGCCCAATAAAATGTAATACACATTATTATTTAGTTTCATGGTCATGGACAGTCGTGCTTGGTTCTGCCCTAGGGACTGAGTATGGCAACCCCTTGGATAGTCAATGTGTTTCTAACTGGGCAGTCTGTCTAGTTTTTTTTCCTGACTGTTAGATTAACTTTCTCCTTTGTAAGCATGCATATTTGTTTGTTATACATGTACATGTGTTTGTTATGTGTGAATATATGTGCATGTTTGCATCCATGCATGAGTGTTTGTAATATGTGTTCATGTGTGTTTTATATGTGCATATGTGTATATTTGTTATATGTGTACATGTATATGTTTGTTACATATGTATGGTTTGTTATATGTGTATATGTGCATATGTTTGTTATATGTGTGCATGTGTATATGTTGTATGTGTGCATATGTCTGGTGTGTGTGTGTGTGTGTGTGTGTGTGTATGTGTGTGTGTTAGAGGCTGATCTTGGGTGTCTTCCTCTATCACTCTTTACTTTGTTTGTTTTGGGGCAGTGTCTCACTGCACCTGGAACTTGCTGTTCTGGCTAGATGGCTAACTAGAAAACCCTGAGTATACTCATTTCCACCCCCAGTGCTGGGATTCCAGGCACGAAGCCCTGAGCACTATGTTTACTGTGGTGCAGGGGCTCTGAATTCAGGTCCTCCTGGTTGTACACTAAGCACTTTACCACTGAGACACCTCCCCAGTCTTTTCCTGCAGTTTTATATGCAGAAGCACAAGGGTGTTTTAAATGACAGTTCATGATTTGTGTCTGCCTTAAAGGTTTGTGTGATCTCCTAGTGACAAGTTATTCTACAGAGATTGAGCAACTTTTAAAACTTTAATGGACACACAAAATCCAAGTGATAAAGTTGTACTATAAAAGGACATTTCGGCCGGGTGGTGGTGGCGCACGCCTGTAATCCCAGCACTTGGGAGGCAGAGGCAGGCGGATTTCTGAGTTCGAGGCCAGCCTGGTCTACAGAGTGAGTTCCAGGACAGCCAGGGCTGCACAGAGAAACCCTGTCTCAAAAAACAAAAACAACAACAACAACAACAACAACAACAAAAAAAAAAAAAAAAAAAAAAAAGGACATTTCACTATAGGGAAGAGAATAGCATGATTTCCAGTATCTTCCCATTCCCTTAAGGTGGTTAAAGGGTATAAGCTTCATTTGCGAGTAAGTTCTGGAAAGCTAAAGCCCAGCATGCTGACCATAGTTAGTAATTCTCCATCAAACATTGAAATAGGAAAGAGAGCTCTCTGGTTTCAGCCATGAGGGCTGTGGTGTGTGGTGAGGCACGTATCTGTTAGCTTGACTGCATAATTGTCTTACAGCGAGCGCACACACAAATCAAAGAGAGGTAAGTCAGCGGTAAAGAACACTGGCTGCTCTTCCAGAGGTCCTGAGTTCAATGCCCAGCAACCACATGATGGCTCACAACTGTCTGTAATGAGATCTGATGCCATCTTCTGGTGTGTCTGAAGACAGCTACAGTGTACTCATAAATAATAAATAAATCTTTAAAAAGTATGTATCTGTTAAATATACTCCAGTAAAGCTGGAATAATAAAATAAACACATGCATTAACTGATAAAGAAAACTCTGGTTGTTCACTGAACCTCAGTACTGGTGAGCGCCCCACACTGTCTCATTGCCTGGACTTACCTCTTTGGTGACAATAGGCAGTAGCAATGCCAAGTTACAGAATTTCCAAGCCTCCTGTGATTCCCCAAGCTCAACATAACACTAGAAATGAAAAGAAGCATTTATCTTAAAGGCAACCCATATTTACTGTGATGTGCCCAGAGCGATCTTTAAGCAGTTCTCTGTCTTACCTTGGCTGCATACATATAGTTGGACACAGAATAACCAGGTTGCAATTCTTCAGTCTGAATTAAGAGAAAGCAGACAAGAGGATGACAGATCTATGTTATAACAAGAACATCAGTCCTAATGAAAAGGGACATAATTCAACAAATCAGACCTAGTAACTAAACTGCCCCAAGACTTGGCTGTTTCATTTTGAACACCTGTCTTGGCTTAAGTGTTGTACAGAAAGAGCCTTTGGAGAAAGCTGTTAAAGTGGATTGCCATCTCCATTATGGTCACTAAACGTCCACAGAGACTAGTTTAAACACAGCCATTGCTTTCCTTGTTATTGCCCTATCTTCCCTCATTTTTCTTTAGGACAAAACCAACTGGCACCACACTCTCCAGAGACAGGTTCTACACATTCCCGTGTGCGTAGGAAAACGAGAGTAGGGTACGGCAAGCATCTTCCACTAGATTAAGACGTGGTTGCTTATGGGCATGTCACAGGACTTCCATAACCCCTGAAGTCGCTCCCCTGCAGTGCTTTTAAAGGAATTACAGGGTCCACGAGAGAGCTGGTCCAGGCAGAAGGCACTGTCCGTGCACCCACTTCTACTCATTTACCCACAGCCCCTAATCCTGGGGAGAGAATTCCTGTGCAGATAGAGTACTACACTAGAGCTCTTCTAAGGGCCCACCCAAGCCAGTCTTTGCCTCTGAGCCACCTTTTGCCGAGGTGGCTAAGCATGTAAGTTCCCAACCTGACTCCAGTTCCCAACCCCGAGGAATGCAGACCTTAAGGGAAGACTTTAACAAAACACTTGAGCGATTTGGTTATTTACTAAGTTTACAAAGGCAAGTTCTTCTTTCTAATTTTATTCTCAGCTTCCATCACATTCTCGAGGAGCACCACCATCGACACTCACCTTGATGAGTTCTATATTCACTTGTTGAATATAGAAACAAAAGTAATTATTATTTTTTAAAATAATACCTATAATAGAGATCTTTTTTTTTTCTATACTTTTTCCCATCCTGAAGCCACAGACAAATCTTCATGTTAGCATACGTAGATCCTAAAAGCTGTATTTCAAAGTATGGATATACTCTCATTAAATTAAATATTTTTTCCATTAGACCTTTAAATTTATTCTCGACTTTCACTGTCAAAGAACACACTTGTGTGTGTGTGTGTGTGTGTGTGTGTGTGTGTGTGTGTGACTATGTGGGAGAGTCTTAGACAGGTGAACAGTGTACGGCCTTGGCACGGAAGAGAGTGCAGACAGAGGACTAGAGCAGGGGAAGCCGTTCTTCCAGCCCTGGCTAGGGTCTGGATGTGCTTCTGAGCCTGTAGGGTAAAGGTCAGGAGAGCCACCCACAGTGCTCACGGGCTCTGTCTGAGCAGGTGCCTCTGCTCTCTAATCACTTCAGTCTCAATATTCCTCATTTGGCAAGAATCTTGAGTCATTCCAGGAATGACCCAAACTGATTGTTCAACTGCCCTCCTTCCATGTTCAGGACTTGTCTGAGAAAAACCTCATCTGGATAACCTGCACTTATGTGTTCTTCATCCCTTCCTCCAATCAAAGAAATAACTCTATTATGTGTATTGACTACCTGCTTGGCATTTCTAATCTTGGAACTGGAAATCCCAAATGTGTCAAGTGTGAGAGCTGACAGGAAGCATTGTTTAACTGACTTCAGAGTAAGGCAGAGACCAGGTGACTAGAACATGAATTCAGCGGGTAGATATACTGCATGCTTAGATATGTCATACTGCTTTATTGTTCAAAGTCGTATCAGCAAAGCAATTACACATGACAGACAAACACACCTTAAGGAAGTTGTGCAAAGCTTCATGAACCGTTGAAGATGGTATTTCCCCAAACAGAGTAGCAGCCATTTTTTTCTCAATCCAGCTGAGTCTTGAGACCTACACATACAAAGGAAAATCACTTAGAAATGGATATCTCTCTAGTTACAAGTGTAAGCATATATGTATGTATGTGCATATACATACAACACATGTTGATAAACATACTCGTAAGCTCACACTTAGTTGTAGCGTACACTCACAGTATGTAGTGACCAGCCTGCCTCTGCTGCCCTGCCTATTACATGCTATCCCCCTCCCCAGGGAGTGCTTCCTTAGATATGGATACACAGCGTGAGTCTTAGTCTAGAGGGAGTGCAGAGGGCTGAGAAGACTGATTGACTACTCAGGCTCCTGAGAGGCTCTCCGTAGATGGCCCCACACCCGTGCACACGCAGGCAGCACTCAGTGGGTGTAAAGAAAAGGAGCATTTGAGGTTGGGAAGAAGAGAAAGTGCAGAGGAAGGAACAGGGTGGATTTGAACAAGACAAGCATGGGTGGGTTGCTCAGAGAATGAGAATAGCAATCAAATTCAATTTCATATTGCCATTTGCTTTATTTTTTATTTTCCACAAATATGAATATTGGGCGTGTATCATATTCCAGAAATGCTTTTCAAAGGCATTGATGAAGCTCATGTCCTCTCAGTGAAATCAAGCATCTTCTCAATCCACTTTTAAATTTTTAGGTGGTCATTTTATGATAAAAAACAAAACAAAAACAAAAACAAAAACAAAAATAGCAAAACTACCCCCCCCAAAAAAAAACCCAACAAGCAAAAAATGAAAGAAAACCAACCACCAAAACAAAGCCTGTGGAGCCAGGGATGTGGCTCTCTCTGAGGTGGGGCGCTAGCGGGGTACGCACGAGGCGGGGTACGCATGAGGCTCGGTACGCACGAGGCGTGGGCTCAGTCCTTGGTGCGGACAAAACTGCATTTCTATACAATTTTATTTATTGATTTGCTCAAGGTTTTTTAAAGCTTTGTAAAAAGTATATCACACCATTTATTTCCTTTTGTGATTTTTTAAAACCTAACATTGCTTTAATCTAGTTGATGACATATTTGAAGTTCAGTCATTCAAATACATTATTAAATGTGGAATTTGACAAGCTTATTATGTGCTTTACACACAAAATTTTTTATATTCTTGATCCTTTATCAAAAAAATAAAAAAAAGGCAGGCTAGGGTCTGGGACGATGGTTTGCTGGTTTGCTGTGCAAACATCAGAGCCTGTGGCCCGTGGCCAGCACACAGGTGAAAGGTAAGGGGCAGGACCCTTGACTGTGAGCTCAGCGCTGGAGTTTGGATGCACAAGACATTCCTGAAGAGCGCTGCCCAGCAAGTCTAGTAGAATTCAGAGAGAATTCAGATTCAGAGAGAATTCCTGTTGCAAAAGATAAGGTGATGAGTTACACCACCACCTTAAGGTGAGGAGGACATGTCCCATAAGTACATGCACACACATGTACACATACACTACCACTCATGTCCCATCAAGAACCATGTGAAGTCTGTGAGGATTTTTTCAATTTTCAATATATGCATATTTTGTCAGTTTTTACTTTATTTTATAGTTTTGAAGCTGGTATTAGGAGCATATTAAGTTACAAATTCCTTCACAGCTAACTAAGCTTTTATTTTTGCATAGCTACGCTCTATAGCTGTAGAAATAATTGCACTTTAAAAGAGATTAAACACATTTATATTTATATGATTCATATTAAATTATATTTTATTTTTAAGATATATAACTCACAAAATGCACACACGGCATACAGCGGCCTCCAATAAGGAGAACCTCTTTCTTCTCACTCTGATTTCCTTCCTCACAAGTTGTATCTAGTTGTATTGCATCTTTCTCATGCACCTCTTTAGACATCCTGTAACTCTTCTGTACACTGATGTATTATTTAATACGCTGCTCGTGTTTGAGCTATTTCAATGTTTAATATCCCATCAAGTTAAGTTCCTTGAAGGAACCCTGCCCGGTATCATGTCTGAAGTTATTTTTGGGGACTGCAGATTAGTGGTGAAAGACGTGTCTAGAATGTGGAAGGTGGGTCTGAGTTTGAGCCGTAGCAGTAAAGACTGAAATTTTAAAAGGAAAAGGGAGGGGGAAATGGTATTTTACAGCTGAAACCAAAGTCATTTTCCGGTCAGTAACCTAATGTATAATTTATGCTTAATAATGCTGGAAATGAAAATAAATCTTTCTAAAGAACCATGGCTTGCACACTGGGGCACAAAACGTGTGATAGCTGATGTCAACCTGAGGAAGTCCAAAGTGTAACTTCTGCAATTCCATGGAAAGAGCAGAACTACACACACACACACACACACACACACACACACACCTAAATATAATACATGAAATGTAAGCTTATATATACATGATAATATGCTATAATTTTAAATTAATATTCAATTTCAAAACATATCATACACTCAAACCCAACTTTACAATGCTCACTGTAGTGTGCAACAGGTAAAATCATGAAAGAGTGAGAAGGCTGTTGAAAATCTATCTAGTGTCCACATGGTATTCAAGTAAGAGTTCTAAGCAAAGACAGTAACTTACAGTATAACAATATCTTCCCTTGAGGTAATATAGAATGGGTTCTTCAGGCAAAAGCTGGATGGCTATATCTAGATGCTTCTGAAAAAAGAAATTTCACAGAAAAGTCATCTAGTTTCAGATTCGGCTTAACGGAGCCTTAACAAAGCCCAGGGGACTCAGTTGCCTGACAATGTCTCAGCAGCTCCCGTTCCTTACCAGGAACACAATTACATCTCAGCAATAACTCATCAAATCTCCTGCCCGTGGGACTGAAGCTGCGACTGAGGAGGCCACGCGTGTGTGTTCAGTGCCTCAGTGAAATAAGCATAATCCAGGTACGTAGACCAGATGGCACGAAGCCGGGTTTACTTAAGGAAAGCAGCAGCTCAGGAGAGGCCAGGGAGCCACACCCACCCCAAGTGCCCTCCAGCACTAGAACCGGAAGCTGGGACTCAGGGAAGAGCCGTTTTCTTCCACCACAATTATAGAGTCAGACAGATTAGTTAGTGGGTTACGAACATTAACAGCAATAGTACATGCTTATGTAGGCAAGTTGCCTATTTTATTCACCCACAGTGGCGACTTTAAGCTTCAGGCTAGACCCTTAGTTTTGCACTTCCTGCCCTGAAGCAGGCAGTGGTTCTCAACCTGTTGGTCACGAGTCCCCACCGCAGTTGCATAGTGAGATTCTGCATCTCGGATATTCACATTACAGTTAATGTTCACATTACAGTTAATGACTGTAGCAAATGACAATTATAAAGTAGCAACGAAAGGATTTTATGGCTGGGGGGGGGAGAGGTCACCACTACGTGAGGAACGCCTGTATTAAAGGGCCCCAGCGCTGAAAAGGTTGGGAAGTGGAGACTGCTGATCACTCTATTCAGTCACATTTTACAGCCAGTGAGCATGCGCGAAGGGCTGAAGTGTTGGCCTCTGTTCTTAGGAGGGAACAGAGGCCAACACTCATCTCTGTGGGAACTATCTTGTGCCATTTTGGATAATGTTTATCCACCCAAATGGTTTGATTGCTTTTGTTACAGTATTATATTTCATTTTCTGTTGTTCAAACTTCAAAATAAACCCCTAGAGTTCAACATGCCGAGTTATCTCATAGCGGTTAGTGAAATGAAGCTGTACCTTGAATAGATGTCCACAGTTAATTTTGTTTTGCAAGCCCTCAAACTCAGATACATAACCACACAAAACCGCATACCTGGAAAGGGAAAAAGAATAGTCACTGTCATGTCAAATTTTCACCACACGCCACTACACATAACACTTAAACTATGTCTCTAAAGCACGTAGTTAATGTCTTACAGAAGCAATAACAGATGCAAGGGCCCTACAAGTAGATAGTTGACATTAATGTGAACCCGGCTTCTTCAGGGGCTAACGGGGCAAAGGAACATCGTCTACGCCCTCCACGAGGTGAGAGAAAACAAGCCACAGAACGTGGTGTGATTTGAACGATGTCTGGCAGGTAGGAACTCTTAGCCAATGCAGATGCCGGGCTCTAAGAAAAGCTCTTTGAAATTTTAGTACAAATATTGTACTAAATTAGATAAAGTGTTAACAGACTTATAAAATTTAAAGCATATTAAAACCAGTAGTTAAAGACCATAGCCACTTAAAAAATTTCCTGACCTCCTTAAATGTCATTGAAAAAACTATCATGATTAAAATCAAATAAAACTGGGGATAATCTTACAACATACTTCGAGAAGAATTCTCCATTTCTCTCAATTCCCCCTGGAAACAATGCATTAGTACAAGAGTGAATTCATTCTATGAATAGCTGATCTCCCCGCCCCCCACTGAGAATGCAGTGTTCACAGAAATGGTTATTTGACTATAGATTAGACACAGTGTTTCTTCAGCAACTGGCTTACTTACTTTAAAAGCTGAGGATACGGAAAGAACCCAGATGTTCCTCAAAGGAGGAATGGATACAAAAAATGTGGTATATATACACAATGGAGTACTATTCAGCCATTAGAAATAATGAATTCATGAAATTCTTAGACAAATGGATGGAACTGGAGAACATCATACTAAGTGAGGGAACCCAGTCTCAAAAGAAAGTCCATGGTATGCACTCACTGATAAGTGGATATTAGTCTAGAATCTTGGAACACCAAAGACACAATCCATATACCAAATGATGTCCGAGAAGAAGGAAGGAGTGGACACTGGTTCTGGAAAGGCTCAATGCATCAGTGTAGGGGAATACCAGGACAGGGAAGTGGGAAGGGGTGGATGGTGGAACAGGGGGAGGGAAAGGGGCATGTGGGACCTTTGGGGGGGCGGGGAACCAGGAAAAGGGAAATGAAATGTAAATAAAGAATATATCCAATAAAAAAAGGTTGAGGATACATTGTTTTTCACACCTGTTTCTGTCTGTGCAAGTCTCCGGAGGACATCAGAAAGCTGCTGCCTCAGGCAAAATACGCACATTTAACTATGTTGAGAGTGTCATCTTCTTACATTGTTATAAAAACCCGAACTTGAGCATATGGTTTTGGATGCTCTAGTAATCGCTTCTCTGAATGAGCATAACTTCTAAGTACAAAAAAAAAAAAAAACCACTGGACAATCTCTTAATTTGGAACTGTAACACCATTACTGTTACATGGGAGATAAGACAAGTGACAGAAGTCAACCACTCAGGCTCAATCAGAGAAACTTTCAGCTGTGACTGTTCTCTTTCCAGCCAGTGGAACCCACCACAGCAGAGGCTGGAAGAACAATTAAGTCAGCCTGTTAGAGATGACCTGAGAACCTAGAGAAGGCAGGTCACTGCTCAAATGCTTTAAACGAGGATGGATTTTGTTCCTCTGAACCCAGAGGCTGGGTGTTAAAAGAGTGCCGGTCCAGAGCACTCCTAACTTAACCCCGACATGGAATCTGTGCGTGCCGCCTGCAGGCTCCAGGCTCACCGCTGCACCCCGGTTAGTGCTCAGAGCCTGTAAGTCAGGACGTGCTGCTCCTCAGCTCTGTCCCCTCCCCCAACTCTGACTTGGGTTTTATGTGTCTCCACATAAAACGTGTTCATGATATCACAAAATAAGTCGGCAGGATTTTGGCTGGTGGTGTATTGAATCTCTGGACCATACTGAGAAAACTGACATCTTGACAGTTCTGGGGCTATGCACCGACAGTACAAACTAGCTCTCCATTCACATAGCTCTCCATATCACTACCAGAGTTTTGCAGTTTGTCTCATAGAGGTCTTGTACATATTTTATATGTATTTGAGTTTAGGGGACATGTTAATGCAAATGGCAATGTATTTTAATTTTAAATTTCAATTGCATATTTCTAATATATATATGTGACTGCATTTTGTACATTAATTTGGTATCCTACAACCCTGTGTTGATGACTGAATTCTAAGGGTGTAAAGGCTGTTACATCTTCAGGAAACAGTCAAGTTCTTCCTTCTTGGTCTCCCTCTCTCACACCCTTCTGTGCATTCACCAGAACTCCCAGAAGAGCCCGAAAGGCCGAGGTGTGAGGCTTTGGAACACTGCGACCCTGCCTCATCTCCATCGAGGTGTGAGGAGCACTCCGACCCTGCCTCATCTCCATCGAGGTGTGAGGAGCACTCCGACCTTGCCTCATCTCCATCGAGGTGTGAAGAGCACTGCGACCCTGCCTCATCTCCATCGAGGTGTGAGGAGCACTCCCACCCTGCCTCATCTCCATCGAGGTGTGAGGAGAACTCCGACCCTGCCTCATCTCCATCGAGGTGTGAGGAGCACTCCGACCCTGCCTCATCTCCATCGAGGTGTGAGGAGCACTCCGACCCTGCCTCATCTCCATCGAGGTGTGAGGAGCACTCCAACCCTGCCTCATCTCCACGCTTATGCGGCAGGAAAGCAACTCTCACAGCAGTGATGATGACCACAGCTGCTCTGGAGTTTGTTTTTGGCTAAGCCGAGGAAGTTCCCACCCCTCTAGCTTTCGAGAGGTTTTGTTTGACTTTCTGTGAATAATTGTCCGCTGTGTTTTCCTGCATCTGTTGCTGTCAGCATGTGATCTTCCTCCCACTACAGTTAATATGCTAACTGATTTTTTTTATTGTTTTTTTTTATTTTTTTTATTGTATATATTCTATATTTACAATTCATTTCCCTTTTTCTGGTTCCCCACCCCCAAAGGTCCCACATGTCCTTTTCCCTCCCCCTGCTCCCGCATCCACCCCCTCCCACTTTACTGTTCTTGTACTCTCCCACAATGATGTTTTGGTCCATTCTAGCACCAGTGTCCACTCCTTTCTTCTTGTGAGACATCACTTGATATGTGATTTGTGTCTTTGGTGTTCCAAGCTTCTAGGCTAATATCCACTTATCAGTGACTGTATACCACGGGTATTCTTTTGAGACTGGGTCACCTCACTTAGTATGACATTCTCCAGCTCCATCCATTTCTCTAAGAATTTCATGAATTCATTGTTTCTAATGGCTGAATAGTACTCCATTGTGTATATATACCACATTTTTTGTATCCATTCCTCTGTTGAGGGACATCTGGGTTCTTTCCAGCTTCTGGCTATTATATATAAGGCTGCTATGAACATAGTGGAGCATGTATCCTTATTGCATGCTGGGGAATGCTAACTGATTTTTATATGTCAAACCAGCTTCTCAAAAGTCCAGGAAAGAATCCATGTGGCCACTGTGTGTGCTTTTCCTACAATTTGAGATTCAGTTTGCTACCACATTTCAAAATGAGTTCTAAACCTATAGTCATGAGAGATGCTGACCAGAGGGCTTCTTGTAGCATTTCCTCTTGTCTTAGATGTACAATAGTTGGGCTACATAGAGGAGTTCTGGAGGAGCTGGTGGAAATGGGGCGTGTTCTTTCCTTAAATATGTGATAGAATTTACCAGTAGATCCTCATATTTCCTATTATTATTTATCCCATGTCTTTAACAAACAAAGGCCTAAGTTGACTGTTTATGCAACAATAAAATGAAATTTTGAGATGCTAAAATTCTGCTGCATCATTCCTTCCAAACCTTCCAGACTATGGAGGATTTTTAATCCTTCTAGGTTACTATGAGTGAAGAGAAAAGACAAAGAAATTCCATGAATTATAAAAATTATAGGAAGTACTCTTATTCTTTCAAATAATATATCCCACGGGACTTAGGATATGTATAATCTGTTCTGAACTCTGTCTTGAGTCTAAGACATGATTTGCTTTCCTCTGTGTCATAAACTCCACGGTCACTTGTTCACTTTCCCCCAAAGGCTCATCATTTCCTTTCTTCTAATCAACTCTAGTTATGTGCATATTATTTTTTATAGTGTTCATTTAAAGATGCAATTTAATATTTTATTTCTCAAACTCAAGTCTGATGGGAATCCTGAAGAAGTTACTTTACACTATGGTGAATTACTTCCATCTAGAGGTTATTTGAAGTATTGCTGCTTTCACACGACTTGATTTTACATATATATACATATATATCATAATATATTGTACACACCATTGATAGTATGTACAATATCAATGCAAATATATGTGTGTGTATACACACACACATATATTTGCATTGATATTGAATATGCTATTAAAAGGGACAGTCACACAATTTCAACAGCTCCTAACACAACCCCACTCACATCTTGCCTACTTGTGATTCGGCATTAACTCTGTGCACACAGTAGGAATCAGAGGCAGCCTCTTGGAATAGAAGGATGGCTGAAAACATCAGAATACAGCATCTAAGTTCTATTTCTGCTTTTCTACTCATTGTGTGGCTCTGCTTACTAATACACACACACACACACACACACACACACACACACACATGGCATTGCTTCTGTATTTAGGCAACAGAAACAGACTGTTGTGTGACTCATATGTTATAAGGTGTGTAGTCATAATTCATAAACAGTAGAGCACAATAGAGCATGACTCATATGGAAGATATATTTGCACCTACGGCTAAACCTATTTGGCCAACATATTATAAATATATTTTATTATCTTGATCCCAGAGTACTTTTGGTTGATATGCTATGGGCAACAGAATCTTACAGAATGCTTCTGCAGCCTTAAAGTTACAGTAGGAAGTTCTATCCAAGCTGACCTATAACCCCAGCTATCCAATGAATCTTTGTTTGGCAAACAGGTGGGTGGATTTAGTCTTCACAGCACAGTTTGCCATTCTTGTTGACTGATGAGAAAAGTTTTATTAATGTCGTACTTTACCCTGAAAGACTCCCAGAGGAGTAAAATTTTCCCTCAGCATTGTGAGGGCTAGCTATGAGATCAGTTCATCTAAAGTCCACCCATCATTTCACAAGTCAAAGATAAAGATTCTCTTTAATCGCCACAGAAAGTTTTAATATTTGATTGAATGAAGTCCTTTCTATTGAGTAGATAGAATACATATTAAGAGTGAATGTTAAGCTGACATTAAAATATATTACATTTTCATCATTAAATTGATCTTAATATTTTTAAAATTTTGATAGTGAATTAAAAAAATCACTTGAAACAATTGGATCATTACTTTGTGATGATAAAACTAAATCTGGGAGTTAAATCCTGCTGTCATACTCAAGGTATTAGCTTTACAACAAAAATGGAAAGAGAGGATGGAGGAGCTTAAGGGAAGGCAGAGATGGCCACATAATGAGGGAGATTTCAGCTCTGGCTACCCCAGCACACCAGGGCTCAGGTACCTACAGAGCCCTCAGAAGATCCAGTAGTGTTTCTCTATGAAAACTGAGAAGTCACATTGAAAAAGGTCCTCACTGAAGGCAGTGTGTATTTCTAACGTGATTCCTCAGGGGTCCGGAGGACTGCTGGACAGAGGGAAGAGCAGAAAAAGGAGAAGAGGAGGAAAAACAGGAAGAGGAAGGGAAAGAAAGGCCACGGAAGGAGGAGGAGGGAGGAGGAGGGAAAGCCAATTAAGGGAGAAACACGAGTGTATTTTTGCACAATGATCTGACTGACCAGGTCCCAGGCACCCAGTGTCAATGGAGATGAAGAGAAAGGACTTTCTCAGTACAAACTCATTTCAAGTACTCCGCAGAGTGAAGTTACAGAAGTGCATTAACACGCATGTCAATTTAAAAGTATACAAGATACTCCAGGCAAACTAAGTGGAGATATAAAATCTAAGACTCCTATGTTCAGAAAGTTAAAGCAAGTCCTTGTGGATGTAGCGCCCCCTGCTGACGACAGGATAAACAGACAGCTCTGCTGTTACAGATTTGGGAACAGCGGAAAAAGATAGATGTTTTAGATAGATTTTGCCTAGGGATGTCCCTAAAGAAACAAAATAACCCCAGAGAGGGTAAATTCATGGAAAGTTAATATGGTGGTTTGAATATGCTTATCTTAGGGAGTGTCACTATTTGGTGGTGTGGTTTTGCTGGACTAGGTGTGGTGGAGGAAGTGTGTCAGGTGGGCAGTGGCTTTAAGATGGATCCTAGCTGCCTGGAAGCCAGTATTCTGTTAGCAGCCTTCAGATGAACAAGCCGCAGAGCTCTCAGCAACTCCTGCAGCATGCCTGCCTGGACCCTGCCATGCTCCCGCCTTGATGATAATGGACTGAACCTCTGACCTGTAAGCCAGCCCCAATTAAATGTTGTCCTTATAAGAGTAGCCTTGGTCATGGTGTCTGTTCACAGCACTAAAACCCCAACTAAGACACCTACATTAAAGAAATGACCATGAGTTAATTTTCCGCTGTATCTAGGGTAACTGTATATTCATTTAGCTTGCGAGAGAAACAAAGCCAGAGGCGGCAGCAACAACTGTAAAACTGAACAACAAATAAAAGGGAGGATAATTTAAAACAATATATTTTTCTTTTCTCTTTTTTTTTTCAGGGTAGAAGGAGACACCTCCATACCCCCCCCAAAAAAAACCCAGACAGAACCATGAAGTGGTTTTCCTCTTTTGCTCCAAAGTTCCCCATTCTACGCCCACCCAAGTCTAGGAGGCTTCGTGCTCCCTAATTCACAGACTGGATTTCCCTTGACCCTTGGAATTTGTTTCCTGTGACTCATCAGGTTAAAGAAAATCACCCCATGCTTCCAATCTTTGCAACATTCATCCCACATTTTGATCAGAAACATGTCATAACTTTAGTATATGTTCTCAAAAAAAAAACCGGTATATTTATTTAGATTTAATTATAGTTTATCCTCAAAGGCATGAGGCTTGTTAGATTCTCAGGAGTTACTCACATTTAGAACATAATCTAATGAGAAATATGCGAGAACAGACATAACCATGACAGCCGCAGCACTATCCACTCGCTTTTTCTGCGAGGGGAGCCATGGCTGGCCAGTTCAGCGCAGCAGCAATGGGTTCTTTAAGACGCCCTGTGGGGTAGAGAGGCATGCGCACTGGGGAGGGAGGGCTGCGGCGACCCCGGGGCTTACCACAGATGGCAGTGTCCATTCATGGGCGCTCTGGTAACAGCTCTCTCTCCTAAAGTTTTTCCTGAAAGACAAAGAGACAAGTTTAGTGTCATTATAGGAGCGGGTAGGAAGTGGAGTGTCCCCCCAGTCAGTGGCTCCTACACAGGGTCCTGAGGTGGAGAGCATTTGACCCCTTGTACTTGTGAGAGGAGGACATTCGGCCCCAGGGTCGGGCTTACTCTGGGAGTCTGTTCTTGACACCTATGTTTTACCAGCTTCCAAGGACAGTGCTTGTAATCAATTCAAACATCATTTGCTGAATGCTTATTAGCTGCTATATTGTGTGACCATCTGGGGATAAGACATCAAATTAGAGATGGTCCATGACTTCCAGGGCCCAGAGTCTTCAGTGTACAGAAGTCCATAAGCAGCTAGCTTGACTGATGAGGGCAATGTCAGCAGAGTGTATAAAGGGGTGGGGCTGGGCCCAGGGGCTGGGCCTGCTCATTCACAGTAAGAATGGGTTCAGGGAATAAATGGAGCCCCTAAATTATTATCCTCAGTTATCATCAAGGATATTTTTATTGTTTGACATGACTAAAACATGCGAGATTTTTAAAGATTTTAAGTGAATTCAGAATGTCAGTACAGTTCAAATCTGTTGTTTTCTGAATTAAAGAATTACAATGAAACAGGTGAAATATTTGAGCAGGGTGGGGAGGGGTTGGGGGTGGGGGGCATATGCTTTTAATCCCAGCACACAGCAGATCTCTGTAGATTTTAGACCATCCCAGTCTACACAATGAAGTCAGGGTGGGACTCCCTCTGATAAGATGAAGCCGATTGCAAAGGACAGTCTAAAATCCCAAATGACACATTGTTTTCCTTAAAGGTACTATATGTAAGCTTTTGCTTAACAATAAGTAGAAATGTCCTTAGGAAGTTAAAAGATAAATGCATATCAGTGTTAATTTGATATAAAGAGAAAGGGGAATGTAGGTATATTTATCCACATAAGGTTTATAATTTCAATTTAAAAGATGATGTTTTTTCTGTTGCCAAAAAGGATCCCCCCCCCAGCCCCCAGAAAAGATATATTATATGTAAGGTCCCAGAGTTAGAGTCGGGGCAAGGCTGTTTACTGTTATCTCTCCAGGAGAAGACAAGTATCCAACTAAGGAATCCCAAGACCATTGGCGAGAACAAAAATAATACTGTTATAACTGTAATGCGTGCTAATTATCAACTTGGCAATACAGAATACAAATGCCTTTTGTCAGAGGAGATAAATAAATAAATATATGTGTCCTAGAGTCAATGTGATATTGTTTTAAATGTGAAAAGACAGGGATGAATGCCAATTATGGTGTAAACGTGACACCCCATCATTTTATACAACTGGATACACTGGCAGACAATGGCCTAGTTTAAAGTGGCAGGGACTGGGGACTTGCTATCCCCTTTGAGGAGGGTGTCATGCTACTCTGAACAGCCAGCAGTCTTCTTGGAAAGTGGGGCTCCCACAGAACTGATGGGCAGCATAGCCTGGCGTGAAATACATGACCTCTGAGCAAGCACAGGGTATGCTTGAGGGTACGGGCGGGCACTGGGATGGAAAGGAGTTTAAATAAAGTTGAACACCAGGAAGAATGTTAAGTTAAGAGAGGAAAATGGAAGGGATAGATATATCCACATAAAAACAATCCCCAAAGAACGGAGGGGATAAAAATTGATATAAATGCTATCAAGGGTACATAGATACTAAATAAATAAATAAATAAATAAATAAACAAATCTGTGTCTTTGATTCCCATACCTGGGAACAAAGACAGAGACAGATAGGTTCCTTGTGAGTTTGAGGCCAGTCTGATCTACAGAACAAATCCGAGTCACCCCAGGATATGCAGAGAAACCCTTTCTCAATAAGTAATAATAAATATATGTCATTGTAGAGGAGGTTATTTGGACTCCATACAATCTTTTCTTTTTGAATTATCACTATATGCTCAATGGTAGTTGTGATATTACACATTTCGTTGAGAGAGGTCAAAATGGAGCAAACCTGGATAAAAATAGGGTTCGATTAGATCTGTCTATACTAATGATGACTTCTGTTAGACATAAGGTATTTTATACTGGGAGAGAGGCTTTGTATTTGTGTCAACATAAAAAGAAGAAAGGTTTTGGATTCCATCCAAACGGATAAAAATCAGATTTCAGAGAGGGAAACCTCCTGAACACTTTGGCTGCAGAGAGAAAGAAGAAAATCAAAAGGACTAAATGAACCAGTAGTGTACATTGCTAAGCCCTGTCTCGGAACCACTCGGAAACTGATTGCAGCTGGGACTTCAGCTCAGCATGACCACTAGATCTCGTTGGCTACAGACTTTTCATGGCTTATCGTCCTTTCAGACGGCATGAATGGGAGTCTTACATTGCAGTTCAGTCATATGATCAACTAGTTCAGAGAGACAGACAGACGTCTTTCATCTCTCGGATGGAGAGCAGAAGGTCTTCTCTAGCTTTACTGTCCAGTCCTGAACTATCTGCCTGAGTATTGGCACCACCCACAGTGGGCTGGGGCCTCCTCTATCAATCATCAATCAGGACAGTCCCACAGACATGCTCATAAACCAATCTGATGTAGTAAGTCCCTCAGCTGAGATCCCTTCTCAGACAACTCTAAGTTTCATCAAGTTGACAAAGCCAAGAAGGACAACTCTCTTGAGCTCTTGTTCAATTTAAAAACAGAGTCTAGGGAATTTTACCTGTGGGAGCTGGTTATCTCCATAGGAAACATCCCTACACGAACCTCTAGCTCCTGCTATCGACTCCTCCCTTTCCTTATACAAACATAAACACCCCGTAGTCCTAAGATAGCACCCCATTTCTATTTGTCCCTTTATATATCATTGTGTGAACAGCATCGCCTTCCCAACAAAGCCAGAGGCGTCCCTCCTGTATCTTGCACTCCTGGTCCCATTTGCTAACAGAACACCCAAGAGGAGTGCTAGAGAGAGAGAGAGAAAGCTGGTACTGTTGCTATCAAACAATTTTCACATCAATATGCTCCCCCCTCCCCCAGTGGATAGGGATATAAATCCTTTCAGGCTCTGGTTGAAATTTTCTTTTCATTGAAAATAATCTCTTTTCTAGAACCCCACCATGGTTAGTGCCTGACAGTTGGATTGCTACAGAAAGCTGCTTTCCAGAAGACCCTGGGAAGGTGATAGATAAATAGCCCAGAACAAGAGGGAAGTCGCCCATCTTCCTCCAGTGAGGAGCAGCTCAGTGCGGAGGACACGCAGCAAGGAAATCTAGTGGCAGAAAGGCTACCGCAGATTCTGGCCATATGTCCTTCATGGAGATAGAGATGCCAGGCTAGAGTGGGAGGAGCTCTCACTTGTTGTTTCCTTCTTATACTAACATAGAAAAGTCGGGAAAAGAGAAAGCTTTGGAAGAGAGGAGAATAAAACCCAAGGCTCAGAAAGATGGGCACACAGGAGCCTTCACAAGAAAGCCCTCTGGCATTCAATGAAACATAAATACAACACCCAGCAACAATAATTTGACAGTCTCCTTGGTTTTTATTGTGATTATTGTTATTTTGGAAAATTTCAAATGTATGAAAAAGATATACACGGCAGTTTAAGGTATAGCCGTTTTGGAAATCCCTACGACCGAGAGGTTATTTCTGTGCTCCCGGCCTTCCATGCCTTAGGAACTGAGCTGTGAGTTTACCTGGGAGGGTGCAGCTGGAGACCACAGTCCTCCTTGGCTTATTATTACGCCTCAAATGCTAGCACAGGCGTTTTAGCTTCCTGTGATATCATAAACTCAAAGAGTGAAATCAGGCTTTTATTTTTCTCCAGTTTCCTGCTTTAATATTATTAGCTCAGCTGCTTTAAGGGAATACACACTTTGGTCCCAGAAGACCATTTTGTTCTGAGGCTGTGTACAGTTTTCATTATCAGAATGTATTGAAATGGATTGTATCTTCAACTTAGATGATTTCGCTTGTATTAAACCCACTGATGGCTTATTGTGGAAAACAATGCCACCTGAGAAAATCCAGTGCTTACAAATTACTTACCAACATTAGCATAATGTTTCTTTTCTTGTGTATTTGTAGATAGGTCATACATGTCTCCATAGGCACGGGCAAGCCGCCACAGAAACTCTATTTCTTCACCAAACTGGAAAGATAGCATTGCACACTAGATTAATGCATTAATTTGTCCAGACTGACTGTAATTGCTTTCATTGTAACTTAAAAAATTTAGGCAGGTACAGTGGTCTTTGTAGATGACTGAATTTATACTATAGATATTTAACATTTTAAATCCAAATATTTATGGCTAAGAAATATGACCAAATATAGTGTCACATTTGGATCTTAAATTATTTAATATACAGATATAATTACATATTCCCCCTGGACCAGGTATCCTTTCTCTTGTTATCTTTTGTAAGTTATCTACTATCAGCATAATAAAAAGTTTACTGATCATTTTAAGTAGTATCTGTAAACTGAAGTGCATATACCTAAGAAAGACATTACAATTTTTACCTAAATGACGCAATTATAATTGTAGATATCTTAAAAGTTTTTAAAACTTTTATTGACAGATAGTCCGTGCACATCTTCACAGACTATAGTCTCATCTTTAGTATATTGTATATTATGTGTTGGTCACTTTGGGTTCACAAGTTTTTCATAGTGTACAGAAGTTGCCAAACCTTCTAGCCAAGGTTAGGCTTATGTTGCTCATGGGCAAAAAAAAGAGACTTTATTTCTCCTCAAGCCATTATGAGCCCTTATATCCTTTCTTTGTCATGATGGTGGGACTAATTAACTCAAGTCCAATATTAAACACTGCAGAATGACTACTGATAGAAATAGCTTTAAAAACCAATAGATACTACATCGAAAGCAACATAGGAAACTTAGCCAGGTGTAGTGGCACGTGTCTTTAATCCCAGCACTCGGGAGACAGAGGCACACAGATCTCTGTGAACTCGAGGCCAGCCAGCCTGGTTCACAGATTGGGTTCCTGAACAGCCAGGGACACACAAGAGAAACCCTGTCTTAAAAAAACAAAAACAAAAGAAAACCTAAAAACCTTGTTATTCTTTCCAGAGAAAACATAATGCCTAGATATAATATAATGTCTTATTCTTCATGTTTCAAAGCATGCATTAAATATCCAGGTTAATAAAATCAAAGTAAATCTGTATAAGGCTGGCTCCTATTTTTGTGACCTTAGATAAACCCAATTAACTCACATTTAATTTTGAACAGTTACTCATTTTGTGAAAGTACATCCCAATTCTCTCTCTGAACTGCAACACAGTACTGCGGTTTCAATACGAGCAGGGTGGAACTTTAATAAAAATTGAAAACTGTGAACATATCGCTGCCACACAGCTCTTACCTTCTCTTTGTGGTCACAAAGTAGCTCAAAACTCTCCATTTTGTTAGACTCATTTATCCGCAAATGGTCTACCTTCTGAAGGAGGACATCCAACTTTAGTTCCTCTATGTGTGTGTTAAGAGCCTGAGGGATCGGGAAACTCTGTTCTTCTGTGTCAGTGTTAGCTGTAATATACCTAAGATGGCAGAAACAACCACCAACTCCCTTTAGACTTACACAGAATGACCAGAGCAATCCTTTGAAAACGCAAGTCGAATTATTCCACTCTGTGCTAGAAAATGTCACAACACCCATGGTTACACGGAGAAAGACCAAGAGCTGACTACTTACAAGGACTTGGGCCATTACAAGGACATGCCAACCCTGATAGTTCTGTGACTTAATTTATGACCTATCCTCTCAGTCACTGGCTCCTTCAGCCTCAAGGTGTTTACCTGCTGTTCTCTCTGATGGAACGTTCTTTCCCTCAGACATAACCTCTACTCTTGGCTAACGTCTTCAGCCCACCCAGATCTTTCTACCCAATTCTACAACCCCGAATCTTTCTTCCTCTTCTTGATATGTTGAAATGTTTCCTCCGTAGCACATAATCTCTTTAATATGCTATTAATAATAACCCCAAGCATGTGTTTGCCATCTACTTCTTCAGAATCAGCTCCACTAGAATGCATGCTTCCTAGTGGTAAGGTTCATAACAGAAGAACTAAGTATCCAAAGTACATTCATTAGATGCTGTTATAGATCACACCAAGCTAGAGGAACTCAGCAGGCACTCAAAAATGAGTGTGTGCACTTTAGTACATGTTCAGGTATTCTTCTATAGTTGAACATGATGTTCTGACTTTGTGTGTGTGTGGTGTATGTGTTCATGTGCATGTGTACAATGGGGTGCACACGGATGGTATGTGGAGGCCAGAAGTTTACAAGAATCTCCCCTGGTCACCCTCCACCTTGTTTTTAAAGATAGTGTTGATTATTTCACTGGAGGCTCACCTAGTAGCTACACTGGCTGTCCAGAGAGTGCCTGAGAGCTACCTGTCTCCAGTCCCTTGGTGCTGGGATTAGAGGTGGCCGTGCCAGCATTTACACTGGGTGCTGGGGATCTGAACTCATGTTTGTGTGGCAAGCAGCCATTTTTTGTTTCTCCCACTGTATTAGTTTTTAAAAATTAATACTACCCATTTATGTTGACTACTTTTATGTTAACTTGACAAGCCAGAGTCATTTGAGAAGAGAACATCAATTGAGAAATATTCCCACCAGAATGGCCTGTGAGGTGTTTTCTTGATTGATGACTGACATGGGAAAGGCCAAGCTCACTGTGGGTGGTGGTGCCATCTTTGGGCTGGTGGTCCTGGATGGCATTAGAAAACAGGCTGAGCAGCATGGCGAGCAAGCCAGTGAGCAGCACCCCTCCATGGCCTCTGCGTCAGCTCCAGCCTCCAGGCTCCTCCTCTGACTTCCTTTGAGGATGGACTGTGATGTGGAAGTGTAAGCTAAATAAACTCCCTCCTCTCCAAGTTGTTTATGGGTATGGTGTTTTATCACAGCAATAAAAACCTTAACTAAGCCAGAAACTGGTACCAGAGAGTGGGCTATTTCTGTGGCAGACCTAAACATGTGTTTTGGGGGAAACAATCAGAGGACTTTGGAATTTTGAGCTGGGAAAGGTGGAAAGATGTTTAAAACAGTAATGTGGCACAGAGTGTAGCAAAGGGACTGTGGACTCATGGGTGCCTAGGATGAGGGCAGCGAGCAGAGGAATAAAACAGAATGTTTAAGTCTCCAAGAAGACTCAGAAAAATGAAGGTTGAGTGTATGGTAAGGAGTGGAAAATGTGCAAGTCCATAAGCACATAGACCTGTAAGAAATGCATGCTCCAAAAGACTTGAAAAGACCCTGAACTGAAGCTGATCACTGAGGAATCTTCTGAAACATGGACCTGGACATTCTTTCAAATTCTCAACTTTCAACAAAACCCGCGAGCATACAAGAAGATAGTGAAAAGTAATTAATTCAAAGAAAAAGAACACATCTTCAGACACAGAGGCTGAAGAGGTAAGTGCTTTAGAGTGTCTAGTCAATGATTTTAAGACAACAGCCTTAAATCTAATCAGAAAGCGAAGGAAACAAGGAAGGAGTACTAAGGATAAAAGAAGAAAATCACACATGAAACAGAGTGTCAGCAAAGAAACTCACATTAGGAAAAAGACCCAAACATAGGGTGTGGGGCTGCGACGGTGATAAAGGAACTGAAATCTGCTGGAAGCAAGCCACAGGAAAACCTAACACAGAGAGCAAACAACGGGCAAGCCTGAAGATGTTCACTCTGAAAATGTGAGGAAGAAAAAGAATAAAGAACGAATGAAAACAGACAAAATCTGAAGGGCCTGGGAGACACCATTATGTTGACCACATACATATGATGAGGGCTCTGGGAGAAGACAAGAGGAAGCAGTGGGGTTACATGAAAAAATAATGCCAAAACTGCAGATCTGGAGGACAAGTACACAGAAAGCTCAGTTGACTCCAAGTAGCACAAACCCAAAGAGAACCACCCAGGCACCTTACACTTAAGCTGCTGGTGGACAGAAAGAGCAATTCTCCACTTCATGTGGGGGAACAAAACAGGATAGCTAAAACAATCTTGAACAATAAAAGAAGTTCTTGGGGGGGGGATCACCATCCCTGACCTCAAGCTGTACTGCAGAGCAATAGTGACCCAAAACAAACAAACAAACAAAACAAAACAAAACTGCATGGTATTGGTATAGGAACACACAGGTTGATCAATGGAATCAAACTGATGACCTGGAAATAAACCCACACTTGTGGACACATGATTTTTGGCAAAGATGCCAAAATAATTCAATAGAAAAAAAAGAAAGCACTTTCAACAAATGGTGCTGATCTAACTGGATGTCAGCATGTAGAAGAATGCAAACATAACCTTATCTCTCACCCTGCACAATACCCAAGTCCAAGTGGATCAAAGACTTCAACATAAAATTTGATACACTAAATCTAATAGAATAGAAAGAGGGGAACACCTTTAACTCATTGGTATAGGAGACAATTTCCTGAACAGAATACCAATGCCTTGGGCTCTAAGATCAACAATTGATAAATGGGACCTCATGAAACTGAAAAGCTTCTATAAGGCAAATGACACTGTCAATAGGACAAAAGACCAGCCTACATATTGGGAAAGGATCTTTACCAACCCTACATCTGACAGAGAACTAATATCCAAATGCTCAAGGCACAATTAGCAAGTCAAATGACTCCCAAGAAGAAGAAAGGAGAGGACCCTGGGCCTGTAAAGATTGGATCCAGTTTTGTAGACCCAGAACAGAGAAATCGTGGGGGGGGGGGCGGAATGATTGGGGAATAGCTGGGGGGGGGAGAGGAATTATGGGACATATGGTGGGGGGGACTGGGAAAGGGGAAAGCCTTTGGAATGTAAACATAGAATATAGAAAATAAAAATTAAAGAAAAAAAGAGAAAAAACAAAAAAGAACTCATCAAATTAGACACCAACAACCCAAATAACCCAATTAAAAATTTGGATACAGAGCTAATCAGAGAATTCTCAACAGAGGAATTTCAGATGGCTAAGAAGCTCTTAACAAAACGTTCAACATCCTTAGTCATCAAGGAGATGCAAATCAAAATGACCCTAGGATTCCACCTCACACCCATCAGAATGGCTAAGATCAGAAAATCAAGCAATAGCACATTGCTGGTGAGGATATGGAGTGAGGGGAGCACCCCTCTATCGCTAATGGAACTGGAAACTTATACAACCACCCTGGAAACCAATTTGTCAGTTTCTCAGAAAACTAGGAATAGCTCCACCTCAAGGCCCAGCTATACCACTCATGGGCATAGACCCAAAGGATGCCCTACTATACCACAAGGACAGAAGCTCAACTATGTTCATAGCAGCTTTATTTTTATTTTTATTTTTATTTTTATTTTTATTTTTATTTTTATTTACATCTCTAATGTTATTCCCTTTCCTGGTTTCCCCTTCTGAAAACCCCCATCCCCTATCATACTCTCCCCTCTCCCCCTGCTCACTGTCACCGACTCCATCTTCCCTGCCCTGGCATTCCCCTACACTGGGGCATCGAGCCCTCACAGAACCAAGAGCCTTTCCTCCCACTGATTTCCAACAAGGCCATCCTCTGCTACATATGAGGCTGGTACCATGGGTCCCTCCATGTGTACTCTTTGGTTGGTGTTTTAGTCCCTGAGAGCTCTGGGGGTACTGGTTGGTTCATATTATTGTTCCTCCTGTGGGGCTGCAAACCTCTTCAGCTCCTTGGGCCCTTTCTCTAACTCCTCCATTGGGGAACCTGTGCTCAGTCCAATGGTTGTGAGCATCCACCACTGTGTGTGGTACATTTACACAATGGAGTACTACTCAGCTATCAAAGACACAATCCACATACCAAATGATGTCCGAGAGGAGGGAAGGAGTTGACCCTGGTTCTGGAAAGGCTCAGTGCATGAGTGTAGGGGAATACCAGAACAGGGAAGTGGGAAGGGGTGGATGGGGGAACAGGGGGAGGGAAAGGGGCTTATGGGACCTTTGGGGGGCAGGGAACCAGGAAAGGGGAAATGAAATGTAAATAAAGAATATATCCAATAAAAAAAAAAAAAGAAAAGAAAAACAAAACAATGAATTCATGAAATTCTTAGGCAAATGGATGGAACTAGAAAATATCATCTTGATTGAGGTAACCCAATCACAAAAGAACACATATGTTATGCAGTCACTGATAAGTGGATATTAGCCCAGAAACTCGGAATACCCAAGATAAAATTCACAGACTACATGAAGCTCAAGAAGAAGAAAGAACAAAGTGTGGATATTTCAGACTTCTTAGAAGGGGGAACAAAATACCCATGGGAGGAGATACAGAGACAAAGCGTGGAGCAGAGACTGAAGGAAAGACCATCCAGAGACTGTCCCACCTGGGGATCCATCCCATATACAGACATCAAACCCAGGCACTATTGTGGATGTCAACAAGCGCTTGCTGACAGGAACCTGATAAAGCTGTCTCCTGAGAGGCTCTGCCAGTTCCCAACAAATACAGCGGTAGATGCAGCTTAATTTGTAATAGAAACTGGAAACAACCCTCAACTGAAGAATGGAGAAAGAAAATGTGATACGTCTACACAATGAAATACTATTCAACTATTAAAAACCAAAACATCATGATATTTGCAGGCAAATGGATGAAACCTGAGATTATCATCCTGAGTGAGGTAACCCAGACCCAGAAAGACACACATGGTATGTACTCACTCACAAGTGGACATTAACCATGAAGTGCAGGTTAACCATGTTACAATCCACAGAACCAAAGAAACTGGGGAATAAGGGAGTCCCAAGGCGGGATGCACCGATCCCACTCAGAAGGGGAAACTAAATAGTTACTGGAAGTGGCTGGAGAGAGGAAACTTAGCAGGAGAGGGGCTGAAGAGAGGAACAGGGCTAGAGATCAGGTGTGGGGTGGGGGTGGGGTGAGAGGGCCTGGGAGTGAGAATGGAAATCGGGGAGGGGGTAACTCCGGTGACTAGCTGAGACCCAGGATGGGAGAGTATACAGAGTCTATGGGCAGGGGGACTCTAGCTTAGAGTCCCACGAGCAGGGGATATAGAGACTGAAATGGCCTCCTCATGTAGTCAGGCAGGATTTCCAGAGGAGGGGGTGGGGGACATCAATATACTCACAAAACCTTCAACCCCAAAGTTGTCTTGCCTACAAGATGCACAGGGATAACAATGGAGCAGAGACTGAAGGAACAACCAACCCATGGCTGGCCCAACTTGAGACCCATTCCATGTGAAAGAGCCAGCCCCCGACACTATTAATGATACACTGCTATGCTTGCAGACAGGAACCTAGCATAACTGTCTCCAGAGAGGCTTCACTCACCAGATAGAGGCAGATATAAAGAATCACAGTCAAATGCCAGTCAGAGATCAGGGAGTTTCTCTGTGGAAGACTGGGGAATAGAAGTGAGCCAAGTCTGAGGGTCAAAGACACCACAAGAAGATCCAGAGTCAACTAACCTGGGACCACGGGGGCTCACAGAGCCTGGGCCACCAACCAGGATCACGTAGCGGCTGGACCTAGACGCCCTGCACATCTGTAGCAAATATCCACCTTGGTGCTCCTGTGTTTCCCCTCACATGTGGATCTGGGGCTAAGTCTCTGTTCCCCGACATTGGATCCCTCTCCCTCCTACTTGGACTGCCTGGCTGGGCCTCAGTTGGCGAGGTTGTGCCTACATCTGCTGGGACTAGAAGCTCCAGGGTGGTGTGGTACCCAAAGAGGCTCTCCTTCTCTGAGGAGAAGAGGAGAGGGTAATGGGGGGAGGGATTTGTGAGGGTGGGACAGGGAAGAGAGGAGGGAGGGAGGCTGTGATTGGGATGTAAAGTGATTTTTTTTAAAGAAAGAAACTGGCAAAAGAAGCCCAGCACCTGTCAAGGGTTGTCAGCTCTAGCAGAAGCCTGTTGAGAGTCAACACTGAGGTGATACATTTTAATACCATAAGAAAGAAAAGGAAAACGAAATAATTCTACAACTGGCCAGAATAGTCCTTCAAAAGTAATGGAGAATTTAAATACTTATAGAAAAAAAAGGCCAAGTTTATTATTGCTCTACAAGAAACCCTAGAAGGAGTCTTTCAGACTGGTTTTACACAAGTAATCTGAAGTAAAGAAAAATGTAAATTTCTCAGGCTGGGGATATAGTGCTTGCCTAGCTCTCATGGAACCCTGGGTTCAGTTCCCTATCCTGTGTAAACTGGCTGTGCCAATACATCCCTGTAATGCAGAGGAGGCAGAGAGAGGAGGCGGAGACAGGAGGATCCTGGATATAGTCAAGGTCATACCTGACAATCTATACTACAGAGGACTGTCTCAAAACAACAACAATAACAACAACAACTACATTAAAGAAGTTCTTTTAGTTCTGTTAAGTTCTTTTAGTAAAGGTAAATACATGAATAAATACTAACTCTAGTATAAAAATTTTGTTTTGAAACTCTACTTTTTATTTAGGATTTAAAAAAAGTATGGAAGTATATTAATGCTATATAATACAGGTGTAAATTGTGACAACATAAACAGGAGGTTAAAAAGGAATAGAATTTTTTGCAGGTAATTGAAATTTAGACCAGTTGAAAATCAATTGCTGCATCTTTTTTTGAAATTGGAAACCACAAAGGACCAACCAAAGAATATATTTAAAAAGAAATAGGAACATATCGCAAAACATACAATTTTAACACAAAGAAAAGTATTAACTGAAGAAGTGAGTAGCAAAAAAACTATAATATTGAGAGAAAAATAATAGAATAGCACCAATAAGTTCTTTCCTGTTTGTAATTATTGTATCAAAACTAAATAAATGGATTGATTCCTCAAGTATATATATATATACATATATATGTATATATATATACATATATATACACATACATACATATATACACACATATATGTGCAAAATAGATTTAAAAATTCAGGATCCAATTATATGATGCTTACAAAGCTCTAAAGATAAAACAGGTTAAAGGTCAAAGATGGAAAAAGGTACTCCATGCAAACAGTGACTAAGCTAACAGTAACTTCACCAATAGATGTAAAGTCAAAGTCTGTGACAAAAGCCAAAGAACACTGGGACTGGGTTACTTAACTCTGCATTTTGATTAGTTATGGCTTTATGTGATGGTCTCCATCTATTACAAGATGGTTCCATTATGAGGGGTGAGGCTAATACTTATCTGTGGGTATAAGGACAAATATTTAGAGTGTAGTTAGGGGTTATGCCGGCTTAGTAAAGTGATGGTGGTAGGTTATTCTCCAAGATCCAAGACCCATGACGTCACTAGCCCTGGGTAGTTGGAATGGTTTCCCTTTTGTCGAGTAGCACTTATTTCTAATTAGAGAGCTGTTGGTTTTCATCAAGGTATGAGTGCTACTACTGCTCAGTGGATACATCTACGAAACAACTCCTGTACCTAAGGCCTAGGGAATGTCGCAGAGGGATTGAAATGATTGGGAGAGCCAGAGGACTGGGGATTTTGCTGTACTCACTGTCTCATCAACATGACTATCTAAACATGAGCTAACCAAGAACAACGACGAACATGCCAAAGTAGATGGAGAAGGACCACAAGGCCTCAGCCCTCCACAACGAACTACAGGCAACTAAGACGTGCTGAGAGTGGGGTTATCAAACACCAAACGGCCACTCCTGAAACATACACACTATATGGAGTTAGCAGGTTATATTTAGGAATAGATACATGTATATCAATATATATATACACATACACACACATACATGTATATGACAACAATTAATGAAAAAAGAGAGCATGAATTTGAAGGAGAACAAGGAGAAATATACAGAAGGGTATGGAGAGAGGCACAGGAAGGGGGAAATAATGGAATCATTATAATCTTAAAACCAAATAATTTTAAAAGATAAATGACAATATATAGGAAAATGATCAATTTTTCATGAATAAATAACAACAATAAGTATCTATGCACCAGATATCACAGCTTCTGAATACATAAAGCAAAATTTGACAGGATTGAAGGGGAAAGTAACAGAACAGTAGTAAAAAGAACATCAGTGTCCTACATCGCTTCTTATAGCACGAGGTCCTGAAACCAGAGCCCCGCACGTCATGAAAATGCTCTACCATCAAGTTACATCCCCAGCCTTCGTGTCCTACTTTCAGTGACAAATGAAATAGCATATCAGGAAGAAAATTGATTGGAAAATGATGTAAACATTACTGTAGACCATGAACCAAATAAGGCCTCTCTATACAATAACAGACGACACATTTCTCAAGATAAACATTCTTCAAGACAGATCAGATGATATACCACAAAATAAGTCTTAATAAATTTAAAAATATTTGCAATGCATAAACTGTCTTTTCTGTCTCTTGGGATCCATACAACTGCACCACCATCATACCTGCAACAGACTCTATTTTCTGATCACAATAGAATGAAATCAGAAACCAACAGAAAGAAGACTGAAAATCCAAAGATATTTAGAAATTTAACAATATATTCTTTGTACATGTACGAATGTGTAGGTGGGGCAGGGTGTATTCATGGTATCCAGGTGCATGTATATATGTACATATATGTGTATACAAGTGCATGTGTGAATGTACATACATGTGTATCTGAGTGCATGTGTGAATGTACATATATGTGTATCCAGGTGCATGTGTGAATGTACATACATGTATATCCAGGTGCATGTGTAATATATACATACATGTGGAGCCCAAAAGACAGCCTTGGATGTCATTCCTCAGGACAGTCCACCTTGGATTTTTTAGTTTATTAATTATAGTTATTATAACTATAACACGAGAAGTAATATCTATTTCACCCTTATACCACAGCATATGAGGAAGCCAGAGGAAAGCTCTGTGGAACTGGTGCCTTTCTTTCATATGTATGTAGCTTCTGGAGCTCAGGCTCAGGGTTGTTAAGCTTGGGTGGCATGAGCTTTTACCCACTGAGTCATCTTGCTGGCATACCTTGTTGTGTTGAGAGAGGTCTCACTGGGACCTAGGGGCTCACTGATCAGGCAAGGCTAATGGCTAGAAGCTCCCAGGGAACTCCCTGTCCCTGCTGGCCAGTGCTGGGATTACAAGTGTGGGCTCACCACAACCAGCTGGGTCCTCATGGTTGTGTGGCAAGCACTTTACTTACCGAGCTGTCTCCTCATTCCATATTCTTAGACAACAGTAGGCCAAACATGAAACCATAAGGACCACTACAGGATGTCGAGTTGAATGCAAATGAAAGCATACCAGATTCAATGAGCACAGCAGACATAAAAGGAAATTTATAGTTACAAATTCTTACATTAATAAAGAAGGTCCAAAAACAATCTAAATATACACTGTGGGAAATTAGAAAGAAACTCCACTCACAAAAAACCCAAAAACCCCAAAACGAAAAACAAACACCCAATAGAGATTAAAATGGAAATGAACAATAGAGACTAGAAAAATTACAGAAGAAAAACATCAACAGAAAAAGTATGTGTTCTTTAGAAAGATCAGCAAAATTTGTAAGACTTTGACTGACTGACAGAAAACAAAAGGGAGAGTCAACTAAAATGAAATAGATATTACTTCTGGTGTTATAGAAATAGGATTGTAAGCAGAATTGATGAGGACACACTAAATAACCAAGATGAAGTGGGCACATTTCTCAAAACTTACTGACTGAATCAGGAAGACATAGAAAATCTTATGAAATGGACAAATTCTCAAAACACACAAGTGCTAGACTGAATCAGGAGGACATAGAAACTTTTAACATTTAAAGCAAACAAGGAGATTGTGAATTAGTAATCAGAAGCTCCCAGCAAGCCTAAAGTTTAGGGGCAGATGACTTCCTTGAATGCTACCAAATATTTTGTTTCATTTGAGACAGGGTCTTACTGTGCATCTCCAGTTGACCTGAAACTCACTACATAGTCCAGGCTGGCCTTCATAAAATCAGAGATCCACCTGCCTCTACCTCCTGAGTTATGGGATTAAAAGCATATGCAGCCAGGCTCAGCTCTACCACACATTTAAAGCAGAATGAGGAGCAGTGTTCTTGAGCCCTCCCACTGCTCCGACAATAGAAGCAAGCAGATGTAGCCTATGAGGTCAGCATTGCTCTGATAGAAACATCAAAGATACTACCAGAAATGAAGACTAGAGATCAATATCATCTCTGATGAATACTTAGGCAAACATTCTCAAGTACCAGCAAACAGGATTTAACTATATATTATGAAAGACTATAGCCCGTGACAGAGTAGGATTTATTATCTTGGATGCAGAGATAACTTAATACATGAAAATAAAACATCACAATATATTAGAGCGATAAAATGCAAATAAAAAACACAGTGTCATTTCCAAAGTATCATTTTCACTTGCAAGGAAAAAAGTACTTGGCAAAATTTAGCGTTTTATGATAAAAATGGAAGAAAATTGCTTCAATGTACCAAAGACTACATATGAGAAGCACAATGGTAACATGCCCAGTGACGAAAGATGGAGAGCTTTTCCTTTGGACCAGTTAGTGAGGATGAAACTGCCTGCTTTCACAAGTTCAGTTCAATATATCATGCAAAGTCCTGCCCAGAGCAATTAGGAAAAATGAAGAAATAAAAGGTATCCAAATGGAAATGGCAGAGAAAAAGTTATCTTCTTTTCACAGCTAATAGGATGTATATGTAGGGAACAAACAAAACCCAAATATTACACACACACACACACACACAAGCATGTAACACATGCACACACACTCATGTACACTCACACACAAGTACATATGCACATGCACACATATTATAATATACATATACACACATACACATATACATACATGCTTACACACATGCACACATGTGTGTACAAGGGCACATGCATACACACAGGAATACACTAAAAGCTCTAACAAACGTGTGCAGCAAAGCTGAAAACAAGACTCAGCTGTCCAATGCATTGGTAATGATCTATATAAAAAGGCAAACAATAAAAACTGATTCTATTTCTAATAGCATCTCAAAGAATAAAATAAAGATTAATTTAGGCAGTTAATGACTTCTGTCCTAAGAGCTTGTCCTGCTCTGTTTCTGACTTGGATTTGTTCCATCCTTCTTAGGCAACCTGACTCAGAGGACTCATCACACTGATGATGAACTTAGTGTCAACACCTGATTTGCATGAAGCACCGTGATCCCAAACTCCTACTCAAGTGATCCTTCTGCCTCAGCTTCCCAAATAGCTGGAATTATGGGCATGAACTACTGTACTGGGTGATATGTATCCTTATAACATATGTTCAAAGAGTATAAAAAAGATTGAAAAGAAATTCCTCATATGTTTACAGGTTTAATATTAAGATGCCAATATTACTCCAAGATAGTCTATGGATTCAATGTAATCCATCTCAAAATATCAATAATAATCTTGTAGAATATAGATATCTATCCTGAAATTCATTTGAAATCTCAAGGAACACCTGGTGGCCAAAGCAATCTTGAAAAAATGAGTAATGTTGGAAAACTCACATTTCTCAATTCAAATTTACCACAAGACAAAAGAATCAAAGCAGTGTGATATGAGCATAAAACACACTTATCACACCAACAGAACAGAACACAGACCAGGGGTAAACACACACATTAAGCATATGGTCAAATGGTTTTGACAAGGGTTCAAGACTATGTTAATTTTAATCCTTTTAAATAAAGCCACTGAGTATAATGAACACAGATAAAGCCATCCCAGAGCTAGGGGGAGACAGCCACTCTATCACCGGCCTCGGCTCAGCTCCGGGTGTCACAGTGAACTCCTGCACAGCTGAACAGCCGTTCTCACGCCATGGGGCTTCCCATACTGCCTTGCGCTTCACTGTCAACTATATTTGTACTCAGTTATCCAGAAAAAAGAAAAAGAAAAAAAATACCACGACACCACGACTGCCTAGCCGAAACATCAGAACAATTATTATATCCTCTCGAGAGATCATTCGTCTTACGTGAATTTTGTCCTTCCTCATCACCTAATTTATACTACTTAAAGAACGCTCAGCATCCATAGTCATCCAGGAAGTGCAGATTAAAGTTGCTTTCAGATACCATCCCACCAAGTCAAAGTGGCTGTCACCAAGAAGCCTGGATGAAGTCTGAAGAGGGTGTGGGACAAGGAGTTCATTCGCTGCTGGTGAAGCACAAATGCACACAGACATTAGGCAATGCCATCTGGAAGGCTCCTCAGATTAAAGTCAGAACTGCTGTATAACACAGCTACTCTACCACTAGGCGTACACCAAGACCATGATGAGGAAGAAAGAACAGTATCATTAACAAGTAATGTTGGGAAAACTGTAGTTCTACGTGCAAAAGAATTAGTTTCACTAACATGTCCTTTGGGGTTAGAGCGATGACCAGCCGTTAAGACAACCAGCTTGCTATATAACCGTGAGGTCCAAAGTCAGTACCTATGTAACAAGCTGGGTTTCATATACAAAGAAATTGGTATATTTAAAATATTATATCCTGAGATCCTTAATCAGCATCATAGCCAAAAGAAAAATACCAAAACATACTAAAGACCTAACTGCAAAACTAAACTATAAAACCCTTAGAAGGAGACATAAGGCAATAGCTTCATGCCAGTGAATTAATAATTTCTTGGCTACAGTACCCAACGGATAGGTAATGAAAGAAAAATATTAAAACAGATGACTAGGTCAGGATTGTACCAAACTATAAACCTTCTAGGTGTAAAGAACACAACTGGGAAAGTAAGAATTCAGCCCAGACATGTGGAGGAAATATTTGCAACTCGTGTCTCTGATAAGGGGTTAATACCCCCAGTACATAAGGAACTCCTAAAAGAACAACAAAATGGATAATCTGACTTTTTTTTTTAAAGAGCAAGGGATTTGAATAAATTTACTCCAAAAAAATCACACCAAAAGATGATCAAACTCAAATGAAATATCACTTTACATCCATCAGACAAGACAAACATGCTGACAAATTTCGGAAGTAAAGACATCCCATGCCTTTCTGACATGAGTGCAAAGTTAGTGCAGGCATTACAGAAAAGATAGTTCCTTTAAAAACCAAAAGTTAGATTACACTGGGATCTAGAAATTTTGGTATAGACTCAAAAGAGATTTAAAGTAAGGTCTTGTCACATGCCCTGGTCATATGGCAGAGAAATCCTTCTGGAACTGAGCTGGAAGCTTCCTCCGGCCTGGCGATCCCTCATGTCCCTGGGGAGTGCTTTGCAGATGCAGGAGACAAGTGCCATTCATAATTTTACTCTGCTAGGCACTCCAGTGCACTAATAACTACTGCCCAGGCAAGATATACCCAGTAGTGCATTATGACAGCAAATCTGTTAGGAGGGTAACCAAGCTGCTCTCGCACTGGATTTGAAACTTGCTCCACAGGAGGGAATTCACATCCGGTACTATAAAGCCAGTCAAAAGCCCACGGTTGGGGAGATCACGATCCCTAGTGAGGAGGCTACTATTGTCCTTTGGCTAACTGGACATGACTGCCAAACTACCCTCTGAATAACCATGTTTATGTCAATGGATTAGTGGTGCTGTCTGATTCGGTCAGTAAAGCTTCTTTTTGCAGAGAGCAGCAGTAACTTCAGAGACGCACAGCGGTTGAGTTGAGAATAAGTGGCTGCTGACTGCTCAGCAGTAAGTGGGGCGTCTATATTACACCCTGGAAAGTTCTGGAAACATCACAAAAGGGTTGGGGAGAACGTAATAGCTGGAGAGTAGGCCACATGGGGTGGAATGCTGTCTACCAGGCATGCCAGGCTGTCACACTCTGGAATTTACAGAAGCTACACGAGACATGCCAGACCTGTGCCTGTACTGTTGGCCTGTCAATATCCTGTCACAGAGTAGGGAGAAGTTCTTGAGGCCCTTTCCCTCTCTGAGGATTTATGTATTGTTATTGTTCCCTCCAATGAGCTAGCCACTGGTAATGTGTCCATGCTCCTGAAAAGACATCTTTGTCATTTTCCTATACTTAACCATAATGAAACTGATTGGGTCATTAGAATAAAAGCTCATGAAATAGATCTGGGGAGCCAGTTGAGAAAAAGGGATCAGAGAGATCAGAGGGAGATGATAAGGTAAGGGTTACAGCATTGAAATGCTCTGTGTACATGCATAAAAAAATGTCTCAATGAACCCAATTATTATGTATAATTGATACATGCTAATAAGATACTGAACAGTAACATCTCAAAGAGGCATTCGTTCATAGTAGACTCATTCATGAGTTCAAACAGAAGAAACCAAAGTCATCCATCATCAGATGAATGACTAGGTAAGATGTGACTCACACATAAAAAGAGATGTTCTTGAGTCTTATGAAATAAATGCTTCGATACATGCTGCACAAACCTTTGGCAACATAATTGTAAGTGAAATGAGACAGTTGGAAAAGACAAATAGTAACAATTCTACTTATACAAGCCAATCAAAACCATAGAAGGTAAAAGGCTAGTAGTCAGGGAAATGGGGAAGAGAGGAACTGGAAGAGTTATCCCTTACTGGGGACAGAGCCTCAGTTTTCCAATCTGCAGAGAGCTGTGGGGATGAATGTGGTGTCAGCTCTAGGAGAGTGTATCCACACTGTCAGCACATCTCAAAATGCTTACAGTGATGCCCTTCATGTTCTTTTCAAGCAATACATTTAAAATCAAAAAGAATTTTATTATGTTAAGATGAGTAGAAAGCCTTGCATGTGAAAATATTGTTAGAGCCTAATAATGGGGATCGGGGTTTCATGTGAATATGATAAGTAACTGGAAATAACATAAGTATTATTTTATGAACAAATCCTAATTATATTCAAATAAGTGTTTTTTGGTTGCTTATGTTTGTTATCTCTCTACTCCTTATTTTTTTTTTTTTTGAGAGTACTTATATAACTTTTGCCTACTGGAAAAGGTTAAGAAAAACATTTTTAAAATATAGCTTTGAGAGGCCAAATATATGCTTTTTATTTGATTTCATGATTCCTTAAGTTTCCATATATATATATATATATATATATAATTTATTAAGCAAGATTTCTGGGTTATGGGCTATTGAGATGACACAATAGATAAAGGCATTTTATCAGGCATGGTCGCTGAGCTTGATGGGTGTGAATTTGACATCTGGGACCTTCATGGGAGAGCATTATCTCCTAGAGGTTGACATCTGGCCTCCCCACACATACAATGGCATGTACCATATATGGATTCCCCAAATAATGTAACTTAAAAATCTGGGTTCTAAATAATCTACATTTCCATTGCATCACTGTTTACTTCTTGTGTTATTAAAAACTCTGTCCATGTGTCTAAGTGGGAAATGATAAGTACTCACTGATACAAGTGAAAATGCACGAGTCAATCACAATAACTCTATAGATTATATACATTATATTACAATCTCTAGGGGTCAGGATCACAGGAGGCACTTGGTGTCATTTTCAGACCACAATATTTTATGAAATTTATAAATTTAGAAATCCAGGATTAGCCAATCTTTGGAACATGAAATCAACTTTGGCTTCTCCATTCTAATGTCTACAAACTTTCAAAACCACGCTATGACATTTAAACCCACAATATAGAACTCTCTTCCCTGCACTGAAGCAGAGCTGTGTAAGAACAGGTTTCAAGAGAACCGAATACTAGCTTCTGTTGTCTTTGGAGAGTGATTGTTGGGAAATTTTCCAATTTGAGCTGCCCTTCTCAGAGAAAGGAAAATCTGAGGTGACCTTATTTCAGCCATTTCAACAGGCGAAGGTATATCTTCATCTAGAGGTGAGGTAGCAAGGCTTTCTTCTCCATAGGAGCCTGAGGTAACTTCAACAGTTAAGCTATTGACAGTTTGGTACAGAGAAGACAGTTCATCCTGGAGGCTGGCAGAAGTTATATTCTGAGACAGATGCTGTTCCAAACCAGCTGGAGAGTGATGTCTACTCTGACTCGGAGACCTGTGATGAAGGACATCTTCCAAATCCTTATTTAGTTGGCCACGTTCTTGGCTATCAGCAACAGAAATATTTGCTTGACTGGAAGAAGAAATAACAGTTGGAAGAGAAAAGAGAGATGTTGTTAGACTTGGTGGGTAAGATGTTCTCTCGACACTCCAGTGGCCTGAAGAAACGGCTTTTGTTTCCAGATTTGCAAAATATCTATTGCCGTGTTCGGGATCACAGAAGCTTATACGTTTTTGAGCATCAGTACTAGTTGACTTTTTAGAAAAGCCTTGAATTTCGTTTACATGAGACAGACTACCTCGTGGAGTTTCGTAAACGCTATCCCTGCGACAGGAAACTATACTCAGCTTGCGGGATGAAAAATATTTTTGAGATTTAATCAAAGTAAAGGTATCAGAAGATTTTGCAGCATTGGAAGATAAGTCTTCCTGAGAATCAAAGTTAACTCTACTTTCCTGTCGTTTACTCTTTTGGAATCTCTGCAGTAAAGTATGTCTTCCTTTACATGGAAATAAGTAAGTAGCTGAACTTGAGGAGGAAGAGAATTTTCTCCCTGTCTTACATGTTGAAGAAGGACGGCATGTTATAAGACCCAGAGCCATTTTTGATTGTAAAGCATGAGCAGATCCATGGTACAAGCGTTGCGGGGTGACTCGATCTTCACAGCTTGGTTGGAAGCACCGGCTCTCTTTCCAGCAGCTGGAGGGAAAATGGGGCCAAATGAAGAAGAAAAGGCAAATGGGGAGCTGAATGCACCTAGCAAACTTCCTAAAGAATAATATCTATCATACCAACGGGGAACTACGGTGAATTAGAAAATGGTATGGCTAAGTTTAATGGCCACACAGATGTATCCAAAAGAATGCACAAAAGGTAGATTATCTCTTTCTAAGAGCCCACCCACTCCGTTAAAGCTCAGAGCTTAGGAGAGTGAAAGAATCAGGGAAGTAGGCAGGAAGAAAAATAAAGAGAAACAGAAAATGACATCAGGCATAAAAGGTCCCCTGAGAGTTAAATGTCCTCCCCCCCTTCTCTCTCTCCTCCACACACAGACACACCACAGTATCTCTCTGAGACTATTAAACTTCCATTTTAAGAGAATTAACTAAAACAAACCTATATTTTGTGGACTAATTACATATTAATATATCTGCCATGGATGAAGCAAAAATCTGTCTGTGGTGGGAAGATGCTTCAATTAAACACACAGATCTCCAGCTACCTGGACTTTTGGATACTTTCAATGTTCTTTGGCACACAACCCTTGAAACACGTGAAGTGCATTTTGCTTTATCTTTAAGGCATACCTTAAGCATTTTCCCATACTGAATTTAATCCAGAGGAAGTCTTTCCCTTCTAGGCCATCATTCATAAGACATAAAATGCCCTGTGTAGGTGGAACAGGTCAGAGGACTGAATCCGTAAGCTGCGCGTGGCGCTCCCATGGCAACCGCACAGAATGTAAGGACAGTGACTCTAGAACCCGCTGACCCCACTCTAGAATGAAGCCATCCTGTGGCTACCTTGCTGCGGCGCTGCAGGGTGGATGGCCATGGGATGTCTATTCTGATTTCATTGTGTTCAATGAGTCAGCTGACAAATTAAGAGCTAAAATTGCTCTTAATTTGAAGTGAAGAAGATAATGGGACTTCAGCGGGTTCTGTCCTCGGGACAGCCTCTCTCCAGCAACCTTCTATGTCCCTGCTCTCCTAATCCCCCCTTCCTCCACCTGAATGTTCTTTCCCTGGATGTCACATCCAGTGAAGTGGTAAAGTGACCCTTAAAGAATTTGTACCGAAGATACATAAACTGGGGAGGAAACACTTGAAAAGCAGCACCTGTTTGTACACGTCACAGCCATGGACTTGCTGTCTGTAGCCATTTTCACACTCTAGTGGGAAAGCTTGGTAGATGAGACAGACCCTGGAGCTCTTCACTTCCTAAGTCTTTGCAGAAAAGAAGTTTCCTGAGCCCCTTTTAGTGCGTTTGATACATCGAATCTTTTCTTCCTCCACCCCCTTGGTTCCCGGTGCTGGGGATGCAATCCACAGGCTTGCCACGGCTAGGCAGTGCCTCACAAACACTAAGCCGCACCCTCAGACCTGTCTCCTCCCTTCTGACTGATAAAACATTGATATTTTGCAGAACTCGCCACAGACTAGACTGGGCACGAAACATCGCCCTGTAACATCTCAATTAAAACTTAAAACAACACAGCACACACACTATTAACCACATTTTAATTAAAACAGTTTTATTTGTTACTGAATGTTTGTCTGGGGGTGGGGTGTGCATACCATGACATCATGGCATATAGGAAGAGGTCACAGGACACCTTTGGGAGTTGGTTGTCTCTTTTCCCCTGGGGCTCTAGGGGTCGGACATAAGTGGTCAGGCTTGTGTGGCAATGGCCTTTACCCTCTGAGCCATCTTACTGGCCTTCCCTACACTTTAAGAATTTAGGTTTGGGAAGCTGATGTCATGTGTGTAGCTAAAGGTGAGCCAGGGCGCGTGCTGGTGTCAGATGGATGGAGGCAGAGGGCCTCACTGTGGCCCGTGAAAGCTTGCTCTGCTGCTCTGCTCTGGGCGGAGGCTGTTTTGCTGTTCTCTCACCTGAGCGCACACTTGTCCCAGCAGTTCTCAGGGTCCTTGGATGGCTTGTCTGCGTCCACTCACGCCAGCAGCACGGGCTCCAGAAGGCTACGCATGCTACTTGTCTCTCTGCCCACAGTATGCACGTGCTTTAGCAACAACGCCCATTGCTCCAGCATCTGGGCTCTGCAAGCGTCCTGCTGGGGTGGCCAGCAAAGGAAGAAGCTCTCTGCTCTGCCCCCTCTCCTTTCGCAGCGCTCGCACAGGCAATGCCTTCAGTCTCGCAGTCCTTGTCCTTGCCAGGCCGGCCAAGCAAGCGCCTAATTACACCGACACTAAGCACTTGGAATGCTTTGTGTGGTCCTTCACGTTTGTGGGGGGCTCGGGCTAAAATTCCCGAGAGCGTTCCTCTTCAACATCCTGCTTCATCTTAAAGGAAAGTGGTTGAAGTTACAGGACTGTTTGGTTCTCAGTTGTGTCTCCAGAGTTCAGACAGTGCCTGGCACAGAGTAGACAGTCAGTGACTAGGAGGGACGTCAGCCGTGTCCTCAGTTTCTCTCTCCTAGCCCTTCCCCTCTCCTCTTTTTCTCCCCTCCCCATCATGGAAGAGAGGATCTATTTGCAAACCAAAAATGTATGACAATATTTTCAATATGAGGAAGGTTTGGGGGAATACAAATTTGGAAATTATTAGCTAACATTTCATCTTCATAAATTTGACTGAAGTTTAACATTTGATGCTGTAAGTGTTAATACAGGACAATAAGCAGTCTCGTAGACACAGGCTTGTGAACTGGGTATATTTTAGAGACTCATTAATATACATATAACCAATACATATGGTCTCTAAGTCAGCACTTCAAACACATACTTTAAAAACCCTCTACATGTGTCTAAGGAATCATACGGGTATTCCCTGAAGCATTATTTATAGGTGCAAGCAAATGATAATCTAAATATTCACCAATAAGAGAGACCAATATCCCATCACTGTGATGCGGAACCACATTTCAAAAGAAGCGTGTTTACATGAAAGCCTCAAAACAGAAAAAAATTAATGCATAAACAGCTACAAAAAGTCAATGCATCACAAAATGTCATTTCTGTAACTTTTAGGAACAAAACCTCATTTATTCGTCGTATATAGGAACACAAGCACCCAGAGGAGACAGGAAAACTGTTAGAGATTAAGGTAAGGGGCATCTCCCAAAGAAAAGATCTCAACTACAATGGCACATTGTTAATAGATCTGAAAAAAAAATCACTTTCTAACTATAGCAACTTTGAGGGATACAAAGTCATCATCATAACCAGAGTCTGCTTGCCTGGAAGCCCAGATGGGAATTCAACACCAAACTGACCTGACAGAAGTCATAAACGTAAGATAGAAATGCCACCACCAACAAAACACCTCCACCCCTACAGAGGCATGCCTGCATTTCAGCCCACAGAGGTCAACATTAAAGGATTCCCCAGGAAACTGATGCAAGCTAGCAAGCCCTCACGCCCCAGTCAGCCGCCCATACTTTATACTGTTAGTCATGAGTCAGCACAATCTAAAGGGTGGTACATGCCTGTACTCACTGGTTTTCTCCTGGGTCTCTGAAATACTTGTGGAGGCTAAAGAGTCCCTGGTAGGAATACAATGACTGTCTTTCTCAACAGGATGCCATTATATACACATGTATATGTATGTGTATGGATCTATATATACACACATATGTAAAATATATTACAAGGAAATATATATAATTTAATTATTAATATAATATAGTAAATAATTATATATTAGATAAATAAAATATTATATATATGCATAAAAGAAAAAGAACGCAAGCATTCCTTTCATTTTCTTTTAATAGCAGAGCAAATGGCTGTGGATCCCTATCTGTGTAACGGCAATAGTGTGAGCGACAGGCGGTTGCCGCGGGAACCGGTGAGGCCACTTACCCTCCTTCGCTTTCTGCTTCCTCCGAACTGTTACTTGTTGCTGAGCGTTGAACTGTTGGCACCTTCTTTTTTCTAGCTCTGTGCTGGGGACTGATCTTATGGACTGTTACCTTCCCTCCAAGCTCATCTTGTAGACATTCCCCCAGCTTCGGGATCGTCTCTTTAAGGAATCTGACTTCCTCCTTAAGTTCTTCCATGTTGGTCAGTAGCTCGTTTAGCTTTTCCAGGATCTGGAGTTGCCTCCGTTGAAAGACCACGGATGCTCCCTGCTCACCGTGGCTTTCCTCTGGCAGAGTGAGTGAACGGAACTTCTCACCCAGAAATGGAAGCTTTGGAAGATCCATTGCTGTCCTTGGCTTGAGGACCTTACGGTACCATAAGACCAGCAAGCTGATTCCAGCAGTGCCCACCATGACGCCAAGGATCAGTTCTTTGTTTGTGGAATGGGGCATTTTTTGGCTTTTGTTTCTAAGATTAAAAAAGTGAGAATGTAAATGAATTTTGTTTCTCTGTCTAGGAAAAAAATGATGCTTTTTCAGTCAATAAAAGATAGCTCTTTGTCATAAAAAATATCTGACAAATCACAAGCCAAATCGAATTATTAAGGCTATTACTGAAGTCTACTTTAGTACGGACTTTAGTTCTGATCTAATTATCTCTCTACAGTCAACGTGAAGTTTGCTCTTTAGTTATACTTTAAAGGGCTTGAGAAATAAAAGCAACCGTATCATCAGCTTGGAAAAATTCGTTAACAATTCTAGATGTTCTTGTTTTCTCTGCTATGACGTGTGCAGTTAACATGTGAGATTTCTTGGTCTTAGCTTATTATTAAGGGTAAGAGGAGGCTCTTCCTTAGCATATAAGTATATAAATAATGCTTAGAACTTCCCAAACTTAGTTTCACTTCAATTTCCTCTATTAGACATATTTATTTGTATTAAAGTTTACTAATTGGCTGAAATAGTCGTAAGCTATCCACCTTAGGAACAGATTATCAAAGCACTGCTATCGATAACCCTGATCAGACAAAAAGAAATGATTCCTGTAGGGTCTCCTGGATCTCAGTTGGAAGTAACTTCTAGACTGTGGAGAAAGAAAAAAGAAAAGAGAACAAACAAGTAGGCAGTCTCCCTCGAAAATGGCTAACTTTAGGGTCCACAGGAACTGAAGTATCTAGAATGTGTGAGCCAGCGTTTGAGGGTCAGAGAAGGGTGCTGGGAAAATACACAGTTAGACTCCATGGGGCTGGTAAAGAATAACTTCACAGGAATTAACACCTACCTGGAAGGTGTCAGTTAAACTGGCCCCAAGGATCACACAGAGCTGAGAAAGGTTTCAATATGCCATGAAGGCTTACAGTCTATGGGAGGCTTTCAGCAGAGAGATCAAAAGGTGGAGAGCCTAAAGGACCCTCAGAGTTAAGGCTACCTAGACTCCATCCAAAATGGATTAAATATTTAAAAATAAGCAACCAAACTATTAAACTGATTCACAAGTGATTTATGTGTCAAAGATAAAAGTGTCTAATGCTGTAAGTGAGCAGAAAAAAAATGCAGAATTTAACAATGTACAACAATGAACGTACAACCAGAATGTCCTATACCCAGCAAGAATTTATCAGACTTGCACAGAAGCACAACACCAGAGATGATCTCATCAGCAAAGGACTTAAAACAATCATTTAAAACATTTGCCAATTAGCCGGGCGTGGTGGCGCACACCTTTAATCCCAGCACTTGGGAGGCAGAGGCAGGCAGATTTCTGAGTTCGAGGCCAGCCTGGTCTACAGAGTGAGTTCCAGGACAGCCAGGGCTACACAGAGAAACCCTGTCTCGAAAAAACAAAACAACAAAAAAAAATTTGCCAATTATTATGAATTAATTAAAACTTTGCCATATTATAAATGTACAAATATATTCCTGGTAAAGAGACACATGATTAGGGGAGAAAAAGAAAGTTTTAAGCCGGACTGTTTGGAATCCCTGGAAATGAAAATTAAGATATCTGGGAAACGACTTTATGAAGTGACCTTGAAAACACCACAGAAGGACAAAGAGCCTTGCACGCAAAGGCGCAGCAGTAAAAGTGACCCCCAAGTGCAGCACAATGGGGGGAGGCTAACAAGCAGGACAGTGTGGCATCGTGACCATCCAGAGATGGACAGGAGCGTAGAGTGGAGAGGGTGAGCAAGCGATTCCTAAATGAAAGAGACGTCAACGTGGTCAAGCAGAGTAGAAACCCAAGTGGACTATCAATAAGGATGGAGGGTGGGGCGGGGAAGAGAGTCGGAAGGAGGTGGGACTAATGGGAAGAGCAGAGGAGGAGGAGAAAGCTTACCTTGGCTTATGATTCAGGAGCCATTTAAACCAGAAAAGAATGAAGTGGCGTCTTTAAAATGCTGGGGGTGCGGGGGGGGGGAATTACCTCAGATTTCGATGACTATCATCTCTAAGAGACTGATTTGACTGATTTAAAAATCGCTCTTTTAAACCAATTCCAGGGCGGAACCTGGTGCTCAGTCTGGCCTGTCTGATAGAAGACCATTTGTCCGTTTTTTTTCCTTTCTTTTCTTTCTCTCTTTTAAACCCAAATACCCTCGGAACTAACTGGTAGTTCTGGGACCAGTAAATCTAACCAGTCGCTCTTCCCACTCAACCAGGAAACACATCAGCAGCAGAATCTAATGTTTGCAACAGGTGAGGTTGTTGATAGTTACTACCGTTTGGCTCCATAAGCATTATACCATTCCATAAAACTAAACTACCCTGATAGATGACCACAAAAAGCAATAGGAATAAAAAAGGCACCGCGTACTATGACACACACTTATATTACAGGCCAATCATGCAGCAAACGTGATCATCTGAAGGCTGTTTTTTGTTTCTGTTTTTTTATTGATTGATAAAATACTGGGGCTGGGAATAGTTCAAAAGTACAGTCTTGCTTAGCCTCTATCAGAGCCAGCATCAGATCCCCAACACCACTCACTCTCTACTCCTCTCTCTCTCTCTCTCTCTCTCTCTCTCTCTCTCTCTCTCTCTCTCTCGATCCAGCCCCATCCCACCCTTAATGGAGAATGACCACACGCCCATCTTGAAGTCTATCATAAGGAATTTTCCTATGCTGACTTAGTTCTTTGTCACAGTCCTACGGGGCCAGCCTGGAACTTTACATTATGAAACACACACACACACACACACACACACACACACACACACACATACACACATACACACACACTCACACACATACACACAAACACACACACTCACACATACACACACATACACACACACACACATACACACACACTCACACATACACACACACATACACACACACATACACACACATACATACACACATACACACACATACATACACACATACACACACATACACACACATACACAACACACACACACACACACACACACACACACACACCTGAAAGCTTTTTTCATTCATTTAACACGTAAATAAAGAGAAGGAAATCTAACCAGGAGAAAAACCTTATCCCCTAGACAGAATCAGGTTTAAACACATGAGAAACAGCCAAACTTTTACCTTTCTTTGGGTTCTACACTGGCTCCAAATGATCTCTTTGAAGTAGTTCAAAACAATAGTGCCATTATAATTTTTTTTTTTCAGACAAACTGCTGTCTTTTACCCAGAGGGTTATCCGATTAAAGAAGTGAGAAAGGTTATCCTTGGTTTTCCTGTTTCCTAAATCCTAGCGACATCTAGCCAGCTGCATGCAGAATCAGAAAGCATCAAGCAAGAACACAGAGAGAATGCTGACAGAGCAGAGATGGTCAGAGGTGAAATAAGACATCAAAACCATGAGAATTAACAGAGAACTAGACTCACTAGAAATGGCATTTGTTTAAAAAAATCTCACCATTAGAAACGTATAGGTCAGAGTGTTTGGATTTATGCTTCTATGTGCTTCTATGTCAGTGACTTGAAAAATAACGCTGAATAAAAATAGTAAGATACAAACAAGAAGTAAATTGGTGTGTGTTTTTGTGCCAATAATCTGAAATATGACATGGATGAAAAGGAAGACTACAAAAGTTGGAAATGAGAATCTGCTTGCCCACAGTGTACTTTAAAAGGTTGTATAAAATTATTTATATTGTTTTTATACTTTTGGGTATAGTAGTATACTTTTGTACTGAGTACAGATAAGGCAATTAAAATTTATTGAGCAGACTTTACAACTCACTTTTAGATGCAAGTTTGCATTTAGGATACAAAACATTATCACTTTACAAACTTCCAGTTGTAAGCCTCTTATGATGAAAAACAATAGATATTATGCTTGAATAAATTACCTAAAATTAATATGGGCACACAACCAAAGGGTATTAGCAATGAGTCACCTAGTGAAACAATGAAATGTTGACTTCCAAGAAAACTAGGCCATGAGATGCTTTTGAAAGAAAAATTTGTGTTCATGTCTAAGTTTTATCTCTGGATATTAATGTTCTTAAAGTAGTTAGAATGTTTAGACTGAGCTCCTAAGAAACATTCATACGAATTCAGCAGCTGGTCCTTAGGATACGGGGACGGCATAAAGTGCTGTAAGCCATAAACCAGAGGAAGGAAAACTACCGGAAGTCCAGAAACATTATACTTTACAATCAGCTTTAAGTTCGAGCTTCCAAAGGAAACGTTCTGAGTTCTTGGGGGCAGGCGGGCGGGCTATATTGTATACAGCGATGCAAATACTTTCCCACTGAATTCTAACACTCGTATTTCATCAGATTTTCGTGCGTTTCCTCATCTATAATTTAAATTTGGAACCTCTTAGTATTCAGCTTATTTGCAAAAGTTAGTAGTGCGGTTAGTCTAGTTGCCATGTTTGCATCAAAAAAGGCAGACAATCCATTTCGGGTTAGTTCGGGTAGCACGCAAAGAGAACAAAGTTGGCGCGGGGCTGAGGCAGGAGCAGAGGCGGGTGCCCGCTCCGGTGGTCCCCTGGGCGCAGGGGGCACGGAGCCACCTCTCCAGGGCGCAGGCTCCTCTAGGACTGCCCGCCGCCCCCGGGTCACCAGGCGGCAGGCCTCGACCCGGAAGTGAAGCAGCCGCCGGAAGTGCCGCCGCCTTCTCCCACACGCCCCGCCGCCGCGGACCCGGGCGGTCGAGCCCAGCCCGCCCAGGTACCCCTTCCCTGGCTAGGTACGCACCCGGAGTCGCTGCGCAGGCTTCTCTGTGGATGGAACCAGGGAAGCGGGGCCCGCGGGCGAGCGGGCGAGCACGGAGAGGATAGCGGAGTGGATCCCTGCAGCCCGCGGGTCCCAAGGTCCGGGGTGGCGGCCTTCGCGTCTGACCCAGATAGCGGAGGCGCCGGGGGAGGAGCCGCTAGTGGCCCGGGGCTCCCGCCTCCTCCTGCCGGCACTTCTCAGCCCCGGGCTCCGGGCCTGCTTTTCACCGCCCGGAAAGCTGAGCCCCGCAGAGCACCCCGCAGGCCGGCTCGGAGGCAGCCGTCCCCCTCCACCCGGCGCGTCCGCTGGGCCATCACAGCCACCGATGGCTTCCAAGTCCTCCGGTCTCCCTTAGCTAGCCCCCACGCCATCCCCACCCCATGGCACAACTTTTAACCCTCCAACAGTCAAACGCAGACGTCTTGCACCATTTTCTGGCTTTCCTGACTTCAACTCACTTTGATTTTCTGTGAACAAAATTCCCAGCCTCTTTGTCCCCTGCTGTTTTGAGTTGCTTTTAGTTCAAAACCAGTCTTCTCGGATGACTGGCGTTGGAGGTTTGCACAGCTTCCACATTCTGAAGATCCTATAATGATAATACTGGCAAACTTTTAAAAACTGCTCTCAAGTCCCTCTGTATAGCTCTCACTTTGAGCGTGGTTGGCTTAAACTTTTGACTTGTTGAGAACAGTCTTATTTACTAAAGTTCCCATCAGTGTACTGAATAGAATTAAAAATGGATGCACTCCTGTTTGTAAGAGCACAAGAACCAAACTGCTGTAAAAAGAATCAGGGTTGATTGTACAATATACTGTTATTTACTGAAGGGAATTGGAGAATTTTACAATTTTACATTATAGAATGTTTATTTCTAGTGTGAAATCAAGTTTATTAAAACCTAGCTACTGCCATTTTATTAAAAGCACAGCGTGCTGGATCTGGAGACATGGTCAAGAGAGAGTACTGTTCTTGTAGAGGCCCCAGCACACCTTCATAGGACAGGTCTCCACCAGTCATTATCCTCTGTAGACAAACCACCCTATCATTTCTCCATAAATGGTGTTCTTTTCATACTGGAACACACTGTTCTTGGCCACTTGTGTAAGGCAAATCCATGAACGTTGATCTCTTTCCCTTGAGAGGCTATTGGACACATTCTCCTTGTCCCTAAGGATTCATTCATGCATTAAAACTTTTATGAAAGGATAAAGAGTTTAAGGGAATATAAAACTCCTGCTGCCTTTCAGCCTGCTCTGGTGCCTACGATGACATAATTACTGCTTGCTTGTACCTGTTGTGTTTCTTGCTGAGCTAGTTCTAACTCCTTAATCATCTGTGACATCCATTGAGGGAAACAAATTGTTTGGTTTGAAGATAATTAAGTGTCCTGTCTGTTTCCTTGGCTGATACATTTTTCCTTTTGTCGGGAATTTGATAGGAATTTTATTGTAAAACTCAAGGATTAATAGCAGTCAACTATTGAGTTTTCCTATTAACATATGAAGTCCTTTTAGTCTCAAATTCATTGTAAATAATACTGAACTGTATTTAAGCACAGTTACGAAGTCCCCGACTCCTCTATTTCAAAACAGCAAACCTGCCTTCATTTCTCAGATAGCTTGAAGGAGACATTTCACAGAAAGGGAAAGCATGTGTTGAGTCTTAGGCCCAGTTTCCTGGCTTCATTCTTTTAAAGATTTATTGATTTTTATTTTATGTTTATGGATGTTTTGCCTGCATGTGTGTTTTTGTATGATGTGTGTGCATTGCCTACACAGGCTAGAAGAGGGGGTTGGATTACTGGGAGCTGAATTTACAGATGGTTGTGAGCTACCATGTGGATTCTGGGAATTGGGTCTGGGTCTTATCGAAGAGTAGCCAGTGCTCTTATTGGTTGAGCCATCTCTCAACCTCCCCTGGCTTAATTCTTTAAATGTTTCTCTTATTCTGTCCTCTTAAAAATCTAGTGAGATAAATAATATTGCTGGTGATGACATTGGAATCTTCAGAGGGGCAAAGCATAATCCAAGCCACAGCATCAGCTCTAGGGGTAAAGTCAAGCCAGTCTTTGAAAAGCTTTCCTCTTCATCCCATTCAAGTCCTGCTGCATAGGCCACCTTTGATGGAACGCTGGCCTCCTCCTACCTCAGCTCTTCTCTGCGGCTCTATCATGACGCAGTCTGTATTCATTACCCACTTCAGCTATTTAAGGTTCAGCCCTCACTGTTTTTGTTGGAAGAGGAACTGAACTCTTAGCTCTGAACACTTAGCTCATGAGGGGTAACCGTACAGGCCTAGCAGCATAAGCCACAGGATGTAAAATTGTTGTGCTTACCATGTTTAGAGTCTGTTAGGAGTGAGGCATGGGGGAAAAAGGAAAAATGTAGTGTCCAATTAAATAGTTGTTTTCAAATTTTTTAGGGATCTCTAAAACACTAAGAAAGGAATTTCAAAAACTCTAACTGTGGTTAAACTGGAACTTCAAGGTAATAGTTTGTTAATTATGTACACGGTTATAGTTCTTAAATATTTTCATAAGTATAATAGATGAATTCAAGAAATTATTATTTACTTAAATACAGAAAAATAGTTGCCCTCTATTCCTATGATGAAAAGAATACAAAATAGCATTTTAAATAAGAATGAGTGACAAGTTTCCAATCTGTGTACATACACACATACATACATTACTTAACAATTGAAAACTAAGTCAATTTGTTAAAAATATAACTACCTTATTAATATATTTAAAACTTATTAGAAACTTTCTATTTTTACATGGAAAAATGCTTTTGTTCAATGAAAAAAAAAAGTTCTTAGAAAGCCCTTAACCAGTACCTTGCCTGATTGTACTAACCTTACTTGATAGCTGTCAGTAGTTTTTCTAGGTTATTCTATGAAGTTTCTTTAGAAATTGCAGAAGAGTCTTTTAGCCATGTCATTGCATGGATTCAGAGAAGTCTAAAGATGAATTAAAGGGATTCTAAGAAGAGTAACTCAGCCCCTCCATTCTTTCAACGGGAGAGATAATGTCAAAGGGTGTCCTTGTGAGAGATAATGTCAAAGAGTGTCCTTGTGAGAGATCCCATTGAAGGGTGTCCTTGACAGACTGAGGCCAGTTCATCCTGTGGCCAGAATCAAATACAGTTTGAAGAGTCATCAGACAAAGTAGTGTTAGCAGTACATGTGAATGAAAGGTTTACTTGCAGTAAATAGGACAGAAGGTTGTTGTTGTTTTTTTTAATTATTCAGTCTTGATTAGTGAAGAAGTTCAACATTCTGCTGCAAAGCAGGTGGAACTCGGTTTTCATAGCTCCTCTACCCACAGTTTATGCAAAGAAATGTGATTTCCCCTGTAGGAGCAGATTTTCTTCAAGAAATTGTTTAGGAGATAAGGGGAAATTTTTGCTATATAAATCAACCATTAGAACAGATTTACTCTCAAAGGTTACTATAGGGACTCGTTAATTAGCCACCCACTGTTAAAGCCTGTACAGTAAAACATGCAGAAGAGAGAACAAGGAAGGCTAAACATTAGGAGAGGCAGAAGGACTGAATGCAGGTGATGGGAATGAATATGAGAAAGGATAGAAAGCTAATTGTTTTTCCAGTTCTAACTCTGTCATGGAGGTTTTGGTTTTGGTGGTGGGTACGTGCATAAAAATATGCTAGACAGTGAGCAGTGAAAGCCAGCTGTAAAGCTCCACAGAGCCAGAAGACTGGAGTGTGCAGAAAGTTACTGAGATGTGTAGACTTTGCGTCTGGTTAGTATCAGTTGTGAAGTTTTTTTATTTGCAAGTCTTTTTGAATAATAAAGTGAAAACCCTTTTTAATTTATAAAATTTCATTTCTAACATAATTAATATGCTGATTTGGACTCTCACCCAGAGATGTGAATCTAGAAAAAGATGAAAACTGAAGCCTACTAGTACAACTTCAGAAGGAAGTCTGTCCCATAAGTCCACAGTCCATGTGTATTCCAACCCAATACAATTGTAGTTTGTTTAGAACAGGAGATATAAATTATGATAATTATGCCACAAGTGATGGTCATTTTCCTAAATAAATGTGTACAATCCTTTACAATCTATGTGGTAACATGCGGCGTGGTCTGGGGCTGTGTTCCAACTGAGCACTGATGTCAGGGAGTCACTATCTGTGCAGTGGCCTTGGCAGTCCTTCCCCTGCCTGCCAGCTGCGGTAGCAGTTGGTCCCTCTCCAGGGACCAAGGTAAAGGGAGACGCGCTCTGCACTTGGGGCATCTACCTAACAGCTAGTGCAGACCTAAGTCCTCCTTGTACCAGCCACAGGCGCCACCAGGGTTCCAGCAAAGAAACTCATTGAGCCAGACGGTGCTTTGACCTCCTCCCATGTGGGAAAGCAGCCCTCAGTCCTCCCCAGAGATAAAAAGGATGCCAGTTGAGACAGAAATGTCTTCATGTTTACCCCTTCACGTGTAAGCCTCTGATTTCCCCAGCTGAGTGCCAGGGTGAGCCTTTGTACACAGCGAATAGCTAGCCAGTCATTCCCAGAGCAGGAAGTGTACGTCCTGGAGCAGGAAGATAATTTGGATATTTACATTTAGAAACACAGCAAGTCCTTTCGAAGCAAGTGTGTTTTAGACGTTGATACTTCAGTATTTTCCTTTGCCAAATGTTTACAGTTATAAAATATAACAATTTTTCCCCTTTAAAATGCAGAAATGACCAACGCATGCCATGCTTCTAGAGCCTGGGTTGTCGTGTCAATGGCATCTAATTACATCTAAGTGAAAACTGAAAAATTTCATTTCATTAAAATGCTTTGCTACCACAAGTTATCAAAATTTCCACTGGCCATGCCTCCCCTCTTGAGCAATAACTTTGTTTAACATCCTTAATGATTAAAACTTGAAAAGCTTTCTCTCTCAGTCTTTATGCACTGCCCTCCCTCCCCCACACCTCCCACAGAAACCACTAAAGCTTCTCTCAACTGTGCAGGGCAAAGGCCTCCTCATGTCCCAAGCAAGTGGCTTTGATCTTTGTAGAACAAAGTTTCTCAATATCAGTGCTATTGACTTTTTGGGCCAGAGAATTACCATAGGAGAATTCTGTTTTAGAATGTTTCTCAGCACTCCTGACTTCTCTACATCAATAGCACAATAGCACAAAGATCTATTGATTAATGTATAACATCATAGAATCAGATACTTTTTTTTTTTTTTTTGGTTTTTCGAGACAGGGTTTCTCTGTGTAGTCCTGGCTGTCCTGGAACTCACTCTGTAGACCAGGCTGGCCTCGAACTCAGAAATCCGCCTGCCTCTGCCTCCCAAGTGTTAGGATTACAGGCGTGTGCCACCATGCCCGGCTAGAATCAGATACTTTAATTAGCAGCAAAATTAGCACCAAAATTGACACAGAATTAAATGATGCTGAGGTAGGGCTGTTAAACAATGCCCCAACTTTGACAGAATATGCTAGAAGTTCTTAATTTTTTTAAGTTTTAAATAATTTTATCCAACTCATTTTTCTATCCTAATTCTTGATACTTAGTAATACTATACCTTGAATGAATGAATGAACCAATAGACAGATAAAATGGCCGCTGCCTTCAGATGGGGAAATGATTATCTCCAACCCTACTTAAGACAGAGAGAGGGCTTATATACAAGATATATAAGATATATAAAGAACTCAAGAAATTAGGCATCACCAATCCAAACAGCCCAATTAAAAAAGGGGGTACAAGCTAAACGGAATTCTCAACAGAGGAATATCGGATTGCTGAGAAGCACTTAAAGAAATGTTCAAAGTCCTTAGTCATCAGGGAAATGCAAATTAAAATGACCCTGCGATTCCATCTTACACCTGTCAGAGTGGTGAAGATGAAAAACTCGAGTGATAGCACATGCCGGCAAGGATGTAGAGCAAGGGTACAACCCTCCACTGCTGGTGGAAGTGCAAACTTCTACAACCACTCTGGAAATCAGCTTGGCAGTTTCACAGAAAACCAGGAATAGTTCTACCTCAAGACCCATCTATACCACTTCTGGGCATATACCCGGAAGATGCCCCACTATATATACCCCAGGGACACTTGCTCAACTATGTTTATAGCAGCTTTATAATAGCCAGAATCTTGAAACAACCTAGATGTCCCTCAATTGTAGAATGGATAAAAAAATGTGGTACATGTACACAGTGGACTACTCAACTTATTAAAAACCAAGACATCATGAATTTTGCAGGCAAATGGATGAACTTGAGAATATCCTGAGTGAGGTAACCCAGTCCCAAAAGGACATGCATGATATATTTCTTCTGTCTACAATAATGCAGGAGAAAGATGGAGCAGAGACTGGGGGCATGGCTAACCAATAATAACCCACCTAACGAGACCCATTCATGGGAAAGCACCAGTCCCATGCACTTATAAGTGGATGTTAGCCATAAAGTAGAGGATGCTACACTCCACAGACCCAAAGAAGCTAAAGATAAAGCAAGGCCCAAGTGAGGATGCTTGAATCTCACTTAGAAGGGGGAATAAAATAGTCACAGGACACAGATGGAGGGAGGATAGGGAGGAGAAAGGGGATTCAGGATCAGGTGTAGGGAGAGACAGGACAGAGGGTCAGAGGGCTAGGAGAATGAATGTAAACCTGCAGCTGGTGGGGGTGGGAGTTGGGGGGTATCTCTAGGATGCGCTGGAGACCTGGGATGGGGGAGGCTCTCAGGAGTCAACAGGGGCGACCTTAGCTGAGACCCATTGTTCCAGGCAGGAACTTCAGTGGAGCGATAATGACACCAACCCACTCACAAAACTCTTGACCCCAAATTTCTTCTGTCTACAATAAATGCAGGGACGAAGATGGAGCAGAGACTGGGGGGCATGGCTAACCAATAATAACCTGCCTAACGAGACCCATTCATGGCAAAGCACCAGTCCCTGACACTATTAAAGATACTCTATGCTTGCAGAGAGGAGCCTAGCACAGTGGTCCTGAGAGGCTCCACCCAGCAGCGGACTGAAACAGGTGCAGAGAGCCACAGCAAACACTGGACCTGTTCAATGTTTGGGGCCTCTTATGGAAGAGTTGGGGAAGGACTGAGGGCCCCAGAGGCGGTATAGGAACTCAACATGAAGACCAACAGAGTCAACTACCCAGGGCCCGTGGGGCCTCTCAGAGACTGAGCCACCAACCACAGAGCATGCGTGGTTTGGACCTAGGCCTCCCACACTTACGTAGCAGATGTGCAGCTCGGTCTTCATGTGGGCCTCTCAACAACGGGAGCAGGGGCTGTCCCTAAAGCTCGTGTCCATCTGTGGAATATGTTCCTTAGTTGGCCTGCCTTGTCTGGCCTCAGTGGGAGAGGATACTGCACCTAGCCCTGCAGAGACTGGATGAGCCAGGATGGAAGGATACCCGGGGCAGGGTGCCACCACCCTCTCAGAAGCGAAGGAGGGGGGGATGGGGAACTGTGTGATAGGGGAACCCAGAGTGGGGGCAGTGATAAGAATGTGAAGTGAATGAATGAATGAATGACTGATTGAGGAAAAAGAAATATCTATGTATCTAAAGTCTTCATTTTTCAATTAAAAGCCTTGACAAAATTCTTATATCTGGCGCGCGCGCGCGCGCGCGCGCACACACACACACACACACACACACACACACACACTAATGGAGGTAGGTAGAGGCTTTCAGAGGAGAAAGACCTGCTGATTTTGAAGCAGACTTGTAGAAAAGCTGAAAAAAAAATAGAAATCAGCTTCTAAAACTTAACAAGTTTTGGACTTTACATTAGAGCCAAAATTGGGTCTAAAGCTAGTCCTGTTTATCAAAATAACTTTTTCACTAGAATTTGCTATCTAGTGTTTGAAAATCTCCTTAATTTATGCTTTCTGTATTTAAAAGTGCTTTAGCATCACCACTTCTGCTTCGCCGGCCCACTAAATCTTTTAGATGGTATTTGTAGTTAAGATGGCAAAGTGAAAAATGGGGCACGGGAGTGTAAATAAAGCAGTTCTGAAATGACTGTTGATTGCCAAGAATCGTTGACCATCATGCCTTTGGTTTCTTAGCTCTGATACAGAGCTAAAGAATTTTCAGTTTAAAGACTCTCCAGTTGATGTTGATGGACCACCCTTTCAGAAGCCTCACATGTTTCTAGGGGGTAGTCACTAAAGAGTTTCTTAAATGAAACAGACCAGATATCATCATCATCATCATCATCATCATCATCATCCTCAACAACATCATCATCCATAGGAATCATTGTGGGCCTGTTTATATATTTTTAGTCTTTTGTGGGAAGTGGAGTTAAAAGGCAATATTGAGAGAAATAAAAACTTATTTTGGAATTTTGCCTATGAGAATGCTCCATGGTTTGCAGGTTCTCCCAAGTACTCACAATGAAATTTAATCTCATGGAAAAATATTAAACACTGGAACTAGGTAAGAAATTTAAGAAGAGCTCTCCAGGCGGTGGTGGCGCACACCTTTAATCCCAGCATTTGAGAGGTAGAGGCAGGTGGATAATCTGAGTTCGGGGCCAGCCTGGTCTACAGAGTGAGTTCCAGGATAGCCAGCGCTATACAGAGAAACCCTGTCTTGAAAAACCAAAAATAATTTTTTAAAAAAAGTGCTATGGAATAATTCATCCATGATGTTCATTTAATTTCTGATATTCAAGGTAGCAAGCTCAGTCACTGAGAGAACAGAGCGAAAAAATAATGCCAGTTAAATTTTGATGAAAAAAAGAGAAGTTAATTGTTAGGCTCTCCACTGTGCACTTTTTATTTAACTTAAAAGAGAAAAAATTAAAAATATTATTAAAGAATGAGAGTGTTACCTCCTATTAATAAATGATTGTCTATAGAGGTGCTAAGTTGGTCTGGAAATGTCCTTTGCTTTTGATCTTAACGACTGCTAAAGTATCTTCCAGGATTGATTTAAGTTACTTCCAAATTAGGTTTATTCCAGTTCTTTCCTGGGAGTCACAGTTTGTTTATATCTTTGCTGAAAGATCTTTGCTTAGTGTGTTTATAAGTTCATGCACTTTGAAAGGATCTGGGAAGGTCACTTACTTCAAACATTTTAAGATGATATTTGGAGTATTTATAGGGTTCTGCAAACACAGAAAAAGGTTTTGTAGGGGTTTGTAAGGATTGTGAACTCTTCTAATGAAACTTGAGGGGGAAACGTGTCCTGCTTGTCCGCAGTGAGAGAGAACATTTGCAGTTTCAAGAGAAAGCGTGTAGCAACTGGCAGGAAACTTGCAAGTTCAAATAGGGCAGTTTTGGCCTTGGCCAAACACTTGGGCAAATAATTTGCTTAAGGTGGTGTCTCAATTTCTAACATTAGTCTTCCCAAGAGTAAGAACCTCTTGGAGCATATCCTGAGAACTTGGCAGTTTGAACCTATTTCATAATCAATTAAAATAGGAACGCTCCACACTCATTGTATGACTTGCTGGGAAAACATTCTACTCGAAGGAAATGTACCTCTTTGCTGTTTGCTTATCCAGAGTAGCAGAAAACGAGTGTTCTCCTGAGCTTATCAGGAGGAGTATTGAAGTAGATCACACTGGGAAAAAGTTTGAGAATTATGACAGAAAGAAACAAAATGTAGAGAAAAATTATACAAGGAGTACAGATTCTATTTACATGCACAATTACAATCTCTAAGGACACAGAATACTAAGTCTTTTATTTAACATGTCATGGTACTAATCAACAGCGCGATGAACACGCAGACTTAGAGGCAATTCTTGGAGAGGAAGGTATTGAGCAGGCAAAGGGAAAGGGCAGGCTCAATGAACCCCCAGAAAGAATAAAGATGCCAAATGAGAGTGTTCTTGTTTCTCCTGGGATTGGTGACAAATTCCTTAGCTAAAAAGAAAACCTACATGTAACCTCTACTCTAAATGGAGGAGACACATCTTCACTGCGTGTAAAGACAGCACACTTCCCACCTTGGGTCTGGGTCCTCCTCAGGAATAAGTGATCTCTGGAAGGGTGCAGGCTGGTGAAGGGGCTGGGGGCTTCCTATACACAAGGGTCTTGAAGATGGGTGGGACTTTACCACGAGAATCACCTGTAATGCTCAACAGTCCCGGACATGGCTTCTTCATCTCCAGTTGGGGAACAACCAGAGTTAAAGGTCATTATTAGGCTCCAAATAGGCCATTCAGCCTAGGACAAATCCTGGCTCCCCAGCAATAGTGAAATCAAATAGAGAGTAACAATCCCAAGAAATATTAAAGATGCTGTCTAGTCAGTGGTGGATGTGACGGGAAGCTGCAGACACTCTGAGCCCCATTACAGGGAAGCAGAAAAGGCATGAGCATCATACGACGGTGGTATTTTGTCTAAGTGGGATGTACTTGATGTTGAAAACTACCCAAGGAAGCCGTTTTTGACTGTGTCCATACATGCAAGGTCATTTGTACACTTTGCCTACCTATGCCCAGGCTACAACGATTCTATGAATTGAATCAGCTGCAATGACTAAGAAAGGGACCCTTAATGACAACTTTCCCCAGTAGCTATGCCAGTGGAGGGGACATCAGAACCAACCAGAAAGAGGGCACACAGCCTTAGGAGGAAGCCTTGTTTCTCTCCTCTTATGTGTTCTGATGGTAGGAAACATGAAGGAGAAGTGTAGGCTAAGAGAATGTGATTGGAGAAAGAGAACAAGTCCTGCCTGCTAGAGAGAGAGAGAGAGAGAGAGAGAGAGAGAGAGAGAGAGAGAGAGAGAGAGAGAGAGAGACTAATGCAGACTGAAGTGCTGATGGTTACATTCCCACAGTGTGGAAGACCAGTGACCCACTCTGCAGTAGAAGAGAACTCAGTGGAACACAGTTGATAGACATCTAGGGAAATAGGTTCATCACATACGTATATGCAGATAAGTAGGTATCAGAAGAACCTGTTTAGTCACAGTGCAAAACAGGCACCTTTAGGGCCAAACTCCTGTGCTGATACATCTTTAAACTGTTTTTCATCTTTAACTAAATTTTTGCTTTCCAAGCTAAGCGTGCTTAAATTCTGTTCCTCATTTCAATATTTTAAACATGTGCCTCATGATGTTGAGATCAGCATGCCACAAGATGTAGCTATGGTTTTTTTCTTAAATTATAGCTTAAAACTGAGCATGCTTAAGAATGTACTTCTTAAGTACGCTGGAATGGCTAGCCCTCATATGAGTTTGAGTAGGATGCCTGAATAAAGCCCCCATGCTGCTTCTCTTTAAAGAGGACATCATTTTGGAAACAGATCCCCCAGTTTCCTTTTGTGGTGTAGGCAATAAACCCGTCTGTCTGTCTGTCTGTCTCTGCACTTCACGTCGTGGCTGTGCTTCTGCACCTGCTAATGTGACCCCACTGTGCGCATTTCCACCATTGAGCTACTAAGAAGTCACGATTTGGTGCCTGATAAAATCTCAACGTCTTTGTTTTCATCCTATGGGACTACTGCTAGTCCTTCTCAGTCAAACTTAACAGAGCCCAGTATCAATTGCTCCCCTTAATGATCCTTAGACACTCCAATGCTAATAGTCTAATAACTAAGGGAAATCTGAGAGACATTGCCCAGTAGACATTCTCTGATAAGTAGTATTTGAATCAACTATTCGCTGGAGGAATTGGCAGATTAAATTACTTTATCTTTTACAATGTAATAGCTTTCGTGAGCAAGCTCTGGGTAGCTTCCATCTCTAATGAGGTCAAGCATCACTGAAAACTGAAGACAACCTTATTTGCATTCTAATTAAAGTCATCTCATTAACAATTCAACATTGAAATGCTTAGAACCACAGAGGTTTATTAAGAATGTTTTGTCCTACTGGGCGGTGGTGGCGCACGCCTTTAATCCCAGCACTTGGGAGGCAGAGGCAGGCGGATTTCTGAGTTCAAGGCCAGCCTGGTCTACAAAGTGAGTTCCAGGACAGCCCGAACTACACAGAGAAACCCTGTCTCGAAAAAACAAAAAGACAACAACAACAACAACAAAAAAAAAAAAAACAAAACAAAAAAAGAATGTTTTGTCCTTTCTAGACCACCTCACTCTCCAGAAGTAAGATATAATTTGTGATATGGATGTTTGTGTATTTCTCATGAATATACAGGTATGCACGTGTGTTATATGTACTATATAAAGCATTCATAATAATAATTAATGAATTGCATGTAATTTCATTTCTTCCTTTTTGATAATTCATAAGTAATTTGCTGTGAGACGTCTAACTAGGCTCTGAACTAAGAGGTATCTAGGCTCATGTCATTATTTTCTAGGAAACTATTCAGTGCAAGTTTATGAGATATTATGAGATAGTGTGATGGTTAATATTATCAACTCTAGAGGATCTGAAATCACATAAGAGATAAACTCATGAGGGATTACTTACAATCAAGTGAACTTTGGGGCGGGCCTAAGGATAATCTTGATTCCGTACATTTAGGTTGGAAGACCCACCCTAAAGAAGAGAGGCGCCGGGCCCTGGCCTTGAGTCCTGACCTGGGCAGTGTAAAAGGAGAGTTCTAGCTGAACAGGACACTTCACTGCTCTCTGTTTCATGACTACAAGATCATGTGACCAGTTGTCTCCTTACGTGCTCACCGCCCTGACTTCCTTGTCATAATGGACAGCACCCTCAAACTGAGAGCTGAAATAACCCTTTGCTTTAGATCGCTGTTGTCAAGGCTTTTTAAAACAAACCCAGCAACAAAGAAAACAAATGGAAAATGAAATCGTGCCCTGTCCAGGGACAGATCTGAAGCAGGAGACATCGACGGTCTTATGAACTGTTTCCATGCTCACAAGTAACCCATACTGTTTTCTATAAACAACTCAAAGATCATCCAGTTCAGATGAACATACTGTGCAGGCCTAAAGATCTGCTTCCCCTGCTAAGGGACTGAACACCAATTATTTAGCAGGCACAGCAGTGTCCAAGCTGTGCTCTATCCTGCCTGCAGATAAGATTTGGTGAGAGAAACAATTGTAGGATTCCTGCCTCTTTCTGACAGTATGCAGCTCAAAGCACAAGTCTCCAAACTGTCCCGCCACAAATTAAATCCCACGTTGTGTTCATTCCAGTGTCTCTCCCAGGTAATATATTTAGAGCTGGAATTCCTGGGTTAAAGGGATAAATGAACAAAAGGGAGAGTATTGCCTTCCATGTGCTGTGCAATTGGAAACTGCTCACCAGCAGCTTTTCTATTGGTAGCTAGCCTTTGCTTATGGTTATAGTGTACTTTCTTTATTATAATGATCACATTGATTATAATGACCTGGCCTCCTCTTCCCCCTTTCCTCTTCTCACTTGCTTGTTGGTTTGTTTGAGATGTATCTCAGAATGACCCTGAACCCAAGACTCTTTTGCCTTAGCTTCCCAAGTGCAGGGCTCGGTGTTTACTGGCTTGAATCAAGCACTTTAAAAAGCAGTTCCACAAATAATCTTTTAGAATCTCCACAAGCAGCCTGGTTAATCCTGATAGCAATCCTATAATGTAAATTTTGTCACTTATATTTTAATTAATTAAAATGAAACCGGGGACTGAGCCCAGGCTCTTGTACATGACGAGCAAGAACTCTGCTGACTGAGATATATCCCCTAGCCAACATTTCCATTTTAGAGATTAACAACTGAAGTGATTAGAGAGATGCAGTTTGTGAAGTCACGTGACCAGAAAGTCCTAGAGATGATATTTGAACAATCTGGCTCCAAAGCCCTTGCTTGTAAACATTGCACAATGGCATCTCATTACCATGTTTGAGATGTTCAAGATCTATATGCAAAATAAAATAAAATAAAATAAAATAAAATCCCTACTCACAGGCATAAAAATGTCTAGGCTAAATGAAAAGTCACACTGTGTTCTTGCACACAAAGATTTATTGTTTAAAAGATACTGTGTTTGCATAAACGAATTCACAAGATTTCTACCCAAACCAGGCCTTTTTCAGACTTGATATTAATATTCAAGTAGAAGAATAAACATGCAAGAGTAATCAGGAAAGGTCTGTAGAAGAAGAAGATCAATTACCTCTCGTGGTTATTAAATTTTACTACAAAATAGTCTAAGAGCAGCCAGTGTGGGGAATCACAGAATTAATGGCAGAGACAAAACCACAGTGGAGACCCAGGTACACCCAGCATTTAGTAACTAAGGAAAAATAGTCAGGAGACAATGCTGGTACAATTGATTAGCTTTATTAGAAAACCTATTGCCTGCTTATAGTCACTAAGAATCCCAAATGAATAAAAATTTAGCCATAAAAAAGTTATATCATCTATGTAGGGAAAATTTTTATTGTATCTGGTTTTCCTTGACTAACAAAAATTTCAAGATTCATCTTTCTCACACCGTGTATTAGTTTCTTAGTACTTCATTCTTTTATGCTGTAGATACAGTAGGTTTTACTTATTCATTTATTAGTTGATGGACATTTGGGCTGTCTCTACTTTTTTGAGTCAGGAATAAAGCTATTCCAAATTTCATTGTTATGCGAATGAACAAGGTTTTTGCTTAACAGTCTGTTTTTATTTTAAAACACTATTTAAAGGGAAAAAATCACTAAGGTACAAGTTATATATCTTAAAACTCAGCCCCATAAGTTTAAAAGTCAATCATTTTTATTAAATTTATAGAGTCGGGGCTGGCACGATGGCTCAGTGTGTAGAGGCTCTTCCCACCACATCGTGAGGCCTGAGTTCAGTTCCTAGTTTCCCCATGTTAAAAGGAGAGAACCGACCCCACAAGTTGTCCTCTGACCTCACATTCATGTAGTGACACATGTATGCCTCACCCCTGGTACATAAATGAGTTTAATATGCATCAACCAACTGAACTAATAGAGTTGTATAATGATCAAGACAACTCTTCGGAGGTGAACTCTCGTTCATTGTTACTAGAAAGATAAACTACCTAGCCGTTATGGAAAACAGCATGGAGCTAAAAATACAAGTACCGTGTGGTCTAGCAATCTCCCTACTATGTGCATATTCAAAGGACAGGACCTAAGTCCACAGGGGTGCTCTACTCCATGTTTACTGCAGTAAACATAACCAGGATATGGAATCAGTGCTGGTGTCTGTGAATAGGTGAATGCATAGAGAAATGACGCATATGTATACAACACAATATTATTCAGCCAGAAAAAGAGTCAAGCCCTGACATCATTATCAACAGATGACCCTAGACTAATTATTATGCTAGATGAAATAAATCAGGCACAGCAAGGCAAACACAGCACGGGCTCCCTTACAACCGTTGATCTCAGAGAAGTACCACCTAGAAAATCGATTGCCAGAGGCTAGGAGAGGGAGGGGCAATGCTGGGGAGAGATGCTTAATGGTTGCAGAGTGCAGCTGGCCAGGAGCGGTGACTTCCAAAGTTCTATAGCAGGGTAGTTAAATGGATTGATTGGTAGACAGAATTTTGGGTGTTTCTAACACGAAGATGACAAACATTTGAAATGATAGTTATAGTTCGAATTTAAAATTCGAACCATAGCTGTTAGGATGCTGTGGTGCCTTTGAGAAGCGGGGTGTAGCTGGCCAAGCAGGAGAGGCCTTTGATGGTTCAGCCTGCTCCTGGCCCTCCCTCGCTCCCCCAGCTTCCAGGCTCACGCCACGTGAGCTGGTGTCCACTGTATACTCCCACCGCCATGAACTCTGCTTTCTTTGCCTGCCGTGAAGGACTGAAATACCTGGAAAACCATGAGCCAGAAAAATCTTTCCTTTGAGAACTTCTTACTAGAAGATATTTGGTCAGTATGCTGGCTAGTCTGGCCCCAACCTGACTCAACTTAGTGTCATCAGCAAGGAGGGGGTCTCAGTGGAGGAAATACCTCCAAAAGATCTGGCTGTAACAGAGACTGACCGACCTGGGGATCCCACCCAATGCAGACACCAAACCCAGACGCTGTTGCTGATGCCAGGAAGTGCTTGCTGAGAGGAGCCTGATACAGCTGTCTCCTGAGAGGCTCTTCCAGATCCTGACCAATACAGATATAGGTGCTCACAGCCAACCATTGGACTGAGCACGGGGACCCTAATGGAGGAGTTAGGGGAAGGACTGAAGGAGCTGAAGAGACCTTGTCTGGCATCAGTGGGAAGAGATGTCCTTGGTCTTTGAAGACTTGATGCCCCAGTGTAGAGGAATGCTGGGGTATTGAGGCAGGAGTGGGCAGATGGGTGGGGGAGCACCCTCATAGAACCAGGATAAGGGGAGATGGGATTAGGGGTTGCAGAGGGGAAACCAGGAAAGTGGATAACATTTGAAATGTAAATAAATAAAATATCCAATTAAAAACAGGCTGTAAGGCAATTTTTTAAATTAGTGAATAGTAGGGGAGCACCCCGCCCACTGTGGGTGGCGCCATCCCTGGGTGGTGGGCCTGAGTTCTATAAAGAAGCAAGCTGAGCAAGCCATGTGAGCAGCACTCCTTTGTGGCCTCTACATCAACTCCTGCCGCCAGGTTCCTTCTATGAATTTCTCCCCTCAGGTCATTTGATGGCGAACTGTCATATGGAAGTGTGAGCAAAGTGAACTCCTCCCTCCCCAAGATGCCTTTGGTCATGCTGCCTCACCACGGCTGCGGTACTACAGTCACAGTGACTCAAAAATAAGTCACACATTGACAAGTATGCAAATTACCCTCATGAGATCATTACAGGGTGTGTTGAAATGTCACATAGCACTCAACCAAACATACAGTGGATTAATTAAAAAATGATGGAATTCTTAGCAGACATTCTTTTCTATTCTTTTTTTTTTAAACATTTAAACATTATCACTTTCCCCTTCAAAAAAATCCAACTGTTAATATTTTTCCTCCCTGAGACAGGGTATGGCTCAGACCAGGAAAAAACAATGTGCGGAGAAGTGAAGCCAGGCCCTGTAACTCCCTGGACGCTTTCCTGGGCTTTGAGATGTGCAGTATCTCGCCCTGATCCTCGGGGACATTCCCTTTTCTTTAACTTTTCACATTGTGTTTATCTCAGCTGTCTGAGGATTAATTTATCTTGTGCTAGGCATCAGAAGACTAATTATGTATTATTTCAAGTTTAATGAACTGAGAAGAGAAGAAGAAACTGTAGTGGGCAGGGGGAGTTAAGTTGAGCTGAAATTAAGCCTCTCAATGATGTGTGTTTTGTTAGTGTCACAATATAGGCATGTCCCCTGCCTCTCGCTTTGCTGCCTGTAGGGATGACAAGGAAGTTCTTGCCTGAGGAGCATTCCAGGCAAACCACACACTGCACTCTTAAGAACCCTGACCCCAATGCCTGTGTCTGCTCTTTCCTGCCTGAGAGCCAGAACTTAACTTGGCATAAACTAGTCCTTTCCTAAAAACTAAAATTTTTCTTTAACATTATATAGGACTTTAGAAGAGCAGGACATCTTTTGAAATCACAAAATAAAATATTGCTTTTTCTTTAACAGCATTAAGTTTTGAACTTTATGAAGATTACTAAGATAAATGTATAAATTGTATAGGCAGGAAAAGGGAACACACTTGATGTATTGAGATTATTAGAATCCACCTTATGAAAACACTGAAATCTTCCCCCACCTTGCCAAAAGAGATCTGGAATCTCTTTTCTTTTGGCCCATGGTAGCTCTCTGCCTCACTGAAGGCTGGACTCTGGGGCAGATGTGCCCAGCCTTCTCTAACCTCCCTCTGATCGTCCTGCCTCCGGACTTCCTCTACCGCTGCTGCTCTACTGAATGCTTGTCTCTTTTATTTGTCTCCCCATATAAGGGAAACTCTTGAGGATGAGCAAGCCCTCTGTCTCCTCAGTGTGTTCTCCACACTTATACTGAATATTGTGTGTGATATTTGTGGAGTAATTAGTTGTTGAATAAATTAACAAAGCAAAACAAAGTCCCTTGTAGTGGTGGAAATTGTTTTTTTAGTATCTCTGACTATGATTGAAGCTTTAATAAACCTTAGGTGTGATTCTTAACACCAGTGACAACTTCCCCCCTTGCCCCTAAGGACATTTCACAATTTGTAAAGGTATATATATATACACACACATATATATACATATACATATACATATACATATACATATATATATATCATAACAGAAGAGGTCTACTAAAATCAGCAAGTAGAGATCACCCATGCGGCTGAACAAGTTTTGATGTCCAGGGAAGCCATTTTACAGGCTAGCATTATCTGGCTTAAAATGTTGATGGTTTCAATATCAGGAAAACACATCCTAACAGTTTAAAAGGAGACAAGGTAGCATAACTGCTGAAATTTATTTAAATCTCTTATTTTAAGTCATCCTCACATTTAGAGTCACAGTGTTATGGTTTGAATTTCCCCCAAATGCTCACGGATGGCATGCTTGGCGCTCAGCTGGTGGCACACTTTTTTGGGTAGTGGAGATCTTAGCAGGTGGGTATAGCTGGGAAAAGTGGGTCTCAGGGGCATGTAATCCTGGGATGCTCTCTCCCTGCATCTGCCTCTGGTCCACCCTCAAGTGAAGAAGCTTCTACACACAGCCCTGCAGTCATGATGTTGTCCTACCTTGTACCTAGAATCAACAAAGCCAAGGACTGAACAATGATGGGCCAAACAAATCCTCCCCTTCTTAAAATGTTTTTAGCCAGGCATTTTCTTACGCTGGTGAGAAAGAGTTGGAAACCCATTACATTCTACTGAATCCCATTCATATGATACTCTCTGATTCTTTTTTTTTTTTTTTTTTTAGGAAAAATTTCATATGGAATGATAAAATTTCTGGGACCCTCAGGGAGTACAGGGATAAAGAGTGAAGCATGAGCCAGGCAGTGGTGGCACACACCTTTAATCCCAGCACTTGGGAGGCAGAGGCAGGAGGATTTCTGAGCTCGAGGCTAGCCTGGTCTACATAGTGAGTTTCAAGACAGCGAGGGCTATTGAGAGAAACCCTGTCTCAAAAAAGAGTGATGTACATAATTTAAACAATGAGCTGTGGTTGTACACCATTTATCTAAGCTGCATTCAACTATCTACCAAACACCTACCTGTACTTACCACAGTACCTCATAACTCTGAGGGAGACTATGATGTCTGCTGTTAACAATATACATACACACATACATACATACATACATACATACATACAGGTGTGTATGTATTGTTAACAAAGAATCTTTTGTCACATGTTCTTTCATGTTTGTTTTAACAGAACATCTTTTCTCCTACGTCTGCTTCAGCTAAACGTTTCTTTACATGTTTGCCCCAACAAACACCACAGAACCGACTTTCCGAAGGACCCTTAAGCATCCACGTCAGTCTTACCTTTTCCTTTTCCTCTCTGTGCCCCCCAGCCCAGTGGGATGGAAGCAAGCAGTGCCATGCTGTATTCCCTCACTGGTGTGTTGTGGTGTCACTTGTTGCCGTGTCTCTCTGGATATTGTAGACTATATTTATGATCTCTAGAACAAACAACTTAAAAAGCTCCCTGTGTCCTGCCCAGGTGATCGACGAATCTATTTGGACTGATGCTTACAGGCCCTTTGGCAATACCTATCCATAAGATGGTTTGTCTTTTTTTTTTTTCCAGAAATCCTCCTGCTATACAATAATCTTATGAGGTCTAGGGCATCATGGATCTCAGTTTATAGTGATCCAGTAGTAGCCTTCTGGGAAGCACAAAATAACATACCTTTTAGAGTCAGCAGTGTGGCTCAGTTTCTATAATCCTGTTGTTCCAGTCCTTTGTTCTACAGGCCTCTAACTAGGAAGTCGGGAGTTCAGATTTAAGGCCTCCATGTCCTGCACTGTCTAACTAGCTTCTAACACCCACCCCATGGTTAAGAGTTGAGGCCCCAAATTAAGTCAGGAAATGGGGGTTTCAGATCTTATAGAGAATGCCTCTTACACTCATGTGAGTATCAGTACAGACTTGTATTTAAACCACTGACAAGGCAGCACTTATATATAAACTTTGCTTGCTAAACTTCACCAGGATATGGCCCATGTCACTGGATTGGAGCCAGCAACAGAGGAGATTTTTAGATTCCTAAGGATTAGTAGCAGCACGGAGAGCACTGGTTTTGAAATCTGATCAGTTTTATAAAGTTCTTTGCTACAGAACACCTGTTTACAAACTTAGTCCAATCGGTGTTGGCTCAGGCAGCAGACATCATGTACTTTCTTACTAGTTTTCTGGAGATTGGGAAGGAAGAAGGGTTTTCTGATTGAAGTCACCCATCTGGTTCCTATATACACCCTTAGGGTAAGGCCCGGGTAATTTCTTTTGGTTTATGAGTTGGACAAGGATGATAAGGCAGGAATTAATATAGTATGACTGAACCAGGAGATTTACTTGCCCATTTGGCTGTTGTATCTATTCCCTTATTTCCTTATGTGTCCCTGTTTCTTGGCACCTACAATGGACTGTTGCAGCTGGTAAATGTATTGCTTTCAATGAGCCTAGAACCAGAGGCCTATTTCTGATGTTAACATTAAGGCAATGTCTTCTTATTAGGCAATGTGTAGAATACTCATTGTGATGATATACTCAGGGTTGATATATATTGTGTACTCTTCCCCTGGCTAAGTTTCAAAGCATGAGTTATGACTATTAGCTCAATCCACTGTTTTGAGGTTTTGGGAGGCAGAGATTAGCTATCTAGTATGTTCCTAGGGAAACAGCTCACTGTCCCCCAGTTTTCACACAGGAATGGCCACCAGTGAGCCAAAGACATTTGAGTTTTCAAAAAAGCTTATCTTGTAAGTCTTCTTTACTATAATGAACTAAACTAACAACATGGAGGTGATTGTGAATGAGTGTCCCCTGAGTGTCCTCTGAGCTATGTACACAATTCTTTGCATGTAGGCAAGCAAGTACCAGTGTTGATGTTATACTGTCAACATAAGGATAGTTCAGCACTGTCTAGTACCAAAGCTTGGTAGAGTAAAAGAAGAACATCTCTAAATCAGTGGATTCTTTGGACTCTAACAGGGGTTATTTAGTATGAAGAACAAACAATCAAAGGAGAACCCAGAATTAATTCAGGAGGTTCTTCTATAACTGCTATTGTGCTTGTGCAAGTCAGACATTCTTGGGGCACTAGGTCAGACTGTTGTGATAATTATCAAAAATGAGTTAATAATGGTTTTGATGCAAAGCCTGGGTGAGGACTTCCAGGGCTGTACCTTGATGTTTAGTAACATAAGATTATTTAGAAAGCCTGTTTGGTGGGGTAGCTTTGAAGTTGGAGCCTAGAGTTAAGAGGACTCTGTTGTTTTTGTTCCCAGAAAAGGAAAAAGAGGCTTAGCCATAAGGCTGTATCTGGGAATGTAAAGTTAACATTAACCTGTTAATTCCCCCCCCCAAAAAAAAGCTGTTTTACAGTGCTGGCTGTTGGAAGGGTCTACAGAACTTGAATTTGATCAGCCAAAGAATTGTATGCCCTACTTCTGGTTTCTGTCTGTGCTGGGAGCTGACCCTGTGCCACAGCTCTCCATATCTAACTTGCTCCTGGAGAGAACTGGTCTAACAGGAGTACTGACACAGGAGCGACAAACCACAGTCAAAGATAGCAAGACCAGCTAACACCACAGATAACCACAAGGCAAGAGGCAAGGACAAGAACATAATCAACAGAAACCAAGGCTACTTGGCATCATAAGAACCCAGTTCTCCCCTAACAGTCAGCCCTGGATACCCTAACACAGGGGAAAAGCAAGATTCTGATTTAAAAACACATTTCATGATGATTATAGAGGACTTTAAGAAGGACATAAATAATTCTGTTAAGTAAATACAGGAGAACACAGGTAAACAGCTAGAAGCCCTTAAAGAGGAAACACAAAAATGCTTTAAAGAATTAAATGAAAACACAACCAAACAGGTAAAGGAATTGAGCAAAACCATCTAGGATCTAAAAATAGAAATAGAAACAATAAAGAAATCACAAAAGGAGACAACCTTGGAGATAGAAAACCTAGGAAAGAGATCGGGAGTCATAGATACAAGCATCACCAACAGAATACAAGAGATAGAAGACAGAATCTCGGCTGCAGAAGATACCATAGAAAACATTGACACAATGGTCAAAGAAAATGCAAAATGAAAAAAGCTCCTAAGCATCCAGGAAATCCAGTACACAATGAGAAGACCAAACCTAAGGATAACAGGTATAGAACAAAGTGAAGAGTCCCAATTTAAGGGGCCAGTAAATACCTTCAACAAAATTATAGAAGAAAAATTTCCTAAGCTAAAGAAAGAGATGCCCAAGAACATATAAGAAGCCTACAGAATTCCAAATAGATTGGACCAGAAAAGAAATTTCTGCTGTCACATAATAGTCAAAACACCAAATGCACTAAACAGACTATTGAAAGCAGTAAGGGAAAAGGGTCAAGTAACATATAAAGGCAGACCTATCAGAATTACACCAGACTTCTCACCAGAGACTATGAAAGCTAGAAGATCCTGGACAAATTTTATAGAGACCCTAAGAGAGCACAAATACCAGCACAGGTTACTATACCCAGCAAAACTCAATTATCATAGATGGAGAAACAAAGATATTCCACCACAAAAACAAATTTATACAAAATCTAGCCCTACAAAGGATAATAGATGGAAAATACCAACACAAGGAGGGAAACTACACCCTGGAAAAGCAAGAAAGTAATCTTTCAACAAACCCAAAAGAAGATAGCCACATAAACATAAAAATAACATCAAAACTAACAGAAAGAAACAATCACTATTCCTTAATATCTCAATATCAATGGACTCAGTCCCTCCCAAAAAGACATAGACTAACAGACTGGATACGTAAACACGACCCAGCATTTTGTTGCATGCAGAAAACACACCTCAGGCACAAAGACAGACACTACCTCAGAATAAAGGGCTAGAAAACAATTTTCCAAGCAAATGGTCCCAAGAAACAAGCTGGAGTAGCCATTCTAATATTGAATAAAAGAAACTTTCAACCAATAGTTATCAAAAAAGAAGGAAGGACACTTCATACTCATCAAAGGAAAAACTACCAAGAAGAACTCTCAGTTCTGAACATCTATGCTCCAATGCAAGGGCACCCCCATTCATAAAAGAAACTTTACTAAAGCTCAAAGCACACATTGCACCTCACACAATAATAGTGGGAGACTTTAATAGCTCAATCTTATCAATGGACAGATCACGGAAACACAAACTAAATAGAGACACATTGATATTATCAGAAGTTATGGACCAAATGGATTTAACATATCTATGGAACATTTCATCCTAAAACAAAAGAACATGCCTTTCTCAGCACCTCCTGGTACCTTCTCCAAAACTGACCATATAATCAGTCACAAAAGAGGCCTCAACAGATACAAGAAGATGAAATAATCTCATGCATCCTATCAGATCACTACGGACTAAGGCTAGTCTTCAATAGCAACAAAAACAACAGAAAACCCACATACACATGGGAGCTGAACAATGCTCTACTCAATGATAACTTGGTCAAGGAAGAAATAAAGAAAGAAATTAAAGACTTTAGAATTTAATGAAAATGAAGGTACAACATACACAATGAAAGCAGTGCCAAGAGGAAATCTCATAGCTCTGAGTGCCTCCAAAAATAAACTGGAAAGAGCATACACTAACAGCTTGACAGCACATCTGAAGGCTCTAGAACAAAAAGAAGCGAACACACCCAAGAGGAATAGTAAGCAGGAAATAATCAAACTCAGGGCTGAAATCAACCAAGTAGAAACAAAGAGAACTATACAAAGATTCAACCAAACCAGGAACTTATTCTTTGAGAAAATCAACAAGATAGATAAACCCTTAACTAGACTAACCAGAGGGCACAGAGTCAGTATCCAAATTAACAAAATCAGAAATGAAAAGGGAGATATAACAACAGAAACTGAAGAAATTCAAAAAATCATTATATCCTACTACAAAAGCCTATATTCAACAAAACTGCCAAATCTGGACAAAATGGATAATTTATTAGAAAGATACCAAATACCAAAGTTAAACAGAATCAGAGAAACAGTCCCAGAACCCCTAAAGAAATAGATGCAGTCATTAAAAGTTTCCCAACCAAAAAAAAAAAAAAAAAAAATCCCAGGACCAGATGGTTTTAGTGCACAATTCTATCAGACCTTCAAGGAAGACCTAATACAAATATTCTTCAATCTATTCCCAAAATAGAAACAAAAGGAACACTACCCAGTTCATTCTATAAAGCCACAGTTATGCTGCGTATTCTCCCTTGGAGATAGAACAGTTTCTGTCTAATCAGGAACTTGTCACATAGAGGACTTCATAAGAGATTTTTTCTACTTATGTCATATTTCATGCTCCAAATAGATTTTTAAAACTGGTTGAGTGATATTATTTTTAGCTTCAGAAGGCATCATGTATATTTAAGAGGCATTTAACTTGGGTTTAGAGAGATGGCTCAGTGGTTAAGAGCACTGACTGTTCTTGTGAAGATCCTGAGTTCAAATCCCACTAACCACATGATGGCTCACAACAATCCCTAATGAGATTGGATGCCCTCTTCTGGGGTGTCTGAAGACAGCTATCATGTATTTACATGTAATAAATAAATAAATCTTTTTTAAAAAAGTCATTTAACTATTATAAATTATTTTGATGACTTAAAATGTCAATACTGAGTTGTGTGTTTTAAAATAAATTTTTTACTTTAATAAAAGGAAAAAGAAATAAAAAAAGATGCAAATAAAAATGGGGCATCACAAAGATAGCAATCAAATCTAGAGTATTACTAGAGAAGAGTTTGAAAAAAATATGGCAATTGGAATTTTCCAGTCACAGGACCTTCAAAACTGAACCAAGAGGCAACGTTAAAAAAAAAAAAAAAAAGAGATGCTTAGCAAAAATGAGGTCAAAGCAGCAATTAATCTCCCACCTAAGAAAAGGACAAGATCAAGACAGGCTCTTTCCTGAATTCAATCAGTCGTAACTGAACATCAGTTACGGTCACTGTGACATCTCCACACATGCATATGCCCTGCCTAACCAGAGCTGCTCATGGACCCTTTCTTACCCTGTGTTCAGCCCCTCCCTCGTGTCCCTGTGAACTTTTAGTTCATCTTTTTGTTTGTTTGTTTGTTTGTTTGTTTGTTTTTGTTTTGTTTTCAAAGCTGGCTTCCACATGTTAGAAAAACCATGTGGTACCTGTCTTTTTGTACCTGGTTTATTTCACTTAAAATGATATTAACAAGTTTTTAAAAATAGAATTATATGCCCCAGAGTTAAGATGAGTCCCAGATAAAATGTCTACCAGTCCATTTTCTCCAGAATTAGCCACCTCCAGTGGAAGTCTCGTGCCATCCCGTGAGCCTATTAAGATGTTTCATCTTTTTTTATGTTCTCTCTTTTTGGTAGTTTTGGCCTCCATTTGTGTTTTGTTCCTTCTCTACACCATGACTGCACAAAGCATTAGTTTCTACATCTAGTCTAGTAGGAGGAGTCTTGGATCCCGGTGAAAATTTCTGTCCTTTCTTCATGGCATCAGGGCAGATTGGGTGAGTACGATGCTACAGGGCAGGATTTCTCCCAAGGGAGGTGGCAACAGTTGTGTGTACTTTTGAATAGGCTCTCTGAGGCACTGTAAAGTGATTTTTTTCTTAGGCCTCTGATCAATGGCTGTCAGTTTGGCATGACGTGCTGTTTTACCTTAGTGTTTTTAAAACTCAAGCATAGGCCACTCCTGTATTGGGTATTGTAATTCCCTATCAGGGAATATGTTGGTACTGTTTCAGGTCCTGTTGGGAATACTTAGGATTTGTAGTATATATATATATACATACATATATATATATATATATATATATGTATATATGTATATATGTATATATATGTATGTATATATATATGTATGTATATGTATATGTATATATGTATATATATATACAGACTCTCCTCATTTTCTTCCTCCCTGTGACCTCTGAAAAAGAATTTGTGTGACCAAAAAAAAAAAAATGTACAGAGCAGAAGATAAAGGATGCACGCTCTACTGCAGAGCAACGGAAATGACGTCTTGGAGACTATCTCAGTGATGCATATCATAAAATGGCTTTTCGTTGTTCCTCATCAGAGAAAGCCTCCTGTTCTATAATAATCTTATGCAGCTTAGGGCTCCATGGAGTCCTGTTTAGAAAGTTATCCATTAACAGCCTTCCAGGCACTCTGGGATTCACATCTCCTCCCAGAGGCAGAGATATGACGCAGGCACATTCTTCTGAGTAATTAAAATCTTTTCATTCCAGTCCTCTGTTCCATAGGATGTTGACTATGACAAAAGGAATCTGGTTTCAAGGTCCTCTACGCCCATTAGCATCCAGCTGGCTATCTAACAATGCTGGGCGGAACGGGCTTCTTAAGGATGGCCAAGGTTGAGGGTGAAGAAGCTACTTTGTCTGTTAAGTTTGTTTGGCTGTGTGCTCTCAAAATGGATGAGCTCTGAACACTTTTGCCTGGAGGAGAAAATTTAAAAAATAGTGCTATATCAACAAGAAATATTTTCAATGAATTAAAACAAACTTGTAGTTTTAAAAAGGAGGCAAGATGAGTTGAAGATGTGGTAAAGTTGTTCCTGTATAAACACAAGACCTGAGTTTTATCCCTAGCACTTATGCTAAATGTTAAGTTAAAGTTTAGAAAGCTGAGCATGGTGACATGTGCCTATAATGAGACTGAGATGGCAGAAGAGGCAGATACACCCCTGGGGCTTGATGGCCAGTCTAGCCATATGTGCAAGATCCATGGCCACTGAGAGATGCTAAGGAGAGGGGAGTAGTAACCTTTGACTACCTCATGCACACACACATACACACACACACAGAGAGAGAGAGAGAGAGAGAGAGAGAGAGAGAGACAGAGAGACAGAGAGACAGAGAGACAGAGAGACAGAAGAGACAGAAGAAGACAGAGAGACAGAAGAAGAAGAAGAAGAAGAAGAGAAGAAGAAGAAGAAGAAGAAGAAGAAGAAGAAGAAGAAGAAGAAGAAGAAGAAGAAGAAGAAGAAGAAGAGTGTGTGAGAGAGGTCATTGGCATTTGTTCATGGTACTACTAAAGGGCAGAGTGCTTCCTTCTCTAATATTCTCTTTGTTGGCCTTTTGTCTATTACTTGTCTTACTCAAACAACAGAGGGAAAGAACATGGGGCCAGTTGTCAAGAAAGAGAATATGCCTCAGAAAATACTATAACATTTATGCCTCTAGCACTTTGGTCAGAAGTAGAATGCCTAGCCATTTGCAGCACAAGAGAAGCTTGGAAACCAGGCATCTGACTTTCTGACCTCAAGGGTAGGAATGTTGTGCCAAGAACCATTAACCTCAAAAGATGACCTAGGAGCTGATTCCAGTGTAATTGCATTAGAGTCTCTTTATTCAAGCTGGAGCTTAGATCATAGCACTGGTTCTGATGCAGGAGAACAGGAGGGGACACCAAGCCCATTTTCAGGCGAGCATTTATAGAGGCAAGAATGGGGTATCTAGCTTGGTACACATCTGATTGGGGGGGGGGGCTATTATGACTGGTGCTAGAAGCCGAACCATAAACTTAACATCTGCTTTTCTCCTGGTTGGTGGTTGTTAGGAAGTGAAGTGTAAGGAGCAGGCTTGTAACATGGAGGTGCAGATTTGTTAGGGACTAACCTGGAAACTGATGCTATATGTAGGTTCTGTTGGGATAACCTGGAAACTGGTGCTAGGTGTCAGCTTGTTAGTTAACTTGAGTTAGGTCAGGTCCTTTAAGATGGAGTCTGAACCCAAAAGATTTGGTTTCTCAGCAAAATGAGCAAGGCAGTTGGGGATGGATTGCGTCAATTAGCCAACAACATCTGCCACACTGATCAAATGGGAGTTGGCAACCCCAAGTGGGATGAACAAGATCCTTCCAGATGTGGATCTCTGAAAAAAAAAAAAACAATAGTGAATTGAAAGTATACAAAGAATGTGTTATCAATATACAATGATGTCTTTCAGCTTTCATGGTTGTGTGTAATTTTAAGAAGCACCCTACCACCTTACCAGGAGCTCGGCCCACGCTCCCGGCTTAGCTCCAGACTGAACACAACCATCCTGGAATTGGGAGCTGCTGTCTGTACTCCACTGCTTCCCTTTTGCTTTTCCTTTATTCCTCCCAGCTAGCTCCTCTAAGCCGCTCCATCTTCTCTCTTTCTCCTGTCCACCTTAGCTCCTTGAAAGAAAAACACTAGACCACTTTATTATTTTGAAACTTTCCAGATCACGCAATTTTGGGGCACAGAACCCTCCAGGCCTAGACTTATCAGCTAACCTATATCAGCTATTCTCTGGTGGTGGAGGCTGCCAGTTCTGGCTGCCCTAAGACCTTACACAGTTGTTGCATCCTTCTCGTTCCAAAGCCTGGTCTTAAGACCCTCCTCTCTTCCTGCATGGACTCTTCCTCCTCCTGGGACCCAGAAGTCCCACCTTTTTCCTTTCACCCAGCAATTGTCTTTCACCTTCTTTATTGACCAAATTAAGAACGAATTAGGGAAACAGATTTTAGTATCAGCTCCTCCCCCTACATTTCATGCTATATTTTAACACATTAATAACAACTGCATCAAGAGACCTCTTGCACTTAGGGATTTTAAAGCAATTTTATGGCCAGTAATATCAACCTAACTTTTAGTTTCAGTCTAATACTTATCTTTTATGTATTGACTAGCTAGAAGAAAATTTTATGTAAGATATTTTTATTTTATACTCTTTGAAGTAAACATTCTCATACAGTTTATGTTAAAACTTGTGGCTTGAGGAGCCTTTAATCAAGGTTAGAGAAGTGGGTTAGTGGACAGAGCAGTAGAGAAGAGTAAGCTGGTGAGGGAGCACTTCCAGAGCGCAGAGCCTCGGGGCTAGGATGCTAGGGCTACTGGACAAAGTATTGATAATGCTGTAGGAAAAGACACTGGGGCAGAGCATGCTTGTTTTTGAATAAGGAAATTTAATTTTTAAAATCTCCAAAGTCAGAGCATTGGAATTTGATTATGTGTTTATGCCTCATACATATGTTGAAGTTCTTTACTTTTTTAAAAGCTTATTTGTGTGTGTGTGTGTGTGTGTAAATATGAATGTTATGATGTTTATGTGTAGGTAAGAGGATAATTTGTGGGGTTTGTTCACTCCTTCCAACACGTAGGTCTTGGGAATTGAATCAGATTGTCAGGCTTGGTGCTAAGTGCCTTTAATCCACAGAACCATCTCGCCAGCCCACATATGTTAAGGTTCTAATCCAGTGTGATGATGTTGGGACGTTGGATCTTTGACAGATATGATCATTATATTATATTGTCAAGTTGATGGAATTTAGAGTCACCATGGAAACAAACCTTTGGGCCTATCTGTGAAGAATTATCTAGACTAGGTTACCTGAATTAGGAATACTCACACTTGAATGGAGGTGCAAGCCTGTGGGCCGAGGTCCCAAACTGAATAGAAAGGTGATAGCAAACAGTACAGGCTTCTATGTCTGCTTGCTGACTGACAATGGCATGGGACCAGCCGCCTCAAGCTCCTGCCACCATGACCTCCCACTGTGATGGACTGTAGCCTCCAACTGTGAACCAAACAAAGAGTTCCTTTCTCATTTTGTTCTTATCAGGTATTTGATACAACAATGAGACAAGAATTTAAAACAGCGGGTGATTAGCTCAGGAAGTGAGTTCCCAGATGGGTCTCATGGCCCATCATGCACCTTCGCTCACGTGGCCATCTGTCAGTCTTGTCAGTATTCCTTCCTTCCTGCTCTGTACTGTTGCTTCACTTTGAATGGAGTTTCCTTGCTACCTTCACAAACCTTTTAGCCTTTATTTAACTCCTTTGATTAAGAGGCCAAGAATTGGGAACACTAGCCCTAGACCCTTGCCCACCTATGGCAGAATGACTTCTATCTCCAGAAGCAGGCAATTAGGGAAAGTCAGATGAAGGCAGGTTAGTAAAGCTTGCTTCTCTGGGCTCCCCTGGTACCTGCGCAGAAGAAGGGGCTGAGGCTGTCTTCAGTGTCTAACTTTTGTCAGGGCTAGTGGGAGGGAAGTGGACTATCTTTTGGTTGTAAATCAGTGTCCTGCCCTTAGCCAGAAGGAGAACAGACAGGAGTGGCTTCTTACCATCAGCTCCAACAAGCCTTGTGCATATATGGGGTGACCTAACTGCCCTCTATATCACTATGGATACAGCTCTTTGATTTTATCAAAACTAGGTTACTATATATTTATTTTAGCCTTAGAGACAATACCAAAACACCCTTCAGCAAAACAAAATACTGCCTATGGCACAAGATGAGTCTTTAGAATAGTAACAGAATCCAGCTACTAATATATACAGCTGTCATTGTGCATCTTTATTATTTTTTAAGTAAATGTCATAGTAAACAATGAAGGTTATTAAACAGCCATTAGAAATAGCTCAGGGGGTTGCAGGTTTGCAGCCCTCTCTCTGTTGGTGTGATAGTTGTATATGCTCTGTCCAGGGAGTTTCACTATCAGAAGATGTGGCCCGGTTGGAGTACCTGTGTCACTGTGGGTGTGGGCTTTAAGACCCTCACCCTAGCTGCCTAGAAGCCAGTATTCTGCTAGAAGCCTTCAGATGAAGATGTAGAACTCTCAGTTCCTCCTGCCAGGATGCTGCCATGTTCCCACCTTGATAATGTGATAATGGATGGAACCTCTGAAGCTATAAGCCAGCCCCAATTAAATGTTGTCCTTATAAGAGTTGTCTTGGTCATGGTGTCTGTTCACAGCAGTAACACCCTGAGACAGTTGGGTCAACAGTCGGGTCTGAGTCACTCATTTTGACCTTTCATTTTCTGTTCTGCCCTGAGAATGAGTTGAGAGCAACTCAGGAGGCTTAAGCACCATGCTGTGTGCTCATCTGCTTCCTGTGACTCCCATGTTCCTCTACTCCATCCGCAGGGGCTTAGGGGAACCTTTGGCTCTTCTTCTACCAGGATAGGGTATTCAGGATTTTCCCAGACAAACTGGCCCTGTCCATGACAATTATGGTGATATAATTAAGCACAATAACAAGAAATTTCCTGGGCAGAACTCTTATAAAATCTCAAACTGCTTTTCACAAAGTGATGGAAGTTCTGACTATTATGTTGCTTCTAACAGTACTGGAGTGATTGGATATCTCCTTGGACAAGGAAATGAAGTCAAAGATAAGATAATGTTGCCTTGAGAAAAGGCATTTGCTCTCAGTGCTTTTCATGGAGCTAGCCTTGAGAATTTGACTCAGGGCTGAGCCTGCATTGATTTGGGGAGTAGCCAGTAAGCCTTGCATGGAAAACACTGATTCTTAAATAAAACTCTGATATATGCTATTTAGCCCTCTAGTCTCCAAATGATCTGTTAGCCAGGTCTTGATAATAAAGCCTCTTTTTTTTTAAAGTGGGGTGGGGGGCCGATAGTTTCTCAGTGTCTAAGTGTCCTTTCATGCAGGTTAAAAGCAAGTGTTGAATGATGAGGGTCCATGCATTTACGTATGCTTCCCTTTGAAACGTAATATTCCAGCTAATGGGAAGCTTTGGGTGGAGAAAACCCTTCTGTTAAAAGCTCCAGACTAAGTAGACTTCACAGAGTGTATTTGGACATCAAAGGCGTTGGGAGTTGGAAGTGATTCAGAGAGTCCCTGAACTGGGAGGCGAAGTAGAGAGATCACTTGTCTGTCTGCAGTCGGGCTTTTGATTTATCTGGGTATGATCAGGCAGGAAGTCTCTAGCAGAAGTTGGTTGGCAGTTACTGATTGGTCCAGGTTGAGGTCTGTTATACTGCTTGCATGAAACGTTTATTTCATTTGCTCAGGTAAGAGCACAAGGCCCAGGAAGCACCCAGGGGAAAGGCCTCTGCTCACTGTCTTAACACTAAACAACACTAAGAGAGGGGGAAATGGCAGGAATTGTTTCTGTCCTCCTTTCTTGATGGAAAAAAAGTGATAGGGAGGTATAAATTGCTGTTTAGGCTTTTGAAAATGACTCATTTTGTGTCCTTAAGCAAGTCATTTATGGAGTTTGTGTATTAAACAAGTAAGGTTTACTGATAGATATGGGGGATGGTATTATTTGAATGACTGGAGAGCTTCTCAAAGGGACAGTGACACCAAATGACTAAGTCCAACCCTCTTGCATACTGGTGAGCAGGGTATTAACCCATCAGAGCAGGTCATCCAGACCAGCTCTCTCAGTTGGCAGATAGGAAACTTCCAGAACATAATTTTTTACCAAGGTCATATGACCAGGGGAAGCAGACCTGAACCCATGACTCAGGCTGTCCAATTATCACTGTCCAATAATAGACAGAGTTTTTATTTTGCCATTAAACATAAAGTACAACGCTCTCAACAATGGCCCCCAACTCTATGTCCTGGAGGGCAGAGAGAGGATTTAAGAAAACATTACCAATTGGTCTAGCAAAAGCTGTTCAGGATGTGAATTTGACTCAGTGTTGTCATCCTGAGGAATGGGCCATCTCAGCAGCTCTGCAACTGTTGACTCTAGACAGACCCACGTGAGACAGGAGCTCCTGACCACAGAGACTTAGGACTGAGGCAGGGGGATTACCACGTCAGCACAGCAGAACTGAGGGTAGGGGCACAGGCTGCTGACTCTGACATAGCACAGAGGAGATGTTGACTGAGCTTTACAGCACAGCACATGGCTGCTGGCCTGTTTCCCTGAACCCGACTATTCCTGTAGGAAGAGGGAACTCTTTCTCCATCTCCGTGGGGCTCTTCAGAGTAACAAAAGGTAGAAAAATGAGAGAAACATGAGGAGTTTGTTGGCACCTCTACCATACACACATGGGGTACCCAGACATGAGTGACTCAAGGGGCTGTCTAGAACTTGAGCTCATGTGGCCTTTTGACAAAAGGAAAGCAAGGTTTTAGTGATGCAACAAGATGGCGGATGGAGTCTTTGAGCTTTCGAGGCTGCTGATTTGGGGAAGTGAAGTATATGGAGAAGTAATGGCACCCCAGGGTGAGGTGGAAGGTTTGTTCTCTAGAGTCTCCTAGTAGGGGGTATAGAAGTGTAGGTCTTGGGGTGTCTCTTCCTTGTTTTCATGGTAGGAGACAGTTTGTTTGTTTTGTTTTTAAATACATTCTTAACTGTCTTCAGCTCAAAAATAATCCTGAAGGCAAAGTGATACGTTGTAGGGTAGCACACTCTACAGCCCTTCGCTCTGCCCAGTTTCATGGAGGGATTAACTCACGATGCTTAAGGCAGATGACACTCTAATTAGAAAAGTAGGGCTAGGACAAGAGTTTAGTGCCCGAGCCCTTGCCTAATGGTTGTGAGACCCCAGGTTCAATTCCCAGCACTGAAAATATAGTGTCCTCTGGTCCAGACTGACCAACCCTCAATGGATGGATTGACAGTTATGATTCTTGCAAGAGAAAGTAAGGTGGGGTTGAGGAAGGACAGAATCCAGCAGAGAAAGGGCGAGTTTCTCACTGGTTGACGGATGGCTGGAGATCAGTAAGGACTTAGGAGAAGCACTGAGCTTCGTGGGCTCCAGGACAGGTCCTAGCCTCAAGGGCAGAGTTGTGCCAGCACTGAAGGAGAATGTATTCAGTGGTATCACATTGGAGAATAGTGTCAAATTCAAGCCCTCCCATGGGAGTTTCCAGGGAGTTGACTACTCAGAAAGGCTTTGGGAACAAGTATAATCTAGAGCTACAAAAGACTCCGACCACGAGATATAATCATCTGAGGTCGACAGGGTCCAGACTTCATAATGCGTGATAACAATATTCACTCAGTTACTTTCATGAATGTGAAATACAATAAGCATGATTTTCATCTCTACCTTAACACAATCTTTGAGTAAAATAGTATTCCCATTTCACAGATGAGGAGACTGAGATTTATAGACAGTTCGATCAAGAGCCTACAGTCTTTCATCAGCAAGCATAGATTCCAATTCAATTCTCGTTACAGCATCTAATTTTAGTCCTTATGCTACATTGTCATCTGAGGGATGGGTTACAGCCTCTTGGGGAGGAACTACAGGGCCTTATTGATTTGGGAGAAGTCAATACTCAGGTATAACAGTAGGGTTAAGCTCAGAATTCAAGTGGCCTTTGGGCTGTGGATGGAGGCAGGTGAATGTGTGGAGACCTTACATGTGAGGACTCTGCCCATGAGATCTGGTTTGAGTATTTCCTTAACGTGATAACGACTACGTGAGTTTTCTCAGTGCATCTGCCCATCCTGGGCTTCTCATCAGGATTGGAAACTGACAGGGGATCAGGGGAAAAGAGTGAAAGTCAAATTATAAAATGGGGTTTGTATGGGGAGAAAGGGTGGATAGTAGGGAGTGAGCATGTCCAACATGGTCCTGGCTTCAGAGCAGGCTCTACCTTAGGGCTCTGTCTCTCTGCAGCATTTGAGTTTTACCTGATTAGCAGTCCTCCCTGCAGGGGTGCCAAAGAACAGGATCAGATCAAATAGGAGAGCCTGGGCCCAGGGGCCTGGTCAGGCCATAGACATTGGTTTAGGTAGAAAAGGAGAGCAGCTAGTGAGAAACAGTTTGTGGTGCGTCCAGAAGGGGAGGCAGGATCTAAACTGTGGGGTCTGTCTGGGCAGGGAGAGCAAAGCAGTAGGCGGTTTGGAGCAGATGGGGGGGGTCTACTATCTGTGATGTTATCATTGTCAGAAGGACGCAAGCATGCTTCCAGGAGAGAAGCCAGGCTAACAAGCTTGGACCTTTGACAAAAACAATTCAGTCAGTTCTAGGTGGCACATTTTGGCATGTAGCTGAGCTAAGCAAGTCCTAAGAGACAGCCGGAACCAGCCAGACCACTGACTCCAGGACAGATGTGTGAGAACTTGCACTTCTTCTCCCTGTGGATAGTAAAACTGGCCACAAGAGGGCAGTAGCGGCCATGACTTTTACCAGACTGATTCCTGTTGAGGGCTGAGCACTAGAGAAAGGTAGAGGATTCTCCAGCTCTGCCCTGAACATCCGAATTCTCCGGGGTGTGTGGGGTCTGGAGTCTGAGCTCGTAACATGTGATATGAGAACAGTTTTCCCTAGAGAATGCAAAATCTTCTTATACTGAGATGACTAATAAATACCTTTTAACGTGTTTTATTGGAAAAATAGATCAGGTATTAGTGGTTATTGAAAGCACATGGTGATTTCAAAGAATGAAGAAAGCCTAGCTGAGCAAACACCTCTTAGGTCAAATGACAGAGTATCAGCAGCATCGAGAGCCCCCACCCCATTTCCTGTCTCCTCTGAAGGTAACCCCAATCCTAAGGTTTTATGAGAATTGCCCTCTCTTTCTCCTTGCAAGGCGAACACATCTACTATTATATTTTAAAACACATTACTTAACTCAGAGTAACTGAATTTTGATAAATATTTTCTTTCATCTTTGTGAGACTCATGCACACATGGAAACCTATTTGTGGTCAGTTGTCTTCTTCTAATAAGCCTCCATATTTTATTTCTTCTGTTGATAGACATTTGGGAAACTTCCAACTTTTGCCTCCTCCACCCCTGTTCCTACTTTCTTGGTAGGAAAAATGCTGCCATAAACAATGTTTTTTTTTAGTATAGAATAAAGTTTATTCAGGACATTGTGGGGAGAGGATTCAGAGGGTAGTAGAAACAGAGAAAGGCGGGGGGGGGTAGAGAGAGAGAGAGAGAGAGAGAGAGAGAGAGAGAGAGAGAGAGAAGAAAGAGGAGGAGGAGGAGGAGGAGGAGGAGGAGGAGGAGCCAGTCATGAGCATATGGAGAGAGGGAGGAGGGGAATGGGCGGAGAGAGAGTAAGGACAGGAGCAGGATAGCAAGAGAGTCGCTTTTGGGGGAGGGTGGAGAGACTAATCCTTTAAAAAGAGAATGATAAATTTGACAATATCAAATTTTGGGGAGCCTCCCTTCCAGCACTAGAGACTGAACTCGGGGCTTTGTGTATATTAGGCAAGCTCTTTACCACTGATTGCATCTAATTACATCCCCAGACCACAGAGCCATTGTTTTTTAAAGATTCTGGGAAGGCAACCCATTCACTGGAATATTTGAAATACATTTAACTGATGAAGGACCAAACACATAGAATATGTAAAGAACAATGGTGAATCAATAAGAAAAAGGAGAAATGAGTAATCATGTTACTCACATGTTACAAAGAAGGAAAGCTAGACAATCACTATAACTATTAAAAGACACCAACCTCATTACTCATCAGGGAAATACAAGTTAAAGTCATAAGGAGATACCAGCACCTAGCTTACAGACTGGGCGCAATTAAGAATCAGCCAATACCAAGTGTTGTTGAGATTATGGAATAACAGAAACATACTCATTGCAAACTTGATACAAGCACTTCAAGAAAGTCTATAACTATACATCTCAAGAAGACAGGATAGAGAAAACTTTGATACCTCAGAATCCCTTTGTCCACAGCTGAAGTGGGTCTAGCGGGTGGGGTATGTGGAGATTCCACAGGAAGTTTTGCCTCTCCGGTCTACAGGCAAGCACTTCCCATGAGCTGAGTTGCTTTCCATCACTGGGACTAGTGGAAGAAAAGCTAGACACAGTGCAGAGGGTAGGACCATCGCTGATGGGACCTCATCTTCTCACAGAGCTTCCGAGAACAATGGCCCTGGTTCCACCATCTTGAATGCCGTCTGTGTTCCTTCTGGCACTGTCTGGCCAGAAACACGGGAGAAGGGGGCTGTGAAGAGGGTGGTTCCTATGGTATTGGTTTCCTGTGACAGCTATAACAAACCACACAAACTTAATGGCTTACAATGCAGCTTTATTACCTTTGCAGTGCATAAGGTCAGAAGATTGAAGTGGGGTGTTCTGGGCTAAAATCCAGGCATTGGCAGAAATAGCCTTCCTCTAGAAGCATTGTGGGAGAGCCGACTTCCTTACTTGATCGGTTTCCAGGTGCTGTCTGAGTTCTCGGCTTCTCCACCATCTAATTGCATCACTTCAGTCCCCTGCTTTTTGCTGTCCTCGCTCCTGCCTGAGTCTGATTTTCCCGACTCCCTGCTACAAGGTCTTTTATGATTGTATGAAGCCCACCTGGATAATTCATCTCAGACTTCTAATTAATTTTATTTGTTGAATCCCTTTTACCATGGAGAGCAATGCAGCCATGGGTTCTAGAGATTAGAATGTGGTGCCTTGTTTTTCAGTCTATTGTCATCTGCATGTCTAAGTGGACAGCCACACAGGGAAGCCATCTTCCCCCACCAGACTGGAGTCTTATTAGCTATTTTTCAATGTGCTTACCTGGGTCTTCATGGAATGTATGATCCTCTCCTTTCAGTCATATGTTTTGTTCGTAATGTCGGATTTGTGGCTTATGTTTCTGGGCTTTATTTTCTCCCTCAGGTTCTTTTGTTGTTGCTGCTTGGTCCCATTCACTGCATTCCTGAGGGGGGGATTGTTTTGTTGATTGTCTTCTTCCCCTTCATGACCCTGCTTGTTAAACTAATTTTCTCTTCCTTCCTTTCTCCCTTCCTCCCTCCCTCCCTCCCTCCCTCCCTCCCTCCTTCCTTCCTTCCTTCCTTCCTTCCTTCCTCCTTTTTTCTTTTCTCTTCTCCTGTTTTTTTTTTTATGACTTGGGAAGATGAAATGAATCTATTTTATACATATATGTCATTGCAAAATAATAAAGACTACAAATACAAAAAAAAAAAAAACCTGTTAGCACCAGATCTTTGAAATCTGAATGAATGCTTTATATTCTTTCCTTGTTTTGAACCAATGGCTTGAGTATTTTATATATTGAAGTTAGGAAACATGTACTCTGATAAAGATTAATGAAGCTCTTTCAAAAAGACTTTTTCTGAGAACAGATTTTCTTGAAAGTCTTTCCCCAAATCATTCCCTAAATTATGACTTGGCATAAAACTTCAAAGCCAAGTACTTAAACTCCTAGAAATAAAAAATTGGATATAAGGATGATAGAGCCAGGACATTCCTCAGTTATGGTGAGTAGTGAAATTGCTTGTTTAGTGTTGAGATGTTTTCTTAGTTAGAATATTAGTTACAAATACCTGTTTCGGAGACTCTCAGAATGGTCAGATCTCTGATTGCCCTTTGAGTGTCTGGTGTCTGGCTCAACTTCATTGCAAATAGAGGTTTCAAACTGTCAACCACATTAAAGGAATCCCTTGGACCACCCAGCTTTAAGCTTCTGCTTGCCCCGCCCCTCCACTCCCATCACCATTTGAAGTGTTTGCCTAGTATGTGGCCATCTTTGTGGTTATAACTTTCAAGTATCTATTTCTGTTTTCTTTTGTGGAGAGAAAATTTGAATTTCAAGTACAAAATACTTTTTGAATAAAACTTACGCATTGCATTTGGGCAACAGACCACAGACCACCTGGAGAGCCTTCAAAGACCAAAATTTCAAAATCTGTGATTTGGAACAGAACAGGAACCATGGTGAGATGAGAAGGATGGAAAAGATGCCTGATACAATCTCCTCCCAAGAACTGCCTTACGTGATTAACTGTGGGATCTAGATGCTAATGAGAGTGCTTGCCTTTCAGGGATGCGGGAACCCCCTGATGAGATGGCATCCCACCCATCCTTGCATTCACAGATGCTGTTTTTGTCTCCCTTGAACTGAATAAACCTAAGCACCTTGTGGGGCTCTATGACTTTTCAATCATCTCTTGGATTAATGACATCATGGAGTCTTGAGAGATCTTGCACCATTGCACCCCACACTCTGCTACCTCATTTCTTCTTTCTTCTCCAACCCTTCATTCCTAACCTGCTCCATCAGCAAATAACCCCAAATCCTGATTCCTGCTCCTTGTATTTTGCACACTTGGTCTCAGGCCACATCACCCTCCCAGGGACCCCAGGGACCCTTTGAGTTGTTCCACAATAAGTATGAGACCCTTACAAGAAATAATCTATCTGAGAGTGTTGGCAGACAGAAAAAGTCTACAAACAAGACTAGAGACAAGAATCCACACTCATCCCCTCACCTCCCAGGCAGTTTGATGCTGAAGGAATTCCCCTCCATCACACCATCCTCTAAGGAGTTCAGCAAGCATTCTGTGGTCTACACCTCTCTGTGTGTGGCAGAGCAAGATGCTTCCTCTTTTCTACTTTCTTTCCCAGTTCTAGAACTTTCCTTTTCTCTGTTGACTAAATGTTTTATTCTAACTGTTCTCGCTTGTTATAGGCATACAGTCAAAAGAAAATTTTCTACTGCTAGGGTTTGAATCTGTTTTTAACCAGTTGTCAAAGAAGAAAAGAACTGGGTGTGTCGGTTGGGTTTCTACTCAGAGAAGCCAGTAGGTTTCTATGACAAAAGTAAAATAGATTCTCACAATTTCTTTAACAGTTACAGGTAGATATTTTATGGACCCATCGGCAAGCTCCTGGGATCTTGAATTTATTTTTAATTTCCATCTTCAGTCTAGCGACTGCCACCTTCTTGCTTCAGAATATATAGGAATAATTAAGCTTCATAAGGCTGATTGCAATTAAGTCAAACAAAACAACACTGTCTTTAGTCAAAGGACACTAAGATACAACATAATTTAGTTGGTCACATGGACTTAAAGTGTGAGGATCTGTCTTCTAAATGACTGTGGGCTTGTTACGGGATTTCTCCGAGTTTTCCCAATTTCTTGATAATCATTGCTTGGCACAGGACCATTGTGAGAATCAAATCTAATTGTGCATAATAAATCTCCTTGGAGACTGCAAAAACATCTAACAATGTGAAGACATCAAGCCAGCACAGAGTCAAGAATACAAGAACTAAACGGGATGTGGAGGGAAAGACAAGTCTTTAGATCATTTGTGTGGCGTTGAGTTTCAAATCCTTCTGTTCTTGGGTTGTGATACAATGATGGACATAGCCTAGGTCAGCTGGATAATGTCAAGCTTAGTCCCCTGAAAGAAGGCTCACTACCCATGAGATGTTTCAGAGTACTCTGGTTTGCTTTCCAAATTGTGTGCTCCAAGCGTATCCCTGTGGACTGTCTTCTCCTCTTTCCCAGGCCTTGCATAGGCAGCACTCCCGTCCTATGTAGACATACAATCTGGATGGCCATGCTGGGTAATTCAGATCTCAGGAAATATTTGTCTCTATAATCTAACCCCATTCTCACAAAGGCTCTCTGACGAGTCTTGTTGTGTACTCTGAAGAAGAAGATTGCAAGATTTAGTTAGGAGCTCAGCAAGGGTGGCCATACCTGTGTCTTAGCTAGGGTGTAGGACTGGGTTGGCTCTAAAGCTCTCTGCTGGGTTGGGACTTAAATCTTTTACTTGCTAGATTGTGGAGCAATCCACGTGGAACAGAGGGCCAGGAGCAGTGGACAGAAGTAGGGAGGAAGAGATTAGCGAGGAGTCCTTAGGAGACTTGAGGCGATTTGCTAATTTAGTATTTCAGCGTTACTATTGGAGGGCATCTCTGAAGGAACACAGGCCTAATGGAGCCCTGTATTTGATTTCCAAACACTTTCTCTTGTAATTCACATCAACAAGACTTTATTAGTCAGCTACTTTGGGCACGCAGTCCTGGAGTCTACAGCAGGTACAGAGAACCAAGGAGCTTCTGACCTTAAGTGTGCAGGAACGAACAAAGATATTACCAGAGGGAATCCAGGAAATCTGAAGAATGAAGTAGAGGAAAGGTGGGTCAGGGAACACCTCAGACTGGTGTGGAGATAGAAAGAGTGGATAAAGCATGTTCCTGTGAGAAAGGGGATGCCTTTGGAGTTTGGCAAATAACAATAAACCAAAGTAGCATTGAGGGACAATGCAAAAAGGAGTAAGGGAAGGCAGTTTCTAACCTTTTTAAAAAGTAGATCTTACGTTAAAGCTGAAAATGTAAGGTTTTCCAGTAAAGACAGAACCAGGAAGTGGGATGAACATCTTGGAAGGGCGGAGCTCTAGGAACACCAGCAGGGAGCCACTGGTAGAAAGGCCCTTGATAACTAGCTAGTGACAGTTAGTTCATGCCAGGATTTCCAGTGCAAGACTTGAGATTCGTGAGGGCCCTGGGAGGGTCTTTGGTTCATGCCTAATTAAATAAAACTCAGGAAAACTATTCTGTTGTTAATGAGAAAAACATATGGGACCAATTTACACATTTTCCCAAAAGTTAACTATATGGCAAACTAAATCACAACCAGGAACGACTTTATTAATTTACTATGAGGAATCATGTTCCGTGGTCTGAAAACATTCAAGGTTTGAACTATCAACATTCTCTGTTCATACGCACATACATACAATATATGGAAGGACATAATCAGAAAGAATTAACAGAGGGTGGGAACTAAATTTTTTCTAAAATTGGGGTTGCAGAGATGGCTCAGCAGCTAAGAGCACTGGCCTGGTTTTCTGGAGCACAGGAGGCCTTGTGGAATGGACTGTTGCCACCTCTAACTCAATTACAGAGGATCTGACACACACACAAGCGCGCGTGCGCGCGCGCACACACACAAACACACACACACACACACACATGCACACGTGTGTGCGTGCGTGTATGTGAATAAAAAATATAAGTAAATCTTTTAAAAAATTCAAGTTTTTAAAGAACACACCAGGCTAAAATATTGCAGTTTTTCCATCAAAGATTCACATATCGGAAATGCAGAGGAACAGAATCAACCAATGTCCATCTGCACATGATAATTTATATATCCCATTGTCTAGTGATTTCTTCTCTCATTACAATGGAAAAACTCAAAGCACACTGTAATGTAAAATGCAGGTAACAACTTTCTTCCACTGTGCTTATTAACATTACCAAATACCAACACATGACTGTTGTCATCTCAAACTGTAGAAACATGTGATTGCACATGCCAAGTCTTTGTGTTTGTCCTTTCATGTTAATACTGGTGAACATAGTGTGATCATTAAAAGTACCAAAAGGCATCAAACAGACGAGAAGATAACATCCACAGGAGCTAGAACTAAGGTCACTTCTTAGAGAACCTTTTGGGTTCACTTTACAGTTCAAACATCCTTGATTGATAGCACTTCCTCAATAACAGACGTGCCTCACCAACTTGTAAAAATGTGTATGAGAACCTATTTAGTTTCTTTGCAATCATTTCCATTTTGAACATGTGATTAACATTTGCTCAAAGTCAGTGAATTTTGTCTTTTTAACATCAGCAACAACAACAACAACAAAACCCCCACAGAACATATATTTCTGTTTGGCAGCTGGAGAGTACATTAGATTCTAGGAATGGGCACTTTCTATGCACATTTATGTAAGATTGATTTCTTAAAACAAACAACAGAGCTTACTTCACTGGTTATCAATTAAGATAAAAATAGGCAATGTAGATTTAACGTTTTAAATATAGTTAATAACATTGGTTGTAAAGTGGCTTTCAACTTCTGTTTATTTTGACTTATTTTATTATGTCAAGACAGAGTCCAGGCTGGCTTTGAATTTGTGAGCCTCTTGTCTCAGTCTCCCCTACTGGGATTTATATGCCACCACTGGGCTTAAGAAAAAAAAAGTGTTAATCTAATCGCCGGCCCCTAGACCAGCGGTGTAGCGGCGGGCCTCCATATTGCAACCAGGACACAGCTGGAAAGGCCCAGGGTCTCGGAGCCAAGCAGGCGGAGTCCCGCCTAGGCTCTGTGGGACATCCCCGAGCCCTCTGGTGAGCACCAAGGCTGCTTCTGCAACCAGCTCGCCGGCCCCTGGGCCAGCGGTGTAGCGGCGGGCCTCCATATTGCAACCAGGACACAGCTGGAAAGGCCCAGGCTCTGTGGGACATCCCCGCCCTCTGGTGAGCACATAGGCTGCGTTCTGCAACCAGCTCGCCGGCCCCTAGACCAGCGGTGTAGCGGCGGGCCTCCATATCACAACCAGGACACAGCTGGAAAGGCCCAGGCTCTGTGGGACATCCCCGCCCTCGGGTGAGCACCTAAGCTGCGTTCTGCAACCAGCTCGCCGGCCCCTAGACCAGTGGTGTAGCGGCGGGCCTCCATATTGCAACCAGGACACAGCTGGAAAGGCCCAGGTAAACACCCCTTCCAGGGCTACCCTCACGGGGGATCTGCTAGGCTCTCGGAGTTCCTTGCAACCAGGACACAGCTGGAGAAGCCCAGGTAGACAGACTCCAACAGGGGCTACAATCGCATGGGTGGCAGCCAGCTTATGATCCCTTAAAGCAGCAGTCACACATATTCACCAATAGAGAAACAACAGGTGAGCCCAGCCTCACAGGAGATTCAAACACCAGCCACTGACAACAAGGCCAACTAAAACCAGAAATAACCAGATGGCAAAAGGAAAACGAAGGAACGTTACTAACAAAAATCAAGGCAACATGACAGCATCTGAACCCAGTTCTCCAACAACAGGAATCCCTGGATACCCTAAAACACCAGAAAAACAAGACTTGGATATAAAATCACTGGTCAGGATGCTGGTAGCTGAACACATAGAAAAATCTCGTAAAGAAATAGAGGAGAAAATGGATCAAAAGTTAGAAGCCTTTACGAGGCAAATACAAAAATCACTTCAAGAAATGCAGGAGAAGATGGATCAAAGAGAAGAAGACAATAAGGAAGAAAGACAAAAGTCACTTAAAGAACTACAGAAGAACGTGGGCCAACAAGTAGAAGCTATGAAAGAGGAAGCACAAAAATCTATTAAAGAAATACATGAAAACACAATCAAGCAAGCGAAAGATCTGAGCACATCCATCCAGATACTAAAAACAGAAGTAGAAACAACTAAGAAATCACAGAGGGAGACAACATTGGAGATAGAAAACCTGGGGAAGAAAGCAGGGGCCATAGACGCAAGTATCAACAATAGAATACAAGAGATAGAAGACAGAATCTCAGAAGCCGAAGATAACATAGGAACCATTGATTCAACAGTCAAAGAAAATACTAAATGCAAAAAGGTGGTAACCCAAAACATCCAGGAAATCCAAGACACTATGAGAAGACCAAACCTAAGGATTATAGGTATAGACGAGAGTGAAGATTTACAAGTTAAAGGGCCAGCTAATATCTTCTATAAAATTATGGAAGAAAACTTCCCCAACCTAAGGAGAGAGATGCCCATGAATATACAAGAAGCCTATAGAACCCCAAACAGACTGGACCAGAACAGAAATACATCCCGTCACATAATAATCAAAACTCCAAATGTAATAAACAAAGAAAGAATACTAAAGGCAGCAAGAGAAAAAGGCCAAGTAACATATAAAGGAAAACCTATCAGAATAACACCAGACTTCTCACCTGAGACCATGAAAGCTAGAAGATCCTGGGCAGATATCATGCAAACTCTAAGAGAACACAAACTTCAGCCAAAACTACTTTACCCAGCAAAACTCTCAATTGCCATTGATGGAGACATCAAGGTATTCCATGACAAAACCAAATTTGCAAGATATCTCTCCACAAATCCAGCCCTACAAAGGATAATAGGGGGAAAACACCAAGACAAGGATGGAAACTACACCCGGGAAGAAGCAAGATAGAAACCTCCTCTCATCAAACCCAAAAGAAGATAACCTCTCGAATATAAAAAATAAATAAGATAAATAAATATAATTTCAAAAATGTCTGGAGGTAATAATTACTATTCCTTAATATCTCTTAACGTCAATGGACTCAATTTCCCAATAAAAAGACATAGATTAACAGACTGGATACGGAAACAGGACCCTACATTTTGCTGCATACAGGAAACACATCTCAGTGTTAAAGACAAACACTACCTTAGAGTAAAAGGCTGGAGGACAATTTTACAAGCAAATGGTCTCAGGAAACAAGCTGGAGTAGCCATTCTAATATCAGATAAAATTGACTTTCAACCTAAAATCATCCAAAGAGACTCAGAAGGTCACTTCTTGCTGGCCAAAGGGAAAATCCACCAGGAAGAGCTCTCAATACTGAACATCTATGCTCCAAATGCAAGGGCACCCTCCTTCGTAAAAGAAACCTTACTAAAGCTTAAAGCACACATTACACCTAACACAATAATTGTGGGTGACTTCAACACCCCACTCTCCTCAATGGACCGATCAGGAAAGCAGAAACTAAACAGGGACACAGTGAAACTAATTGAAACTCTGGACCAATTGGATTTAACAGATATATATAGAACATTTCATCCTAAAGCTAAAGAATATACCTTTTTCTCAGCACCGCATGGTACCTTCTCCAAAATAGACCATATAATCGGTCACAAGACAGATGTCAACAAATACAAGAAGATCGAGCTAATCCCATGCCTCTTATCAGATCACCATGGAGTAAGAGTGGTCTTCAATAGCAACAAAAACAACAGAAAGCCCACATACACATGGAAACTGAACAATACTCTACTCAATGACACCTTGGTCAAGGAAGAAATAAAAAAAGAAATCAAAGACTTTTTAGAATTCAATGAAAATGAAGGTACAACCTACCCAAATCTATGGGACACAATGAAAGCAGTGCTAAGAGGAAAACTCATAGCTCTAAGTGCATCCAAAAAGAAACTGGAGAGAACTTACACTAGCAGCTTAATGGCACACCTTAAAGCCCTGGAAGAAAAACAAGTTAATTCACCCAGGAGGAGTAGAAGACAAGAAATCATCAAACTCAGGGCTGAAATCAATCAAATAGAAACAAAGAGAACCATACAAAGAATCAACAAGACCAGGAGCTGGTTCTTTGAGAAAATCAACAAGATAGATAAACCCTTAGCCAGACTAACCAAAGGACACAGAGACAGTATACAAATTAACAAAATTAGAAATGAAAAGGGAGACATAACAACAGAAACTGAGGAAATTCAAAAGATCATCAGATCCTACTACAAAGGTCTATACTCAAAACAACTGGAGAATCTGGAGGAAATGGACGATTTCCTAGACAGATATCAAATACCAAAATTAAATCAGCATCAAGTAGACCAGCTAAATAGTCCCATAACCCCTAAAGAAATAGAAGGGGTTATAGAAAGCCTCCCAACCAAAAAAAGTACGGGACCAGATGGTTTTAGTGCAGAATTCTACCAGACCTTCAAAGAAGACTTAACACCAATACTCTCCAAACTATTCCACAAAATAGAGACAGAAGGGACACTGCCCAACTCATTCTTCGAAGCCACAATTACGCTAATACCTAAACCACAAAAAGATCCAACAAAGAAAGAGAACTTCAGGCCAATTTCTCTGATGAATATAGATGCAAAAATACTAAATAAAATTCTTGCTAACCGAATCCAAGAGCACATCAAAACGATCATCCACCATGATCAAGTAGGCTTCATCCCAGGGATGCAGGGATGGTTCAATATATGGAAATCCATCAATGTAATCCACTACATAAACAAACTGAAAGAAAAAAACCACATGGTCATCTCATTAGATGCTGAAAAAGCATTCGACAAAATTCAGCATCCTTTCATGCTAAAAGTCTTGGAAAGAGCAGGAATTCAAGGCCCATACCTAAACATAGTAAAAGCAATCTACAGCAAACCAGTAGCCAACATCAAAATAAATGGAGAGAAACTTGAAGCATTCCCACTAAAATCAGGGACTAGACAAGGCTGCCCTCTCTCTCCATATCTTTTCAATATAGTACTTGAAGTTCTAGCAAGAGCAATTAGACAACATAAGGAAGTCAAAGGGATACAAATTGGAAAGGAAGAAGTGAAACTATCATTATTTGCAGACGATATGATAGTTTACCTAAGCGACCCAAAAAACTCCACCAGAGAACTTCTACAGCTGATAAACAACTTCAGCAAAGTGGCAGGTTATAAAATTAACTCAAGCAAGTCAGTGGCCTTCTTGTACTCAAAGGACAAGCAGGCAGAGAAAGAAATTAGGGAAATAACACCCTTCACAATAGCCACAAACAACATAAAGTATCTTGGCGTAACTCTAACCAAACAAGCGAAAGATCTGTACAACAGGAACTTCAAGTCCCTGAAGAAAGAAATCGAAGAAGACCTCAGAAGATGGAAAAATATTTCTTGCTCCTGGATTGGCAGGATCAATATAGTAAAAATGGCCATCTTGCCAAAAGCAATATACAGATTCAATGCAATCCCCATCAAAATCCCAACTCAATTCTTCATAGATCTAGAAAGAGCAATTCTCAAATTCATCTGGAGCAACAAAAAACCCAGGATAGCTAAAACTATTCTCAACAATAAAAGGACTTCTGGGGGAATCAATATCCCTGACTTCAAGCAGTACTACAGAGCAATTGTGTTAAAAACTGCATGGTATTGGTATAGCAACAGGCAAACAGATCAATGGAACAGGATTGAAGACCCTGAAATTAACCCACAGACTTATGGTCACTTGATCTTTGATAAAGGAGCCACAACCATCCGATGGAATAAAGATAGCCTTTTCAACACTCCTCCATTGTTGGTGGGATTGCAAAATGGTAAAACCGCTCTGGAAATCAGTTTGGCGGTTCCTCAGAAAATTGGGCATGTCACTTCCAGAGGACCCTGCCATACCACTCCTGGGCATATACCCAGAGGATTCCCCTACATGCAATAAAGACACATGCTCCACTATGTTTATAGCAGCCTTGTTTATAATAGCCAGAAATTGGAAGGAGCCCAAATATCCCTCAAAGGAGGAATGGATACAGAAAATGTGGTATATTTATACAATGGAATACTACTCAGCAATTAAAAATAATGAATTCATGCAATTTGTAGGTAAATGGTTAGACCTGGAAAATATCATCCTGAGTGAGCTAACCCAATCACAAAAGAATGCACATGAAATGCAATCACTGATAAGTGGATATTAATGAGCCCAGAAGCACTAAATACTCAAGACACAAATAGCAAGTCAAATGATTCCCAAGAAGAAGAAAGGAGAGGACCCTGGGCATGTAAAGATTGCATCCAGTTTAGTAAAGAAACCGAGGGGGGAGGGGGAATGATTGGGGAATAGTTGGGGGGGAGAAGAACTATGGGAACTATGGTGGGTGGGAACTGGGAAAGGGGAAAGCCTTTGAAATGTAAACATAGAATATAGAAAATAAAAATAACTAAAAAAAAAAAAAGTATTGAAGCAAGAGTCCCATTCACGGCTATGAGGCTTGGGCAGGCGCACACATGAATAATCGTGCGGTGGAGGGATGGGAGAGGAGAAGCAAGATGGCTTGTGTGCTACGAAAAGAGGCGGGGCTGGAGACATGAGGGTGATGGAGAGCAAGCAGCCTGCTATGAGTAGCCTACACCTTCTACCCGAGGCCGTGTCCAGGCCACCGGAGGGCCGTGGTTGGATCTATGGTCCTGCAGCAGCAGGGGACAGCGGTTCCGTGTCAATAAAATTGCCCATGTGAGCAGCCATGGCCGTGTGGACGTCCCTGGTCTGGTCTGCATGCTGGGGCCCCTCCTCGCACCTGGGCAGAGCGGGAAGGCTGGCTCTGCAGGCGGGAGCGTGGGCGACAAGAGCTGGCCCAGCACCTTTCAGCCGTGCAGTGGCAGCGGACATTGGCCAGCAAAGCTGTTTGGGTAAAACTGTATTGTGCAACACAGCACAGGCTCCACCGTGAGACGGCTGTTGTTGTTTTAATCCTTCAAAATCTTTAATACTTTACTTTTACTTTTTTTTCTTTTGGTGCGGGGAGGTTGCAAGGGCAGAGGGTGGATAGGAGGGACGGGGAGATGAATGGGATTGGGGTGCATGGTGGGAAATTCACAAAGAACCAATAAAAAGTTAAAGAAACAAAAGCATTGAGCCAGGAGATGAGATTAAAGTCACTCTTCGCTGGGCCAGCCGGCTGTGGTGGTGCACGCCTTTAATCCCAGCACTTGGGAGGCAGAGGCAGAGGCAGAGGCAGAGGCAGAGGCAGACGCAGAGGCAGAGGCAGAGGCAGAGGCAGAGGCAGAGGCAGAGGCAGAGGCAGAGGCAGAGGCAGAGGCAGAGGCAGAGGCAGAGGCAGAGGCAGAGGCAGAGGCAGAGGCAGAGGCAGAGGCAGAGGCAGAGGCAGGCGGATTTCTGAGTTCGAGGCCAGCCTGGTCTACAGAGTGAGTTCCAGGACAGCCAGGACTACACAGAGAAACCCTGTCTCGAAAAACGAAAAAAAAAAAAAAGTAGAGTCACTCTTCTAGACATATGAGTACACTGAATGAATTATGAGTTGTTTGTTTTAAAAATAATATGGTCATGAATACGATGACTAGAATACTTAAGAGCCGGCTCCCCCTCCTCCCATCATGCTACACACTGCTAGCTCCGCACTGACCCCTGTTCTGCCACTGGAGTCCTGACTCAGCAAGAGTGACAGCACCCGAGGAAGTTCAGGAAGATGTTTCCCCGTGGCAGCGGCAGCAGGGCCAGCTTTCCATAAAGTCATCCCAACTCTTGAACTCGGCAGAGGGTACAGCAGAGAGCTTGGCGTTTGTTGTGTACCGTGGGCCTGTAGCCAGCCACTCAGGATCCTGTTCTGAGGAAACCACACTACTGCTCCATGTTCTTAACCTGAACTATCCTGATCTTCTTGACCCAACACACACACACACACACACACACACACGCACGCACGCACGCACACACGCACACACACACACGCATGCACACGCACACGCACACACGCACGCACGAACACATATACACACGCACGCACACACACGCATGCACGCACGCACACGCATGCACACGCACATATACACACGCACACACACGCACGCATGCACACACACGCACACGCACGCACGTGCACACACATGCACGCACACGCGCACGCACGCACACACACGCACACACACACATGCACGCACGCACACACGCACGCACGCACATGCATGCACGCACGCGCACGCGCACGCGCGCATATACACAATCCATGCCTGGGTTGAGTGTAGAAGTACTTTCTATCAGGATTTTGACCTCTTCATCTTCTTCCTACACTTCCCTTGGCTAAAGAGAAAATCTTTTCTCTCACATTTCTTACTTCCCAGAGAGGCATTTATTGGTAAGGTCTGACTTTTTCAGATGTGAAGGAAGGAGATCAAAGAATTCAGCTAGCTTTCCCTATGAGCCATGCTTGATTTTCAAGCTCTGTGCTCCAAAATCATATTCTGAGTCACTATTGTTGCTATTCAAAATGTAATTTTTCATAGTGTACATTCCTGCTATCAACAATATTGATCCTAGAGACAGACACATTTCAGGCCACCTAGGAAGAAGAGCATGTACCCTAAAAAGATAAAAGTACCCTGGGATTTGGGGTGGGGGGGCTCTTTCTTCACAGAGCTCTGTCAGCTAACTTCATAGAAGTCCCACAGGGCTCTCTGTAAACTGTGTGTTGCCTGCTGTTTTGATAGCAGTGGCCGCTCAGGCTGCAATGTGCTCCCAAGACTCTGTCTGGGTTGTCTCTTCTGATCAGTGTTTCCCCTCTAGCTTCAGAGGGTCTGGACTTTGCTCTTTAATCCCTCCCTGCCCTTTCCCACCAGAGACACTCTTCTCCACCACAGGAAATCTTCGGTTTCTAAATGGTCTGTGTTCTGAATGCCTGTGAGTGTAGCATTCCAAAACCAGAACTCATTTTTTTTTTCTACAGAAAGAATATTATAAGTGTGTGTTGGGTCTCCAGGTCAACCCACAAAGGCTCATTCAATTCCTAATGCAGGTAATGCATTTTCCCTTTGCTCTTTAATATATCCTAGAGCAATAGAATGTCTTAGCAAAAATTGAATTTAGAACATCATGCTATATACTGGTGTGTCGGTGTATTCTGTTACAAATGCCTACAGTCCATCTACTTTAGACATTAAGTAGGGCTCTGCGGTTCAGCCTGGAAATCCAGTTACATTTTCAAACAATATAAATCATATTGTCATAAATATAGAAATGGTCTTGCCACAGACAGCTTTATCTTGACTACTTTTCTTTACATGCCTTGAGGCACACTGCAAAACCAGACTCGATGATGTCTGTATGTCTATATGCACAGATGTGGCCAGTACTTACACATACCTTAAACTGTAGGATCATAGAGCTACCCTAAAGGAAACAAAGTTTCTGTATCTTTTCCTCTGTTGAAGGACATCTGGGTTCTTTCCATCTTCTGGCTATTATAAATAAGGCAGCTATAAACAGTGGGACAAGTGTCCTTATTACATGTAGGAGCATCTTCTGGATATATGCCCAGGAGTGGTATAGTCCTCAGGTAGTACTATGTCTAATTTTCTGAGGAATCGCCAAACTGATTTCCAAAGTGGCTTTACCAGCTTGCAATCCCACCAACAATGGAGAAGTTTTCCGTTTTCCCCCACATCCTCTCCACCATCTGCTGTCCCCTGACTTTTTCATCTTAGCCATTCTGACAGGTGTGAGATGGAATCTCAGTGTTGTTTTGATTTGTATTTCCCTGGTAGCTAAGGATGCTGACTATTTCTTCAGGTGCTTTAGAGCCATTCAAGTTTCCTCAGTTGAGAATTCCTTGTTTAGCTCTGTACCCCATTTTTAATAGGTATATTTGACTGTATGGAGACTAACTTCTTGAGTTTTTTTTTTATTCATTGGATATTAGCCCTCTATCAGATGTAGGGTTAGTAAAGATCTTTTCCCAATTTTTTGGCTGCCATTTTTCCTATGACCATGTCCTTTGCCTTACAGAAGCTTTGCAGTTTTATGACGTCCCATTTGTAGATTCTTGTTCTTAGAGCACAAACCATTGGTGTTCTGTTCAGGAACTTTTCCCCTGTGCCCATGTGTTCAAGATTCACCCCCATTTTCTCCTCTAAAAGCTTCAGTGTGTCTGGTTTTATGTGTAGATCCTTGATCCACTTGGATTTGAGTTTTGTACAGGGAGATAAGAATGGGTTGATTTGCATTTTTCTGCATGCAGATCACCAATTGATCCAGCACCATTTGTTAAAAATGTTGTCTTTTTTCCACTGGATGTTTTAAGCTCCTTTGTCAAATATCAAGTGACTGTACTGTATGGGTTCTTTTCTGGGTCTTCAATTCTATTCCATTGATCTTCTTGCCTGTCTCCATACCAATATCAAACAGTTTTTATCACTATTGCTCTGTAGTAGAGCTTGAGGTCAGGGATGGTGATTCCCCCAGAAGATCTTTTGTTGTGGAGAATAGTTTTTGCTATCCTGGGTCTTTTGTTATTCCAGATGAATTTGGGAATTGCTCTTTCTAGATCTATGAAGAATTGATTTGGGATTTTGATGGGGATTGCATTGAATTTGTAGACCACTTTAGGCAAGATGGCCATTTTTACTATATTGATCCTGCCAATCTATGAACATGGGAGATCTTTCCAACTTCTGAGACCTTCTTCTATTTCTTTCTTCAGAGGCTTGAAGTTCTTGTCATATAGATCTTTCACTTGCTTTGCTGGGTCACACCTAGGTATGGAATATTATTTGGGACTATTGTGAAGGGTGTCTTTTCTCTAATTTCTTTCTCATCTTGTTTATCCTTTGAACAGAGGAAGGCTACTGATTTGCTTGAGTTCATTTTATATCCAGCCACTTTGCTGAAGTTGTTTATCAGCTTTAGGAGTTCTCTGGTGGAAGTTGTGGGGTCACTTAAGTATACTATCATATCATCTGAAAATAGTGATATTTTGACTTCTTCCTTTCCAATTTGTATACCTTTGACCTCCTTTTGCTGCCTAATTGCTCTGGCTAGGACTTCAAGTACTATATTGAATAGATAGGGAGAGAGTAGGCAGTCTTGTGTGCTCCCCGATTTTAGTGGGATTGCTTCAAGTTTCTCTCTGTTTAACTTGATGTTGGCTACCAGTTTGCAGTATATTGCTTTCACTATGTTTAGGTACGGGCCTTTGATTCCTGATCTCTCCAAGACTTTCATCATGAAGGAATGCTGGATTTTGTCAAAAGCCTTTTCAGCATTTAATAAAATGACCATGTTTTGTTTTGTTTTGTTTTGTTTTTCTCTTTAGTTTGTTTATGTAGTGGATTACATTCATGGATTTCCATATATTGAACCATCCCTGCATCCCTGAGATGAAGTCTACCTGATTGTGGTGAATGCATTTAGTTTTGATGCATTCTTGGATTCAGTTGGCCAGGATTTTGTTCAGTATTTTTGTATCAATGTTCATGAGGGATATTAGTCTGAAGTTCTCCTTCCTTGTTTGGTCTTTGGTTTGTTTAGGTATAAGTGTTATTGTGGCTTCATAGAATGAGTTGGGTAGTGTTCCTTGAGTTTCTATTTTGTGGAATAGTTTGAAGAGTATCAGTATTAGCTCTTCTTTCAAGATCTGATAGAATTCCCCATTAAACCCATCTGGTCCTGGGTGTGTTGTTTTGTTTTGTTTTGTTTTGTTTTGTTTTGTTTTGTTTTTTGGATGGGAGACTATTAATGACTGCTTCTATTTCCTCAGGACTTATGGGACTTTTAGATGGTTTATCTGATCCTGTTTTAATGCTGGCACCTGGTATGTATCTAGAAAGATGTCCATTTCATCCAGATTTTCAAACTTTGTTGAGTATAAACTCTTGTAGTAGGATCTGATGAGTTTTTGAATTTCCAGAGTTTCTGTTGTTATGTCTCCCTTTTAATTTCTGATTTTATTAATTTGGATACTGCCTCTGTGCCCTCTGATTAGTCTGGCTAAGGGTTTATCTATCTTGTTGATTTTTTCAAAGAACCAGCTCAACCAGTTTTGCTGATTCTTTGTATAGTTCTTGTTTCTGTTTGGTTGATTTCAGCCCTGAGTTTGATTATTTCCTACCATCTACTCCTCTTGGGTGTATTTGCTTCTTTTTGTTCTAGAGCTTTCAAGTACACTGTCAAGATGTTAGTGTAAGCTCTCTCCATTCTCTTTTTGGAGGCACTCAGAGCTATGAGTTTTCCTCTTAGTACTGCTTTCATTGTGTCACATAAATTTTGGTATGATGTGTTTTAATTTTCATTAAATTCCAAAAAGTCTTTAATTTCTTTCTTTATTTCTTCCTTGACCAAACTATCGTTGAGAAGAGCATTGTTCAAAGTCCATGTGTATGTGTGTTTTCCATTGTTTTTGTTTGCACTTAAGACCAGCCTTAGGCTGTGGTGATCTGATAAGGTACATGGAATAATTTCAATATTTCTGTGTCTGTTGAGGCCTGTTTTGTGATGAATTATATGGTCAGCTTTGGAGAAGGTAGCATGAGGTGCTGAGAAGTTATGTTCTTTTGCTTTAGAGTGGTAGAATGTTCTATAAATATCTGTTAGATCCATTTGGTCCATAACTTCAGTTAGTTTCACTGTATCTTTGTTTAGTTTTTGATTCCATGATTTGTCCATTTTTGAGAGTGGGGTGTTGAAGTCTCCCACATTATTGTGTGGGATGCAATGTGTGCTTTGAGCTTTATTAAAGTTTCTTTTATGAATGTGGGTGCCCTTGTGTTCAGAGCATAGATGTTTAGAATTGAGAGTTCATCTTGGTAGACTTTTCATTTGACTGGTATGATGTGTCCCTCCTTATCCTTTTTGACAACTTTTGGTTGAAAGTCAATTTTATCTGATATAAGAATGGCCACTCCAGCTTGTTTCTTAGGACCATTTGCTTTGAAACTTGTTTTCCAACTTTTGACTCTAAAATAGTGACTGTCTTTGTCACTGAGGTGGGTTTCTTGTATGCAGCAAAACATTGGGTTCTGTTTACGTATCCAGTCTGTTAGTCTATGTCTTATTATAGGGGAATTGAGACCATTGATAATAAGAGATATTAAGGAAAAGTGATTGTTGCTTACTGTTATCTTCTTAGTTTTTCTTTTCTTTTTTGAAAAATTATTTTCTATATTCTTTGTTTACATTAAAAATCATTTTCCCTTTTCCGGTTTCCCCCTTCCCATAAGTCCCATAAGCCCTCTTCCCTCTGCCCATTTTCCAATCAACCCTCTCCCACTTCTCTGTCCTGGCAATCCCCTACAATGCTGCATCAAGCCTTTCCAGGACCAGGGCCCTCTCCTTCCTTCTTCTTGGGAATGATTTTTATCTTCTTAGTTAAAGGTGAAATTCTGTTTGTGTAGCTATTTTCTATTGGGTTTGTTGGAAGATTACCTTATTGTTCTTTCTATGGTGTTGTTTCCTGCCTTATGCTGGTATTTTTCACCAATTATCCTTGTTAGAGCTGGGTTTGTGGAAATATATTGTGTAAATTTGCTTTTGTCATGGAATGCCTTGTTTTCTCTGTCTATGGTAATTGAAAGTCTTGCTGGGTATAGTAGTCTGGGTTGACATTTATGTTCTCTTAGGGTCTGTATGGCATCTGCCGAGGTTCTTCTGGCTTTCATAGTCTCTGGTAAGAAGTCTGGTGTAATTCTGATAGGTCTGCCTTTATATGTTACTTGAAATTTTTCCCTTACTGCTTTTAATATTCTTTCTTTGCTTAGTACATTTGGTGTTTTGATTATTATGTGATGGGAGGAATTTCTGCTCTAATCCAGTCTGTTTGGAGTTCTGTAAGCTTCTTGTATGTTCATGGATATCTCTTTCTTTAGGTTAGGTATGTTTTCTTCTATAATTTCATTGAAGATATTTACTGGGCCTTTAAAATGTAAGTCCTTGCTCTCTTCTATACCTATAATCCTTAGGTTTGGTCTTCTCATTGTGTCCTGGAGTTCCTGGATGTTTTGGGTTACAAGCTTTTTGCATTTTGCATTTTCTTTGACTGTTGAATCAATGTCTTCTATGGAATCTTCAGCATCTGAGATTCTTTCTTCTTTCTTTTCTATTCTGTTGTTGATGCTTGCATCTATGACTTCTGAATTCTTTCCAAGGTTTTCTATCTTCAGAGATGTCTCACTTTGTGATTTCTTTGTTGATTCTATTTCCAGTTTCAGATCCTGGATAGTTTTGTTCAGTTTCTTCACTTGCTTGTTTGTTTTTTTCCTGAAATTCTTTAAGGAATTTTTGTGATTCCTCTTTAGGGCCTTCTACCTGTTGACCCATGTTCTCCTGTGTTTCTTTTAGGGATTTTTGTGATTCCTCTTTAAGGGCTTCTGCATGTTGATCCATTTTCTCCTATAATTTCCTATGGGGTTTTTGTGTTGCTTCTTTAAGGGCTTCTACCTTTTGATCCATATTCTCTTGTATTTCTTTAGGGGATTTTTGTGTTTCCTCTTTAATGGCTTCTACCTGTTGACCCATGTTCTTTCATATTTCTTTAAGGGAGTTATTTATGTCCTTCTTGAAGTCCTCCATCAGGAATTTGAGATGTGATTTTAAATCTAGCTCTTGCTTTTCTGATGTGATAGAGTATCCAAGATTTGCTGTTGTGGGAGACCTGGGTTCTGATGGTGCCATGTTGCCTTGGTTTCTGTTGGTAATGATCTTGTGTTTGGCCATCTCCTTATTTCTGGTGTTAGTTGGTCTTGTGTCTCTAACTTCTCTGTCCTGCAGGCCTATGTTTCTGTACTCCTGGGATTCCCTTTCTCTCAAATGCCCTGTAAACAGCTGGTTCTCCAGAAAGTATCAGGTGATGGGGTCTTCCCTGCGGCAGACTTGGCAAGGATTGAATGCCCTGCAGGCTGCTAGTTCTCAAATGTTCTGCTGCTGCTGCCGGATTTCAAATGCTCTGCTGATGCTGGTTCTCGAATGCCCTGCTTCTGCCTTATCGAATGCCTTGCTGCTGCCAGTTCTCTAGAAAGTGTCAGGAATTAGGATTTCCCCCGTAGCAGCTCAGCTGTGGTGCATGTCTACCACATCTAACAGAATGGGGCGGTGGCGGGGGAGGAGGGAGGGGTAGAAGGGACAGAAGGGGAGTGTTGATCTGAAGGTTTCTGGGTAGTGAGTCCCAGAGCGGCTCTTGGCCTCTAGAGGTGTGTGTGTGTGTGTGTGTGTGTGTGTGTGTGTGTGTGATTCTTACTGAATGCCCTGCTCCTGCCAGTTCTTTAGAAAGTATCAGGAAGCAGGATCCTCCCCATGGCAGAAGTGGCACAGGTGACCCCAACTTTAATCTAGGTGCTACAGTGGAGGGGTTTTGTTCTTTTGCTTTGTTGTACCATTCATACCTAGAATACTCTCTACCTGGCACATAGGAGTGCACCTAATTATGATGTTTTGGCATGTGGAGAATGATGAACTACTGAAGGATACTGGCAGGTCTTAGAGTTAGAGGTAAAGTCTCCGTGATTTCTCTCCTGCTCCACTGTCTCCAATTGTCTCCCCTAAAGCAATTCACAGAGATTAGAGTTTGTTGTCCTCTAAAGCAAGTCATAACATCTGGAAAGATAATTTTCTTTTTCCTCTTCCTTGCAGACTCTGATTACCCAAGAGAAAACGGTGCTTCATGAGAGGCCAAGGAAGATCAGGACAGGCATTCCTTGCTGGTTGCCTCTTCAGTCTGTTGGTATCAGATTATATTCTGTTGTCCAATCAAATTTATGAACTGCTGACTCCAAAAACAGGAGGAGGAAGAAGAGGAAGAGGAGGAGCAGGAAAAGGAGGAGGAGAGACAGGAGGAGGAAGAGGAGGAGGAGGAAGAAAAAAACAACTAATTTTTCTGAGTCCTTGGGTTTCATTCTCAAAGTTTCCATCTCCCATATCTTATTACATAGATATTTTGTGCTTCCTTTATTAGCCTGTTTGCTGTTGGTACAGAAGTGTCAGCCATGACCCTTTATGATGAAGAAAAACCTTACACCTGTCTACCCTGTGATCATAAATCTCGATTGTCAATTTGCTGTGACCTAAAAATCCATGATACTAAAGGTCTGGGTGTGCCTGTGAAGGAGCTTCTAGACTAGGTTGGAGTGGGAAGACAGGCTCTAACTGGGTACCATCTTCTCATGAGCCTGGCTCACCATGACTATAAATGAGAACGGGGCATGAGCACCAGTATTCAGCTGTCTGTGCTTCCTGACTGTGTGCGCAATGTGACCGGCCGCCTCCCACTCCTGCCTTTCTTCTCTGCCTTGATGAACTACTTTAGAGTCTTCTAGAATTTATTCTTTCAATAACACAGTTGGGAAAACTTGAGCCAGATCTGCAATATGGTCCATTCATCAAAGCATAATGGTCAGAGACCATGCTAGTATGTAAAAAGCAAGTCTTCATTAGAGGGCCTGATGTATTGGGATTCATGAAGTGGGGATTCTGATTCTAGTTTTGTGATGTAACATATAAGACAAGAATAACTGTGGAATCAGGTGAATAATTGGACCTAGTCCTAGCCTTAGCTTAGCTACGTCATCCTGGCATTTGCACCTGCATCTTAGAGACTATTCATCTATCACATGGCTGAGAAGTGGCTGCTGGCATAGTCTGACACCTACCGTCCTCCCAAGCAGACACCGTATAACTCTAGTAGTTTTTGTTATGCTTGCTTTAGAGGTAAATGTTACACATTGTTTAGTTAGCAAAACCACTTCATAAGTATAATTGTTTGTGCCTTACAGATGTGAAGGCTGGGCCTAAGAGAAGTCATGTAGCTATTGAGTTGTTCCCTGTGTTTATTTTTATTTTAATTAACAGTGCTTCCAAAGGTGGAGGTCTGAAATATTACAAAGTTATGATTCACATGTGACTGTACAGGTTGCTTAAGGATATAATACAAAATAAAGTCATGTCTAAGAACCTATATTTATTAAAAAAAGTCCCCGTCTATGAAATTGCCTTTCTCTTCCTAAACCCAGATATTCATTGACAGGTTGTTACTTCATGATTTTAGTACTTGACAGTAGATGGCACTGCTGATTGTTAAAAGATACAAAAATTTTCTTGTATATACCAATCTCTTCTTTTTTAGCCATTAAAAAGCCCCATCAGAACAAAACACACACACACAAAGTTATAAAAGTAAAATAGCAAAATTACAGTTATGAAATAGCAACAAAATAATTTTTTGGTCACCACAATATGAGGGACTGTATTAAAGGGTCATGACACTAGGAAGGTTGAGAAGCAGTTATGTACAAATTCTCATTATCAAGAGTAAAACTAAAACTTCATTACCCATACAACATTTTATTTCTGTACCATAACTTTAGGAAAAAATTGGATATTATTGCAACTGTGAATTTAGTTGCCAAGAACAAACCAGAACGAAAATAGAACGAAACAAGAAAATAAAATGAAAGCACTCGGCTATGGGCGCTGGAGTTTTACAGACAATCTACAAGGATGCAGTGTGTAAAATAAAAACAAAAATACATGACCTGAAGTCACTCAGTGTTTCATGGCAGGGGTCTCTCATCTGTAGACAGAACTGCTTATTTCTTGACCAATTTACATGACAACTACAAGGATCGATTAATTGTAGCAATATAGCTTTAAAAATCTTGCCAGATGGTGGTAGCACACACCTTCGATCCCATCACTCAGGAGGCAGAGACAGTCGGATCTCTGAGTTTGAGCCCAAGCTGGTCTACAGAGTGAGTTCCAGGGCAGCCAGGGCTATTACACATAAAAAGCCTGTCTCGAGAAAACACACACACACACACACACACACACACACACACCCCACACACAACACACAGACACACACACACACACAGACACAGACACAGGCACACACACACACACACACACACAGTTTTCATCTTTATGGTGTGAGGAAAGCTGAGGTCAGAATATGCAGTACATGGAGGGGGCAGAACAGGTGTCACTGGGGGAACAGATACTGCATTCCTTACGCTTCTTTTTTTAAAGTTAACATTTGATATTAATTTATTTTTATTTTTTATTTATTTTATTAAATTTGCTTACATTTTAAGTATTATCCCCTTACCTGGTTTCCTCCCCTCCCAGAATTCCCCTATCCCATCCCCCCTCCTCCCGCTTCTATGAGGGTGTTCCTCTACCCACCCACTCTGGCTTCCCCACCCTCCATTCCCCTACACTGGGGCATCTATCAAACCTTCATAGGACCAAGGACCTCTCCTCCCATTGATGCCTGACAAGGCCATCCTCGGCTATATATGCAGCTGGAGCCATGTGTACTTCTTGGTTGGTGGTTTAGTCCCTGGGAGCTCTGGGGTTTCTGGTTGGTTGATATTGCTGTTCTTTCTATGGGGTTGCAAACCCCCTCAGCTCCTTTGGTCCTTTCTATAACTCCTCCATTGGGGATCCCGCGATTGGGGACTTAGCAATGGTTGGCTGAGAGCATCCAACTCTGTATTTGTAAGGCCCTAGCAGGGCCTCTCAGGAGACAGCTATATCAGGCTCCTTTGGGCAAGCATTTTTTAGCATCCACAATAGTGTCTGAGTTTGGTGACTGTATCTGGGATGAATCCCCAGGTGGGGCAGTCTCTGGATGGCCTTTCCTTTAGTCTCTGCACTTTTTGTCCATATTTGCTCCTATGAGTATTTTGTTCCCCTGTCTAAGAAGGACCAAAGCACCCACACTTTGGTCTTCCTTCTTCTTGAACTTCATGTTGTTTGTGAATTCTATTTTAGGTATTCAGAGCTTTTAGGTTAATATCCACTTATCAGTGAGTGCATACCACGTGTGTTCTTTTATGATCAGGTTACCTCACTCAGGATAGTATTTTATAGTTCCATCCATTTGCCTAAGAATTTCATGAATTTATTGTTCTTCATAGCTTAATAGTACTCCATTGTGTATATATACCACAGTTTTTGTATCCATTCCTCTGTTGAAGGACATTTGGGTTCTTTCCAGCTTCTGGCTATTATAAATAGGCTGCTATGAACATAATGGAGCATGTGTCCTTGTTATATGTTGGAGCATCTTCTGGGTATATGCCCAGGAGTTGTACAGCTGGGTCCTCAGGTAGTACTATGTCCAATTTTCTAAGGAACCACCAGACTAATTTCCAGAGTGATAGTACCGGCTTGCAATCCCACCAGCAATAGAGGAATGTTCCTCTTTCTCCACATCCTCTCCAGCATCGTCGAGTTTCTGATCTTTGCCATTCTGGCTGGTGTGAGGTGGGATCTCAGGGTTGTTTTGATTTGCATTTCCCCGGTGACTAAGGATGTTGAACATTTCTAATGCTACAGAATGTCTGACAGAGCAACGTAAGGAGGAAAGACATTTCAGCTCACGATTTCAGTCCATCACGAAGGAGCAGGCGTGGCAGATTCGCTCACAGTACAGCTGGCTGGGAAGTGCACCACAGACCAGAACCACAGACCAGAACCCAGAGCAGATATAACTGTAGGGCGAAAGGTCCACTTCCTGGTGAAAACCCTTGACCTGAGTGTCCTTGTTATTGAGCGATGCTTTGCCAGCTTTTGCTTAGAGCAGTGGTTCTCACCTTCTCAATGCCACAGTCCTGTAATACAGTTCTTCACACTGTGGTGACCCCAACCCTAAAACTGTTTTTGTTGCTACTTCACAATTGTATTTTTGCTACTGTTATGAATTGTAACATAACATAAATATATGATATGCAGAATATCTGAGATGCAACCTGTGTGAAAGGGTCATTTGATTCCCAGAGGATTTGTAACCTACAGGTTGAGAACCACTGGCTTAGACAGTTTGATTCTATCAATATTTGCTTAGGAAGAACTCTGCCTGTACCCCAAGAGATGTTTCTTTAGGATCCTAAGGTATTCGTGATTAGAGGTGAGTGGGTGGCTTGTAGAATAAACCTGGTTTTCATAGGTTGATTTTGTTTTGTTTTTTGTTTTTATTTTGTTTTGTTTTTTTTTTTACAGCCATGGCTTATCTTTCTCTCTGTAAGCTGCACAATGAAGAATACTCCATTTTAGTCTTTCTGATACCAAAAGGTTGAGCCAAGCTACTGACTTGAAAGGGAGATGGAGGGACAGGGAGGAAAGGTTGGAGGAAGAGAAGGAGGAGGAGGAGGAGGAGGAGGAGGAGGAGGAGGAGGAGGAGGAGGAGGAGGAGGGAAGGATTTTGGTAGAGACTGGGCTGGGGCCTGTAAGCAAGAGGCCTTGTGCTCTGGAGACCCTCTTGCCAAGGCAGCACCTGGGGTGCTGGCTCCTCCTCTCTCCCTCCCTGCCCACTATGTGGATGGCTGACACGGAGCTGAGCCCCAAGTCACAGTATGTTTAATAGGAAGCAAATGTTTCTCCACAGAGGAGGCGTTTCCTCCTCAGAGAAGTTACAAAGAGCTCTTTCAGAGAAAAGAAGGCAGGCAGAGCGTGTGGCCACCTTGCTCTGTGCTCTGCGTAGCCCTGTGTGAATCCAGGGCTTTCTTTCTCTCCTAGATAGGATGGTGGGCAGAGGCAGCGTGCAAAGCTCTGTCCCTTTGTTTATACACATACAAGTACATTCTTGAAGTTCCGGGGTCATTGTGAAACCAGCTTTCTTTCTCTGGCTTCTGGTACTCAACAGCTTGTGAGTTTACTTTGTAATCCCTTGTTAGGTCTTCATCAGAATCTCTTCATTTTTTGGCCCCCCATCAACCCCACCCCCAGTTCTTCTATGACACCACTGAGACTATGCTGCCTCTCATCCTATCAAAGTTTATTCTTATTAAATCCAAAGCTAAACCCTTGGTCTTGTCTTCTCCAGTGACCAACCTTCCTTCTCTCATCGCAGTGAGAGACTCACCCCAAAGCTTACAACGATTCTCATGTCTCCTTTGCTTCATAGCTCACACTGAATTCCCAGCAAGGCCTGTCAGCTCCCCCTTCAAAATGCAGCTCCCCAACCTACTGTACCTCATCACCACATCTCAGCCATCCTGGGCCTAGATGGGGGCCCTGCCCCTCCACAGCACTCAGCGCCATTGACACATTCTTGCTCTCCTGCAGCAGTTCTTACCACAGCAGCCAGAGTGAGCTTTAACCTACCCAACCCTGTCACTTCTGCTAGGGCATCCTATGCTGAGAACGGAATTCAGACTTTACACAATAGTCTGGCAGGCCTTCCTGGCTGGTGTTTCTGCTTGTCCTGATTTCCTACATTAGCCTTTTCCACTAGGAAGTTTTAAATTTACTGTTGCCCCAACTGAAGTCATAGCCCATGAAATGATCAGACAAGAGACATATTTCCAGAAGTTATTTCAACTTTAGTATGCTCCTTAACATATGACCCTTAACATAGGATAATAGTTAAATGTCAGGAGAGGGCTCTGATGGGAGGGGAGGGTGACAGTGTAGACTACAGAAGGCCAAGCGAAGGAGCAGGTATGTAGCGAGCAGAGGTTGTAAGTGTGCTTGGTCTCCTGGGTAGCTGTCACTTGTGGTCATCTATGTCAGACCCTCATAGTTCTCCTTGAAAAGATCTTCCCTAGGCAGAAAAGCAGAGGAGCTTCTGTCTGCTCCTGATGTGGACTTCACCGAGCAGATGCTTGTAAACTTTGTCAGAGGAATGGCCTTTCAGTTCTGACCCAGTGTCTGTGGATCCCCGAATAGCTGTCCAAAAATGAACGGAAGACATGGATTTCCTGATGGCATTGGTAGGTCCCCTGATGACATCCTCAGACACCCAGCCTGTTCCGTCTCACTCTGCACTTTATCCTCTATTTGGAATTCTCTGTCCTACAGTCCATCTGCCACAAGAGCTATCAGGTCAAAACGTGGCCTCTGGTGGATCTAAGAAGTTGGGCTGGACCACTAGCCTCCAACAAGCCAATCACAGACAAGTAGTAGTGAGAAACAGAGAAAGGGAATTTACTTAAGATGGCCATGCTAAAAACAAGGGGAAAGGGTGTTCAGTGATCACCTCTTCCCCCAGCCTGTCTTCAGAGTCTTAATATGCAGTTTGGTTTAATTCTATTGCAAGAGGTTTGTGGAGCTAAGCAGGTCTCGTCAAGGTGCGACCCCGGTCCTCAGGGCCTGACCCAGTTTTGTCTCCAGTGCAGTGCTTGGGGACACTTGCAGAGTTGTATGGTTATTTCTTTCTGGGTGACGAGTCCTTCCTCCCACTGACACTGTCCCCGACCTTTTTTTTCCCTAGTGTGAGACTTCTGAGGACATTCTACTTCTTGGGGCCATTGTTTCAGTAGTATTATAGCCAGAAGGAGGAGGAGGAACAGGAAGAGGAGGGAAAGAGGAAGAGGAAGAGGAAGAGGAAGAAGAAGAGGACGAGGAGGAGGAGCAGGAGGAGGGGAAGAGGAAGAGGAAGAGGAAGAGGAAGAAGAAGAAGAGGAGGAGGAGGAGGAGGAAGAGGAGGAGGAGGAGGAGGAGGAGGAGGAGGAAGAAGAAGAAGAAGAAGAAGAAGAAGAAGAAGAAGAAGAAGAAGAAGAGGAGGTAGAGGAGGAGGAGGAAGAAGAAGAAGAAGAAGAAGAAGAAGAAGAAGAAGAAGAAGAAGAAGAAGAAGAACAACAACAACAACAACAACAACAACAACAACAACAACAACAAGAAGAAGAAGAACAAGAAGAAGAACAAGAAGAAGTTTCCTTAAAATGTTTACTCCTGCCAGGACAGTTATGTTCATGTGATTCTACTGACTTGTCACTTGAGAAGATTGAGAAGTTATGTCTGTAAGGAGGCTGAGTGTGTCCACCTCCATGATATACTCCTGAGGCTGTGCATTTGGAAACTGCACTTGTCACTGTTTGGATTAGGTCCTTGGGTGAAAGCAAAGAGTCACCCTGGCTGGTTCAGCAGAAGGCTTTAATTTCTGATGTGAGCAGCTGGAGGAGAGCTGGTAAAGGTTCAGCAGTGCAGGATCAAGAGGAAAGCATGGTTGCACCAGTTCAGGGCAAGAAGAGAGAAGGAGGAGAGATGGCCCTTCTACATCGATAGCTGATTGTAATGTTCCCATCTTCTTGCCCACTGCCTAGCTCCTCCCTAGGGTAGAAGCGACACAAGGTCAGGGCCTTGGGATTTTTTCTCCCTGCTTCCCTGGAGTCCAGAACAGTAGCTGCACAGAGGTAGCTCCAGATAAACATTTGTTGAATTGCAAAGATATTATAGTATCCCAGATATTAGCTGGCTTTCCTTTATGGAAATAGATATGTTTGGCTCCTCTTCTGGCTGTTCTCTCCCTCTCCTGACCTTTTTAGGGTCTGGAGGATGTGGTGTGACAGTATGGAGCAAATGGAAAAGCAGGGCCAGGTGTTCTGTTGGCAGAGAAGGGATGGCAATAGTGACAAAATTGAGGTTTCAGGGAGCAGAGATATGGTACTCATGGATAATGGTCCAAATTATGATCAAAGGAGATCTCAGAGATGCTGATAGTACCATCACCTATTGCCAGCTTCCCTGGGGAGAAAGGGGAGAGTCCCAGGAGGCTCTTTAGAATGACTCTTTGGGCTTTGGACTCAGGGACACAAAAGGAGAGAGCTATGTCTGAGTCAGAGTGAGGAGCTTAGCAGCTAGAGAGCTGGCCATTAAAAATCAGAAACGTCTTTGTTCTGTCTCCTTGGTGTTCATAAGCCATCTCTTGTTTCCAAGGCCGGTGGCTGCCATTGAAATGGCACTTCCAAGGACTGAAAGTCCCGAGAGAGGGTGTGGTTGAGGTAGAACATTGAAGGCATGAAGACATGCCAGGATGGATGGGTGGCAGTAGAAGATGGCATTTCTGTACTTCCAAGGGAGGGGCTGAGCTCTCTTGTAACTCCTCCTCAGTCTCTGCTGCAAACATTCAGTAATTCAACCTATTGCCTGTTTCTAACAGTGAATTCTTTGTGGGGGTGGTGGTGGTGGTGGTGGTGGCAGTGGTGAGAATGGTTGGTTTCTTTGTAATCCTGCAGCTCTGGATGATCTATGTGTAGAAAAGCATGTGCTAAGAGTTTAGGGCCACTTGCGCTAGCCTTAACTGTCCTACGGCATGCATTGGGGTCACAAGGTTAATACCGTGATAGGACACAGGCCTGCCAGCCAGCTGGGACTGCCACTTACTTCCCATGCTCTTGTCACCCCTCCCCCACACTATCACAGCACAACACCATGGGAAACAACCTCTAGAGACCCTTTCCACTCACCCCCAGCTTAGTTCTTAGACACCAGGGTTCCTGAGTCCAGCTGACCTCTACAGGGTTGGAGGACTGGAGCATCGGGGATTTCATTACAGAATCTTAGGAAAAGGCACACTGCACACTGTTGTATGTTGGTGGGCATGGAGAGGGTGTGCAAGCTTTTGTCTTCTGACGAGAAGAAATTTAAAGGGAAGGGCAGCAACTGGGCTCAGTGGGCTGCAAAGGGGAAGGGACAGAAAGAGTGGAGATTCAGGACCAAAAATAAGTCACTTTGGAGAAGGACTTAAGCTGAATTCCATGTGTATGAGATGCTGAGCGCCGTCTATTTTTAGATCCTGGAGCATTTCTAAGAGGTAGAGCGAGCTGCTTTGGCTGTGTTAAAAGACAAGTAATTACAATCATCGAGGGCCCTGCTGCTCAGCATCCTCGGCTGATCGCCCTCCAGGCTGCATCCCCATTTCTTTTGTTGTCAATTTTATTGTGATTGCAACGCCTACTCACAAAGATTCTCCTTATCTTCCTGCAGCTTAGCAAGCAACTCAGAACAAAAGAAAAACAGCTCAGGAATGGTGAGGAGTGCTGTCTGAGAAGAAAGAGAAGAAAAGGCCTGGGTGCTGTAGAGTTATTTTTTAGTATTTGGGGTGAAAACTGATTGGACATGGCCAAAAAAAATTGCTAAGAATTTTGTTGCTGTTTTTGCAGCTTCATGTATTCCTCTTTCTTAGCCTTACTACCTTCCCATGTATGTATATATGTACGTACGTATGTATGTATGTATGTATGTAACTATCTATCTATCTATCTATCTATCTATCTATCTATCTACCTATCTATCTACCTATCTATCTATCTATCTATCTATCTATCTATCTATCTATACAGATGCATACAAGCATGGCTATGTAATCCACATACACACACACACACATACACACACACACACACACACACACACACACACAGAGAGAGAGAGAGAGAGAGAGAGAGAGAGAGAGAGAGAGAGAGAGAGAGAGTTCAGAGTTCTTTGGTCCATGATGGTTTTAAAAGTTCAAAAAGTGCAACTTTAAGGTACAGAGTCATCTGTTGTTTTACCTATTGTGTTTTGGACATGAAAAAAGTTGTTTTCCCTACTAAAAATATATTTGAAATTCTGCTGGCATCACTCAAGAAACCTGAGTCATGTCAAGCACTGATCAGAACAAAAGGTTGTAGTACATCAAAGTTAAATTGTCTTGATTTTTGTAGCTTGAAAAATGTGTGTTTACAGCACTGGAGCCATGCTTTGAAAAGTAGTGTTTCATGGGTACATGTAGACATGTCCTTCTTTGAATAATTTGGAGAAAACTAGGCCAGTGTGGACCTGGTTTTTTCTCCAGAGCACATTGCCACCATCTTTGTGCAAGGGAGACAACCTGGGGCAATGGGTCAAGGCTTCTCTGGCAACAGTAAGAATTTAGACAGAACTGTATATAGAAAAGGGGAAACTGGGATTGGATAGCTTAGTTCCTCTACAATTCCATTAGTGTCCAGCCAGGCGACATTTGACATTGTCACACAGATCATTCAGCAAAGAACTGTTGTTCAGATGGAGGAATTATAGAGCATAAAAAAAAAATACCAAGTCCTCTGAAATGGTAGCAGGCAGGAGATAAAAATCAGATGATGGTCAGAATGTGAACAAGCTATAATGGTGATCTTACTGATCACCAAAAACAAAAAACAAAAAACAAAAAACAAAAAAACAAAAACAAAAACAAAAACAAACCAAAAACAAAAACAAAAACCAAAAAAACCCCAAAAAACAAAAACAAAAAACAAATAAACAAAACAACAACAACAAAACCAAGACAAAAACAAAAACAAAAATGAAGACAAATCAAACCAGGAATCAGAAAATAAAACACAGGGCAAGGCATGGGGCCTTTTTATCCCTGAGGAATAAGTTAGATGTTGCTTTGCCAGCCTCCCTTGAAGCTATTTGCATGTTATCCAGATTTCCTGACCAGAGTCAACCACACAAAGCTGGGATTCAGAAACTATGGAAATGAAGACACATGATGGTGCTGCAGCTGCTCTGGGCACTATGACATCCAGCATTTCAGGAACAGGCAGGGAGTATCCTGATGTTGGAGTTGAGAGATTAATTGAAGTACCATGGGAAGTAGAACAGTGACCTTCCAAAGATATCCATGTCCAAGTTTCCACAGCACCTGAATATGCACTTCACATAGACAAAGGTGAGACCAAGATTTGGGAGTTGGGAGTTGAGAGGCTCTATTGGATTATCTGGGTGGCACTGATAGAAGAAGGATGCCAGCAGCCCTTAGGACCTAGAAAAGGCAAAGAAAATCCTATGCACACAGAACTGTCTGAAAAGTAGTGTAACCCTCACAAAATCTTTTAAATTTTATTTACTTTATTTGGCACTTTTGAAGAATGACCCTAGGATGTCATCATATTAGGCAAGCAAGAGCCCTACCACTGAGCTAAGGCACAGCCTTGATATTGGAATATGTACACAGATTTCTGTAAGAATTACCCTGTGTTGATTTAAACTCAAAACTTTGTGGTAACTGGCCATATCAGCAATTGGAAGCCAGTACCCAGATACCCAAGTGCCTAAGCCTAGTTGTGAACAGTTTCAGTTAATGCACTTCAAGTCTAGCTTTGTCTGAATCATTTCTAAACCTGGCTTTCTGGGTCTTCTAAAGACTTTGTAGGCCATTTGCACCAGGAGCCGGGAGACTCCACAGCCTTCTGTGCATAGCCCGCCAGGAGGGAATGATCTGCCAGCAGGCTTTAACTTTTGAGCACAGCAGTGAGATCTCCACCTTCTCTCTGGAGGGGACCAGTTAGGAGCACATAGGGCCTAAGATAAGTGGAGCAGCTGGGATGGAAGTTTTTCTACCACCATTTGCACCAGGGAACCAGGAGATTCCACAGCCTTCTGTGCATAGTCCTTCAGGAGGGAGTGATCTCCCAGCAGGCTTTCACTTTTGAGCACAGAGGTGAGATCACCATCTTCTCTCTGGAGGGGACCCAGCTAGGAGCACACAGGGCCTAAGGTCAGTGGAGCAGCTGGGATGGAAGTCTTCCTGCCTGCAGCTGTTTGCACCAGGGAGCCAGGAGACTCCACAGTCTTCTGTGTATAGCTCTCCAGGAGAGAGAGATCTCCCAGCAGTGCTTTCACTTTTGAGCTCAGAGGAGTAAGAACACAAGTTTATAGGCCCACAGGAGGAACAAATTCCAGCCAGAGACAACAATACCAACTAGCACCAGGTAGCGAAAGGCAAGCACAAGAACCCTACCAACAGAAACCAAGGCCACATGGCAACATCAGAACCCAGTTCTCCCACCACAGCAAGTCCCGGATACCCCAACACACCGGAAAAACAAGAGTTGGATTTAAAATCATATCTCATGATGCTGATAGAGGGTTTCAAGAAAGACTTAAATAACTCCCTTAAAGAAATACAGGAGAACATTGGTCAACAGGTAAAAGCCCTTAAAGAGGAAACACAAAAATCCCTTAAAGAAGTACAGGAGATCATGGGTCAACAGGCAGAAACCCTTAAAGAAGAAACACAAAAATCCCTTAAAGAATTACAGGAAAACACAAACAATCAAGTGAAGGAACTGAACAAAATTATCAAGGATCTAAAAGTGGAAGTAGAAAAATAAAGAAATCACAAAATAAGGCATCTCTGGAGATAGAAAACCTTGGAAAGAATTCAGGAGTCATAGATGCAAGCATCAACAGAATACAAGAGATAGAAGAAAGAACCGCAGGTGCTCAAGATATCCTAGAAAACATTGATTCAACAGTCAAAGAAAATGAAAAATGCATAAAGCTAGTAACTCAAAACATCTAGGAACTCCAGGACACAATGAGAAGACCAAACCTAAGGATTATAGGTGTAGACACGAGAGCGAGGATTTACATCTTTCTTTTTTCTTTTTTCTTTTTTTTTTATTTTTGGATATATTCTATATTTACATTTCATTTCCCTTTTTCTGGTTCCCCATCCCCCAAAGGTCTCACATGCCCTTTTCCCTCCCCCTGTTCCCCCATCCACCCCTTTCCACTTCCCTGTTCTGGTATTCCCCTACACTGATGTTTTGATCCTTTCCAGCACCAGTGTCCACTCCTTCCTTATTGTTGGATATCATTTGATATGTGGCTTGTGTCTTAGGTGTCCCAAGATTCTAGGCTAATATCCACTTATCAGTGAGTGCATACCATGGGTATGCTTTTGAGACTGGGTTACCTCACTTAGTATGATGTTCTCCAGCTCCATCCATTTCTCTAAGAATTTCGTGAATTTGTTGTTTCTAATGGCTGAATAGTACTTCATTGTGTATATATACCACATTTTTTGTATCCATTCCTCTGTTGAGGGACATCTGGGTTCTTTCCAGCTTCTGGCTATTATAAATAAGGCTGCTATGAACATAGTGGAGCATGTATCCTTATTGCATGCTGGGAAATCTTCTGGGTATATGCCCAGGAGTGCATCCTAAAGGCCCAGTAAATATCTTCAACAAAATTGTAGAAGAAAACTTCCCTAACCTAGAGAAAGAGATGCCCATGAACATACAAGAAGCCTTCAGAACTCCAAACAGACTGGACCAGAACAGAAACTCCTCCTGGCACATAATAATCAAAACACCAAATTCACTAAAGAAAGAAAGAATATTAAAAGCAGTATGGGGAAAAGGTAAAGTAACTTATAAAGGTAGATCTTTCAGAATCACACCAGACTTCTCACCAGAGACATTGAAAGCCAGAAGATCCTGGGCAGACCCTCATATAGACCCTAAGAGAACACAAATGCCAGCCCAGGCTACTATTACCCAGCAAAACTCTCAATCATCATAGATGGAGAAACCAAGATATTCCATGATAAAACCTAATTTGTATAATATCTGTCCACAAATTCAGCCCTACAAAGGATAATTGGTGGAAAATGCCAACACAAGGAGAGAAACTACACCCTAGCAAAAGCAAGAAAGTAATCTTCCAACAAACCCAAAAGAAGATACCCACACAAACATAGAAATAACATAAAAAAAAAAACAGGAAGCAACAATCACTATTCCTTAATATCTCTTAACAACAATGAACTCAACTCCTCAATAAAAAGACATAACGAAATATTTCTCATGTAAATCTTCAATTTTATCAGAAAATGTTTGTAATTCCCCTTTTAATTAATTTAGTAATTTCTTTTATGTCTACCATTTTATCTGCATTATTTTTCATGATAATCTTCAATTTTAATGTCTTTCTATATACTTCCTCCATTTTATCAGAAATGTTTTCAATGTAAATCTTTGATTTTATCACAAATGTTTCTAATTCCACCTTCAATTAATTCAGAAAGAGTTTTTACATCAACCATTTTTTATGTAAAATTTTCCATGAAATAGTCCATTTTAACTTGTTTGTCTATTTATTTCTTGAATTTTACCAGAAATATTTTCCAAAAAAATCTTCAATGTTATCTGAAAATGTTTTATAATTCCACCTTCAATCAACTTAGAATTATCTTTATGCCTATTATTTTATCTATATAATTGTCATGATAATCTTTAATTATAACATGTTTTTCTATATATGTCTGAAATTTTATCAGAAATATTTTCCATGTAAATCTTTAAGTTTATCAGAAAATGTTTATAATCCACTTTTAATCAACTTAGGAATACTTTTATGCCTACCATTATTATAAAATTTTCCATGATAATCTTCAATTCTAACATGTTTTTCCACATTTTTCTACATTTTTTTCAGAAAGATTTTCCACGTAAATCTTAAATTTTATCATAACATGTTTCTATCCCATATTTCAATTAATTTAGCACTTTAATTTTCTATGAAAATTGTCAATTTTAAGGTGTTCATCTGAAATATTTTCCATGCAAATCTTTAATTTTATCATAAAGTGTTATTACTTCCCTTTATTTCCCTTTTCAATAAATAAAAAAATTAAAAAAAAGATTTTGTAATTATTTAACTTAACATGTTCCTTTCTTCTTGAATTGTCCTAGATACATAGCTTCCATGGCTGTAAGAATGAACCAAGGTAATGCCATTCCTCAACCCCCACCAATACACAGACATACTTGCTTATAGCTGGCATCCCCTTTCCTGTTTATTTCTGATTGATCTGTAAGTTGATATTTATGTTCTATAATTATGTCGTCCTTTAGCTCCTTGCCGTTCTGTGAACAGGCTGTTTCTACATCCTTATGATTGACTTTCCTGTCTTTTTTCTCTTATCATTCCAACTCTGGTTCCACTTCCTGTCATGCTGCTTTTTGAAACTCAGTCAGTGCACTTCACTGCTCTCTTAGGTTATCAGAGGTGTCCATCAGTACAAGACAAAGTCCAAAGACTTTGCAGGGCATGGAAGGACCCAGATGACTATGCCTGACAGATTTACACAGCCATTAAGATCAAATCTTTGAAGTCTGTCATGCCTGACGAACCCTTAGACCTGGAATGAGTTCTTGAGTCATACAGAGTCTCAACAAGTGACAACACCTTCCTCATTTATAAGGTGATTTTTAAAACGTCCTACTTTATAGTGCTCTCACGAAGTTAAATGAAGTAGTGAAGAACATATGTAGTCCTGTGTTTGACATGCAGTAGTCCTTTAGTTATATGTGTGGATTCATGTGTTCATGCGTGTGTTTCACTAACTACCCTCTCCACCGAATCCCCACATCACTTAGCCCTGCATTTCATGCCAATATGTCTTTGATGTAAAGCCTGTCTATTGTGATGAAACACTATGATCAAAAGAGACTTATGGAGGAAAGGGTTTCTTTTATCTTACACTTTGTATCATCACAGGAGGCAAGGACAGGAACTCAAGGCAGGAACTCGGAGGCAGGAACTGAAGCAGAAGTCATCGAGGAGTGCTGGCTTACTCCTCCTTGTTCCTGCCCCTTTTCGTATGTCACCAGGACCAGGAGTGGCACCACTCACAATGGGCTGAGCCCTCCTATATTAACCAGTAATATAAAATATGCCTGACAGGCTTGCCCACAGAACTGTCTATGGAGGCATTTTCTTACTTAAGATTCCCTCTTCCAAAAACGACTCTAGCTTCTGTCAGGTTGATTTAAAAAAAAAAAAAAACTAGTTAGCTCAAAGTCCCCTCCCTCTTTGTCTCTGGCCTGATAAGCTCTTGCAAGTTCTAGTTTAAATGTCATCCACTTGCGGAGTAAACTGAGGAGGTCATTCTCTCCCTGGTGGCAAGCCGTTGATTCTACTTCAAAGATTTGAGGAGAAAGTCATTTCCTCCATCCACAGTCTTTTCCATTAGGGAACCAAGAAGGCCCAGTGTGGCATCTAACATTCCAGAGCACCCAATAAATGTCCCAGGGATGTTGTCGAGGATAGGTTAGGACCAAAGGGCCCTAAAGTTCATACTTGAAATATCACATGCCTGAGGAACAATTCTATGTAGTTGCTCAAAGGAGACATCAAGGAAAAGTACCTAGGAAGGTTGAAGATTATGTAATGTGTGGTAAAGAGTAGTTACTTTACCAAGAATTTTTAAGTACACAAAATGAATGGTTTTTAAAACCTTTTTAAAAAAATGGAGTTTGAGCAGTTGCTAAGAGTGATGATTTATTCAAGCAAGCATTTCAAGTGTGGGCAGGCAAAATTCCTGTGAGAGATGTCAGCACCTATTGATCTATCCCCAAAGAAGACAAAGAACCTCAGAAAAGGATACAAACACATAGAGAAGGACCATCTCTGCATTCCACCATGACCTCTCTGTGTACAGAGAGGCATGCTTGAGCGGCAGCTGATTGCTATTCTCACCAACACCAGTGAGAAGCTTCACGCTTCAAGCCAAACCGATGACTAAGATGGACAAGAAAAGGTTTATCTTTTTAAAGAGTTACCTGCACTCCCAAAGCATATACATAAACCTAGATGCAACCTTCTCCAAGCTCCTTCAGGACAGTATGAACCAAGTCTATAAGTGTAGCTCACAGAGCATGCTTTTTCAAGTTGCAACTAGAATGGAGAGCCATTTCTGCCGAACTTGGCAACCAAACCGCATGCCGAAGTTCAAAGGCACCATGACACTTGGATGGGGTCACCAAGGCCGTGGAACCATTTTAAGAACAAAACCCAGAAGGCTCTGACCTTGGTTGCTTCTGAAGTAAAGCCTTTGCTGCTTTCGATTAGAAACTGGTTTGGATGCAAACCAGCTGATACGTGGACAATCTGATGGCTTCAGCAGGCTTTTCAAACCTTGTAATCATCTCCTCCCTAAAGTAAATGTTAGCATAACCGTTGACATTTGATAAGTCACTCTGAGCGCCTCAAGACAGGGGAGAGATAAACTTATATTGCTATTGAGCAGTTAATTTGCTATCGCACTCTTTCTTTATTGTATGGAAATACATATATGTAGTCAATCTGACACAGTTGTACATGTGGGTTCCTTTTTTGGTGTGTGTGTGTGTGTGTGTGTGTGTGTGTGTGTGTGTGTGTGTGTGTGTGCTCTTTGTCTCTTCGTGGTTTAGTATGTTCATAATACTCCTAGAAGATAAGTGATGACTTTCCCTGAAGCTCAGGGGGTGGCAATGCAGAGGGATTTGGAAGTGACCGCGGGCTTTTGAGGCTACATTTTTTAATGGAGACTGATTACATCTTGCTTCTCTCCAGCATCATGCAAAGTATCACATCTCAAATTATCAAGAGCAAAAAGATTGCCAAATGATAAACCCCATACCAGTCTGTCAGAATCACACACGAACACAAAACTGTAACTAGAGGGGCATAATCATTAACAGCCATTAATTTCTCCAGTCCCCTTTGAAATAGTCCAGAGGAAGAGGCAGCTGAGAAGGCGCTCGCTCAGAGAGACATGGGTAAACTGGGGACTCCTGCCAGCTCTACAGAACCTAAGTCCATTGGCAACTAAGCAACGGGCGCATTCCAGGCCCTGAAGCAACTGTACACATCAGAAGAATGGGCCTCCACTTGGGGCCCCAGCTAATCCTGCGGTCTTCCTTGGCAGACGGTTCTGCCTTGAGGTCAGCCAACTAACACTTGACAAAAGCCAGCTGGGGGAGCAGCTTGGCCAAGCTGGTACCCACACGCTGCTACTGCAAATGCTTCCAAGACCCCAGAACATCTTATTTACTCTTTCAGCAAGAGAAAAGCTTGTGTCTTCCTGCTTTCAGAACAGCTAACTTGACTTTTTTTTTTTTTTTTTGGTTTTGTTTCTTACTTTTTTATTTTTAGATCAGTTAGTACGAGTTCCCATCCTGGATATTATCAACTTGTTTTGGAAGTTGACTGAGACATGTTTATTTCATGTTCAACAAATAGTTCCCAAACACTCATGATGTTTAGGGTTCAGGAAGAAATAATAAAAGTGAAAAGTCTCTCCATAAATAATGTTTACTAACAAGAGTCAGGTGACATAGCATGCACACTTGATCTTCATTTGATCCCCAAACAATGCAGGGAGGTATGTGCTACCATTCATTCCTAACATATGGAAAAGGCGCTGGGGTTCAGAGAAAGGGTGAGAGTTTGTAAAGTTGAGACTATCAGGTGTTGAAGTGAATTGATTCAGTAGTGGATGGAGGGTATGGGGGCGATCACTAGAAAAACAGATCCAGTCAAACCTAAAGAAGAATAGGAAATGCTGATAAGAAAAACTCAGTGACGAAAACAATGGCTAGGATGCCATCTTTCAATTGCTGAATGTGATCACACGGATCTAAGCAGCACAGGTGTATGTATGCATGCATATTCTGAGAATGAAACCAAGTGTAATAAAAACTATTAAAAACACAGAGTGTCTCAGTAGTTACTAGGAAGTGTAGGCCAATGAGAGGATGCAATTAATTTGGAATAGAGTACCTGGGGACTTAAACAGCATTTGAATGCTTTATTTTTGAAGTATTTTGTAGGGTTTGAGATCCATATATCAACTTCATAAACTCTTTTGGTTCATGATGTTCTTAGACCTTTTAATAACTTATTCAACCTTCCAAGTTGAGACCAAATACTTAGTCTTTTAACTATTAAGTAGCTATATCTAAATAACCCAAAAGTAGGAGATTGTATACTTTCCTTTAGGGAGGAAAAAACTATATCATGCCCTAGTGAATTCACTTTGACGTTTGGGTTGCTTCAGTGTGCAAACTGGGAATCACAATAGTACAAAATCAGCTGTAGCCATGTGTATAAAATATTCCACAATAGATGCATGAACATGTACACACATGTATTGTATTAAGTATAACAATGGCTTGTTCCAGGACAAGGCTTATGGGGACAGGAAGTAGGTGTAGGATCTTCTTGGTTGGATGAAGGGGGAGGAGCCAAATATCTCACTCACATCTTATCTTTTTAATACTCTTCTTGACAAATTAACTTGTAGAGGAGTTTTTGCCATGTTTTATAAACAAGAAATTTCCCACGCTCATTTACAGGTGGAGAAATGAAGAAATAGAAAGGAAAGCTCTAAAACAGGAAAACCAGAAGATTATTGGAGCAAAGTTCCAGGAGGCCCAAGAGTGCAGAACAAGACAGATGGATGTTCCCACCTCTCAGAAGAGAAAATAAGAATAAATGAAGGCCTAAGGAGAGAGACGAGAGCATTCCTGTCTGTGGCCCAGTTGACTCAGGAAAGGCAGATGTAAACCTAGAGGAGCAGGGGGAAGGACCAAGGTTAGAGATGACAGCAAATAGTCTTGGTCGAGATGTGATATTCTCCAGATACTCCTTTTGCTCAAACGTCTGAGTGCTTTCTGTCTTGTCTAGTGGAGTTTCACTAGTGTAGAATGAAATAAGTCAACTTCCTTCCTTGGTGTCTGCTCCGATTTCATGCCTTTGCTTCATGTTAGAATAGTAAAAGGATAGTTCAAGTACAGAAAGAATCTCCAGGGAGCCAGGGGAGGGGAGGGCTTCCCAGCCTCATGGTTAACTGGATTGTCCAGCAAAAGCATCCCCCACCCTTCTGAAGCTGTGCAGGTCCAGAGCAAAGGGACTGTGGGTGTGTCGTCACACATGTAGCTCTCTGGCCTCGGTATACGTCTTCTTCCATGAATCTCGGTACTTAAGATCTCCCTCCACCCCCCTCGAGTCAACTTATTTCACCTCCGGGGAGTTTCTATTTAACTAGAAAAAGCAATACCAAAAATTACACCTAGACCATAGGAGTTTGGGGATCCTTTGGGGGTGGAAATGCAATCCTGAGTTTGAGTTTACATAGACAGGGGGGAAGGTGGCATCCGGGGATGGGAAGATGAAATGTGGAAATGGGGGACGTGAGCAGGGAAGGAAGGTTTACTCAGAACAGACAGTGGGCACCTCAGTCTGACAACAGAAAGGTAGGCAGGTAGACTGGATCTGAGACATCGAGACTGGCGGACTATGCATCTGGACTTTACCCAGAAGTCCATGAGAAACAGTCCTGAGCAGAACTAGAGCACATTGCTAACAAAACTAAAGCCTTAAGGTAGTAGTTGGGTAAATAATGGATCAGAGGCAGGGGCATCGGAGAAAGTGAGGAGACCTTGCAATGGTCAGGCATGGTGTGATGAGGACAGGGGCTAAAGTTGTGGCAGGGGACCAAGGAAATGAGGAAGGATTCCGTGGGAGTAAGCTGCTGGGTTAGGCGAGCTCTGGGAGATGGATGAGCTTTAAGCAAGATTGCTCTGTTGGAAACACTTCCAAAATGTGTAATTTATTAGTTATCTTGGGATATTTATGAGCTCTCTTATGTCATTACCTAACTAACATATAATCCAGGAATCCATAGCCACTTTATCCATCACATTCCTTCTTCCTGTATCTTCACAGATAGATTAACTTTACCTTTTAAAAAAGTCTTTATATCCTCACGGTGTGCAATGAATTTTCAAAAGCCAAAGCGTTCAGGGTTCTAGAAGTCCCAGCTGCAGGCTTGACCAAGAATTACTAGAGAGTTTCAGATTGAGTTGCAAAAGAGCTACTCTGTTTGCCTGACTAGAAGATAGGTGGTAACACCTCTGTGGGGCAGCTCAGGTCAAGTGCATAACAGTTCAAATCACAGTGCCTCAACTAGAGGCCAATTCAACTCACCCCTCTATTATGGAAGATGGTTACATTCGCTGGAAAAGAAATCATTCTGTTACAGTAAAACAGTAATTCTGCACTAAATATTTTTGGTACATTGAGTCTTTTCCAATGTACCTTTGAGGTTCTGTAGGTAAATTAAAGCATTGCATTTTCAAGTATAAATGGAATAGACCAAGATAGTATAAATATATAAGGGCAGATTGTGATGTAGACAGTGTAAATGGAATAAGGGAGAACCAGTTTGATCTGGTCTACAGAGGAGCAGAAATTCGATTGCCTACGCTGGAAATTTTTCTTCCCTGAGCAGCATAGGATAACAATGCTGTGGTAACATGTTAGGATAATGATGCAATAGTAACAACATGTTACTGTTGCTTTTGATCAGAGAATGATTTGCCCACTGTCTATCATCATCATATTCCTAAAGGCAGAATTTCTATGGAAAAATATATCCGACAGTTGAAAGCCTAGGAGCAGCAGGTAATAGTCACCCTGGAAAGTATCCTTTAAGCCACTACACCTATCCTGGGTAAGAGATGCTAGGCCCCTGTTCTGAGCCCCATGGCAGACCCTCTGCACTCACAGACAAGTTTTTAACTGCCATCACTTCCTCTTTCCATGCCCTTCTGCTGAAGGGTCATAAGCTTCATATTCATACTTTGGTCTTTTCATCAACTCAAAGCAAAATGTGCCGTTCTACTGTTGACTTGAGACTTCTTGGTAACACCTGATGCTCTACTTTAAAACAGCATCTACTTTCAAAAGAACGGTCATTTACTGTGTAATAAACTAGTGATAACAACAAACTGCTCTTGATTATTTAAAACTTACTTAATATTTATTACTTTAATTTATATACACATGAGTGTTATGCTTGAATGTATACATGTGCAGCACATGGGTGCCTGGCACCCATACAGGCCTTGGATCCTCTGGAACTAGAGCTACAAATGGTTGTGAGCCACCATATGGGAGTTGAGAATCCATGTCCCCTGAAAGAGCAGTAAGTGTTCATTGACCACCCTAACACCCTTGACTTAAAAAGCACTCTGGTAAGATCTTGGTTGGGATAATTTGTTCTTTTGGTGAACACTGAGTACTGAGCACTATGCTAGGTGCTAAAATTCTACACTGAAACTCTTATGTCTTCGGGTATTTAGGCTCCACAGAGCAGAGTGTGAACCAGACATAAGTATCTGTGTACAGTTTGGTTGGAATTTTCTACATTTGGAATTTGGTGCCAGGTTTGAAGGATAGGATGAAGCCCAGGGATGTGTGTGTAGTTTTTACATGAGCACAGCCATGATGAGGACCCCAGTGCCTCAGTCCAGTGGGAATTGGTGCAGTCTTCCTCTGGTCCAAATGGTGATAGTGTACAGAAAGAAGCATCCTTTACATCCTGGAACTTGCCCCATGGAAACTAACTAACCTCTCCTCCTGTGCCAGCTGTAATGAACATTCTGAGGTTCTAGATTGGTACATAGCAGGTTTCTCCATCAAAGGGAGCACAGACCTCTCACTCCCAGCTTTTCTGTACATGTGCTCGTGTATCTATCCTTTGAAGTTTCCAGACCAAACCATGCTGGATGTGGCATCCAATCTCAATCGAAAGTGATCAAAAGTAACATCAGTTGCATTTGCCTATCAGTGATGATCTGTATTTGTATTAAATTTCATTTAATAATAAAACAATATTTGTGCAATAAATAATAAAATAAGATCATAAAATTTGAATTGATGTCCCTGTGACTTGGAGCCCATACCTTCCTGGCAAGTCTGATGGAGATGTCTAATGGATGAGATTAGACCATGACACTGTCTCAGAACCCCACCTGGAAGCTGTGGATACTTCCCTAACTGAACTCAATTGCAAGAGTGCTCTGAAAGAGCTTAAATGAACAAATACTGAGTTAGAGCCTCCTCTGTTCTCCTGTACCTTCACACCTCCCTTCTTGTGTCCTCTCCTAGTCTGACTAACTGCTTATCTGACTTTGATGAGCCCAGCAGTGTAGTAGGCATCTAGGCATATGCAGAAGATATAACATCATGGTCTTCTCAAAGTGAGGTTAATCAGGGTGAGAAAGGTACAAGATCTGGTAGGAGATACCAAGAGTAGACAATGTCTGTGCTATAAAAGTCTGTCCATCAGTGCCTGTGGAAAGAGAAAGAGACAGATTATCAGGAAACTATTTCTTTCCATAGCAGTACTAGTTGGGGTAGGTACCACACTATATTATCCCCATCGGGAACACCAATCAATTGGCAATGCTTTCTTTTGTCCCAACTTCCCAGGGATTGCTCCCTTAGGAAGGCTAGCTAATGTTATTAATATACACTGGGTCCACCAACAGGCCCCATTTTAAGGAATGGGGTGAACTAAAGCTTTAAAGTTCATTCTAGTGAGCTCAGGAAAGCAGCTGAAGAGTTAACTGGAGGTGCTCATTGTGTAACCAGGGCTAGTGGCTGTCTCTTAGAGAGTTCATGGCAGGACATTGAGGGCTTACTGTCAGGGTTTGCTCTGTGGTCACTTCCAAATTAGGAAGCCCAGCTAGCCTGGGACCCAAAGAATGCAGCAGGAGAAAAGGGAATGTTCTCAAGAGAGGCTGAGTTGTTCTCATCCCATAGCCTAGAAAGGAAGGGCCACAGCTAATTTCCTCTATCTCTATGCCCAGGGTTCTGGTGGCCCCCTTTTCCCCTAGTCATGACCAAATGGGCATTTATTTTTTAAATGTTAGTCTGACAATGAATATATGTATCTTTATTAAGATCACCAAGAGAAGATATCTACAGCTTCACAACTTTTTATTCTGTTCATAGTCTGTGAAAGAGAATATTGTTCTAGGCTTATTACTAATTCCTGTGAGTAAATCACAACGTATTTAGATTTCATTAAGCATCAGGGAGCCAGGCTTATGCAACGCTGGCCACTGATTAATAAATTAAATTACTAATGCTCATGAATAAATCATAATATGTTTAGGATTCACTGAGCATCAGGGAGCCAGGCTTATGTAATGCTGGCTGCTGATTGATATTTATGCTTGAAGTTAGAAACAGTCTAGGAAGTTTTATTTTAAATAACAAGTCCTAGACTTGAGAGGAGAGTCTATCTACTACTATTATTCTGCTAAGTTGAATTAAACTGTCTCCTAATGACTGTTTGTTTTTGTAATAGATACCAATTAGCACGAAGGCCCACAACTGGTCTAGGTACACAAAAATAAAAGATTGTAGAATGCTCAGCTCTAAACAAGGCATCTGTGAAGGACACACACACATACTCCCAAGGTTCAGGGATGATCACATCAGAGGGAGCTGACCGATCAAGAGAGGCAGAGGCAGTGGGTGACTATGAGGAAACAGTATTTTCTGGACACAGTAGGGTGGTCGCATAGATCAACTCACAGTGGTTGTGACAGGATGGGCAAGCCCTGTGCAAACCCAAGCAAGACAAAACCCTAGCACAGAGGAAGGAGGTTGACACGTAGTCCCACCCTTAGCTGGGGGAGCTATTGGCAAGTGATACCTGCTTGTTGAAGGGCAGTCAGTTTTCTTTAAAGTTGTGGTCCTTAGTAAGTTCAGTGGATGGCCACATACTCATGGCAGCATGCACAAATGGACTTAAATTTTTTTTAAATGAGGACACAACGTTGAGTGGGTGTGGAAGGGGAGTGGATCTGAGAGGAACCAGGTGAGGAAGTCAGATACGATCAAAGTTGGAGTAGGTGTGTCACTGTGGATGTGGGCTTTAAGACCCTCATTCTAGCTGCCTGGAATCCAGTATTCTGTTAGCAGCCTTCAGATGAAGATGTAGAACTTGCAATTCTTCCTGCACCATGCCTGCCTGGATGCTGCCATGCTCCCATTTGATGATAATGGACTGAACCTCTGAACCTGTAAGCCAGCCCCAGTTAAATGTAGTCCTTATAAAAGTTGCCTTGGTTCTTTCCAGCTTCTGGCTATTATATATAAGGCTGCTATGAACATAGTGGAGCATGTATCCTTATTACATGCCGGGGAATCCTCTGGGTATATGCCCAGGAGTGGTATAGCATGGTCCTCCAGAAGTGTCATGCCCAGTTTTCTGAGGAACCGCCAGACTGATTTCCAGAGTGATTGTACCAGCTTGCAATCCCACCAGCAGTGGAGGAGTGTTCTTCTTTCTCCACATCCTCACCAACACCTGCTGTTTCCTGAGTTTTTAATCTTAGCCATTCTGACTGGTGTGAGGTAAAATCTCAGGATTGTTTTGATTTGCATTTCCCTGATGACTAATGATGTTGAACATTTCTTAAGGTGCTTCTGAGCCATCCGAAGTTCTTTAAGTGAACAGTCTTTGTTTAGCTCTGTACCCCATTTTTTGATAGGGTTATTTGGTTTTCTGGGGAGATGTCTCTCAACGGAGTAATGGATACAAAAAATGTGGTATATATACACAATGGAGTACTATTCAGCCATTAGAAGCAATGAATTCATGAAATTCTTAGAGAAATGGATGGAGGTGGATAACATCATACTAAGTGAGGTAACCCAATCTCAAAAGAATACCCATGGTACGCACTCACTGATAAGTGGATATTAGCCTAGAATCTTGGAACACCAAAGACACAATCCACATACCAAATGATGTCCGACAAGAAGGAAGGAGTGGACACTGGTTCTGGAAAGGCTCAAAGCATCAGTGTAGGGGAATACCAGAACAGGGAAGTGGGAAGGGGTGGATGGGGGAACACGGGGAGGGAAAGGGGCATGTGGGACCTTTGGGGGGTGGGGAACCAGGAAAAGGGAAATGAAATATAAATAAAGAATATATCTAATAAAAAAAGTTGCCTTGGTCATGGTTTCTGTTCTCAGAGTAAATCCCTAACTAAGACAGTGCCTATGTATTTTACATTTACACAGAAACTCAAAGACAAAGCAGCTCTGGTCTTCTGGCTTGAAGTACATGGTACCTAGTAGGTTGGCAAAAGGGAGAAACAGTAAGGCAGTCCAAGATACAGTCTGCCCTAATGAGGAAAAACTCGTTTTATTAGAGCATACACACCCATAGAAGATGTCTCAGAACTGGCAGTGAACCATCCTTCTGGTTCACTTTGTGCCTTGGGCAACCCCCTTGTCTTGGCCTCCAGGTAATGTGAAGGAGTGTGTACAGGGCAGAGGCTCTGTGTCTTTAAATTACTGTGACACAGTGAATAGAAGCAAGGAACGTCGCCTACCTGAAGAACCTGGGGAAATATCCCTGGACACCTGACCTGGCAAGACTGCTTTCCTCTCTGTTTTCTTCCTTGATTGGCCTGCTGCACACCCATCCACCATGTCCCTATCCCTATGCAAAATAGTTCCTCAGACCAAGATGAGTGGTGACATGCAGAGCTTGTCTGAGCAAATGTCCAAATAATTTCATTAACTAATTTTGTTAATTAATTTCCTTCAACTAAAAAATAAAATAAAGTATTTACTGGTAAGTTCCAGGACCAGTGGGAAAAAATTTGGCATAGTGCTTAGTGTTGAGTGAATTGGGTGCAGGGGTATTTTCTGGGATCTCCAGGAGATTACTATCCCCTGTGATAAGAGCTCCAGTATCAGGGCTCTAGGAACTGTGAGATAGGCACCTGGGTTTCAGTAGCCTGGGATGGGGAATATAGGCATCTAGAATGAGTAGCAATTGTTCGGGTAAAGCTGACTCTGCTGGAAGACAAAGGGGACACTGAGAGGGTGTCCATCGCAAAGACAACAGCAAACTCAGGGTAACTTCTTGTTGGCAGGAGGAAGTCTGCTGGATGCCAATACTGGAAGAGGCTGGGTGAGCCTGGCAAATTGAACGTGAGGGAGCAAACATGGGGAGAGATGCATAAAGGAGACTGAGGCAGTGTGCATCTGAGGACCTGGGGGACCATCAAAGGACTAAGTAGAATAGTGATTGGATTTACATGTGAAAACCTGTTCCTTTTGGCTTCAGGATGGAGACTGGGTTGGATGAGTGTGGAGAGGAAGGTTGGTAGGCTGGATAGCAGTGACTCATAACAATGCAGCTAGAGAAAAATGAGAGAGGAAGTGGGTTCTGTGCCCTGGCCCATGGCACGTCTCCTGATTCTGTCCTGTGTATGTTCAGCTGGCCTCCTAGGTGTTCCGATGCCAGACCACCGCTCACCCTGTCAGAGCTCCGGTCAAATGGTCTCTGAGCCCCTTATAGGCCCACACAAGGCTGAGATCTTAAAACAGGGGTGGAGAAGAGAGAAAGTAAGACATAGCGGCCAAGAGAAACAGAGCTGTTGTCTCAAACGCTGCTTTCTTCTTCCGCGCTCTGGAGGTTACTAGAAGTTGGCAGATAGATTATGGGTCAAGGCCTACTGAGGCTGTTGCCACTTGTTCTTAATTTCTAGAATGTCTTAATAAATGTCATTTTATCTCAGGAAATGTGTCTGGAATTTTGCAGACACACCATGCCCAGGGTGGCTCTGGCTACGTGAGAGGTTACCCGCTGACCCTGACGTCCAGGTCACTGCCGGGTCCCCTGCTAAACCCAGACACTCCCTCGCTATGGCACAGTGACTCAGTCATGGAACTTGGAGGTGTTTTGTTCAGTAGACCTGTTCCCTTGATTTGGACTCTGAAGGAGGAAACCTTGTTGCTTCTCCCCCGTCTGTGTGCCTGCCTTCAGATAGGCTGCCTGCCACCCCACCCTGACATCTGGCTGAGTGTGTGTTGGACAGAGCAGCTCAGGGCTGAAAGGCCTTGGCAGAGAGGTGGGAGGCAGCTTTTCTGGCCTGAATTCCACCTACAGGCTTTGAGCCAACATTTCTTTTTCCTTCCCTTTGCAAACAGACTGTTACCCCACGATCCTTGGCCAGGAGAGAACCGTTTACATAATCAAGACTCAGGTAATAGAGATAAGAAATGAGCCTCGGGACACAAGCGATGCGTTGAGTTCAGGAGCCCCACTACTTTGTGTGAGGTTTTGATAGGAGACTCAGGAGCATCTTCACTGGCTCCTGACCATCAACAGCCGACTTGGGAACTCCAACAATAAGCATTCCTCCTGCCAAGAAAAGCTGGCAGACATCCTGGAAGGCAACACCCAGCTGCTCCCATCTTTGGCAAGAGACACAGGGCAGGCAGGAGCTCTGAAACACACAAAGACCCAACAGGCTGATGAGCACCCAGTGTTCATTAAGTTTCTAGGCAGAGTTAGCTTATCATGCTTTTACATCTTGCATGTTGAATTAAGTAGGGATATAGTCTCTGTGACATTGTCCTGAACAATGGACACAGGGAGAGGGCCAAGAAGGGGGATGTTAATAACATAGGCTTGAATGCTACAGGTCCTATAGAATCATTGAGTTTGTGCATGGAAAAATTGAGTCTATAGCAAAATAGAACCAGCTTGTTTCTTTTGAATCACTGGTTAATTGGTTCCAAGCAAACATCTTGTTTACTACAGGACCACTTGGTCAAGGGGTAGACATTTATGGGTAATACTTCATGTCCTGTCAAGGACAGATGTTGGTGGAACATACGGATAAAGGGATCACCTATGGACATCATGGATACTGATAAAGCTGTGCTTCTGTGCATAGTCCCCCATGTGACCAGTCTTGTGAGCAAGGCTAACCTTACTACATTGTTGAGTTGGCCCATGCACAAGAAACAAGGGAAACTCAAATGTACAAATTAACAAGTATAAATTAAATGACACCATTGGGTTTTTAATAAGTACGTAAAAAAATCAACAGAAAGATTCTTCTGAACCATTTTCTGTAGCAGCCAAGGAAGCCAGGCACACTCCACTTCTCACTCTCTACCACCATGCTCCCTGACACAGAATATCTAGGTTGGAGGTCTGGCTCATCTTGCTTCTCAGTTCTGGGATGGTATTCCTGATGCATGCCTTAACTTCACTAATAGTACAGGAGCATAAGAATGACACAATCTCAAAAGAGTAAAAATCAAATTGGATACAATAAAGGTAAAGTATCAAGTATCTAATTATATGGGATCGCACTAACACTAAGGTACCATCCTAGATTGATAATATGAGGAATCTGGCACAAGCATCATACAAAGCTACAGGATACTTAGGCTGCACATTTAGTGCCCTCTCAAACAATAAATACTCAAGAGTATATAAGCTAAAAGACAAACACACCAAACTACGTTAGATGTTAGGACACGTGGCAGGCGACAAACTTTCCATTTAGGTGTGCTAGCGTCCTGATTGCCATGGCAAAAGGAGGTGACATTCAGCCCTCAGGCTGTTTCGGGTTGAAGGGACAGGAAGAAAACAGAAGGAACCGTACAGAGAAGTGGAGCAGTCGAAGCCAATGGCTTCAGCAGTGACAGCGGTCGGTGAGGAGACACATGGACTGTGACAGCGGTCGGTGAGGAGACACATGGACTGTGACAGCGGTCGGTGAGGAGACACATGGGCTCTGCAGCTAGACGAGTGCTTCAGAGCACAAAAGATTGCACACGCCTTAACGACGTTGCACTGATCTGTTGTTTGCTTTTAAAATTGCTTCAAATAGTGTTTTTGACAATTTCACACGTGTATATAAGTTTGATCATATTTATTCAACACAGTCCTCCTATAAAGCCCTTTCCCCGAAACTCTACCAGGAAATCTTTTACTTCCAAGAAAGTCTCTTTCTTATTTTGATATCCTAAAAAAAATAATAACCACCATGTTTGATTCTGATTGCTTGCAAGTATGGGGTCATTTCCTGGCTCTTGGGATCTTGTCAATGGATGCATCTGGAAGAAAAACAAGTCCTATCTTCCAGCAGCCACCAACTGGTGATAACTCCTTAGCTAAGCCTGGGGACTCATGGTGCCCTACCTATCCGATGCCGGCATGTTGACTGGTTTAGTCTTGGGCAGATCTTCTTCTGGGAACCATAGCTCCATGTCTTATCCGTGAGCGTATTGTCCAGGTCATGCTCAGAAGTCAGCTCTCCACAGGATTCTCATCCTGCTTTAGTTCTTACAGCCTCTTAGCTCTCCTGAATTTTGTGATGTTCCCGAGTCTTCAAGGAGGTTGATAGAGATGTCCAGGTTTAAGGCGAAGGACTCATCAGTTATTCATTCTTAGCACTTTGAGCAGTTATGAGTCTCCTCATTGACTGCTGTTGACTACAAAACAATGCTTCTCTGCTAAGAGCAGCACTAATCTACAGGTATAAACATACATATTTAGGAGGCATTTTGATATGTCTATTTAATAAAACAGCATGAATACTCTCCATCTTGGGGCCTCTGACCTCCTCAGCTGTAGTTTTGACCAGCTTTACAGTACCAGGTGTGAATTTTTTTTCCTATGTAGAAGACCTCAAATCCAATTCAGAACAGTGGTTGATTACCTCCATAACATGCCCGACATGATTGTAGCAGTGGGCACATTTTATTTGGCAGGTTAGGATTCTTGTATGCAAGGTCCACAGCTCCGTAAGTACATTGACAAACTTTCCTCCCCAGCAGCAACTTTCAGCACTTTGAAAACTAGCCAGCAGGGAGGAAGTTTTCAAGGCAGTTTTAGATTGATTTTTCTATGTTCTGGGCTCAAAGTGTGTAGTTTGTACCTTCAGTAATATGGTCTCACCATCTGTTCTCATAGATACCCAAAAGAATGACAATAGCCTATGTTGTTTTAGGCACCCCTGGGCCCTCTCCGATCAGCAAATCCATAGGGAGATATTTCACTCCTGGTACTGGAATCTTTGCTTAACAACCCCTGGCCTTTGGGAGAAGCATTATCCACTCATACAGGATAACTTTATTTAGATTCCTTTAAAAATTATACATTTCTAATTACTGTACAAAGTAGTGAGTTTCCTTAAGACTTTTTACACATCTTTACCATTGGTTAGACCTTTTCCTATATACTCCTCATCCACTTATTCCCATCCCTGATTAAACCTTTCCACTCTCAGTATTTATACCTCCCTCATCTACTTTCATATCACATGCATTCAACTATCCCTTACCTAGCTTAGGGGTTCTTCTCCTCCTACATTCTAGAGACCCTTTCTAGTTTATTATATCTATAATAAAATAAAATATCCTAAGTTTGTTTGGTGTGTGTGTGTGTGTGTGTGTGTGTGTGTGTGTGTTTTACCTCTGATTGAGAAACAGGTGGAAACCCAGAGCAACGTCTCCAACATTAAGAAAAACTGAGTTAAGACTCAAATCTAGACCTCTCATATCTGGTCCCACGTGACTTAGTAAGTGGGAGGGTGCCGGAGGATGAAGGAATAAAGGAGGACTTGTATGGTACAAGACGTTATCTGCCACAAAGTCTCCTAGTCTCTCATTTTATCTTCCCCATTACTTAACAAATATGCCATATGCTTACTTTCCTACAGCGATGGCTGAGGCATGACTCAGTGATCATCATTGTCCTCCCTGAGTGCACATTTTCCAGACTTCTTTCTCGTCAAGGTTTCTTTGGAGAATCTACAAGACCAGTGAATGAGTCTTGTCTTTTAGTATGCTTACAGCTCCGTCAGATCCTAAGGACCGGTCTCTGAGTCAGTAGATATGGAGTGGCTTCAGGATCTGACTAAGAAAACTTATGCCATTGATGCTGGACCATTTTGAGCAGCAAAAGTGCAGTCTTCAAAATATTTTAAAATTAATTGCTTCAAGTCAATGCCACTAAACAATCTTCATCTGAGGGATACCTGGTGGATGTCACGAGAAAGGCCATTATTTGTAAGTAACTTTCTGCTGTCAGTAGTTAAAAAAAAAACCATCTAAACTGGGTGATGGTGCCACAGGCCTTTAATCCCAGGCAGAGGCAGGTGGACTTCTGAGTTCGAAGGCAGCCTGGTCTACAAAGTGAGTTCCAGGACATCCAGGGCTACACAGAGAAACCCTGTCTCGAAAAAAAATATCTAAGGCCATATTGGACCTCTTGGGATCCAAACCAAGAAGCTTTTGGGGACTTTTCTAAGATTTCTGCAAGACTATTGTATGCAATTACCTCTAGTTTGTCAAGAGATGTAGCTATTGGGTTTTTTGACTGTTAGGAGGTAGTCAGTTCTGGAAAAAAACATGCTGGTTCATATGAACCCTGACTAATAACAGGAACTAGACAATTAGCCGACCACTGAAATTGCTCAAGATAATAGGATTGGGATGAGTGGTCATCTTTATGGAATCTCTTCAGTCACCTTGGCCAAAGTCAACAGGGAAATGAGGAAATTTTCTGAAACTTGTATATAACTATTTCCAATGCTATTTATGTAACCAGCAACTACTATGTTTAAATGTAATTCTTTTTTTTTTTTCAGTTCAACAGTTACTATTGATGCTATTCAATTGTAGTGTTTGTACACGCTTGCTTTCCCCACGGATGCAGATGTCAAACTTGCTTCTAACCTAACATCTGCTGTGCCTTCCAGAACACTGAGGCTCAGTTCTGGGAGGACACCCAGTTCAGGGGATGGTCAATGTCAATTCATGGGTTGCTTTTGCTTTCGTCTCACTAAAACGTAGGTTGCTATAGTCACATATTTTGGAGAGATTTTATCTCACGGGGCAAGTAGAAAAATATCTGGTATTGATAGCAATAATTCAAAAAGTTCCATATCTTAAAATATCATTTCTATGGATTATACTAATGAGTTCTGTAAGTTCAAAAAAAATCATTAAAATACATTACACTTTCCCCCTGCCAAAGCAAGCAGACAAGCAGCAGGGAGGGCCAAACTCTTTCAAATTCTTTAAAAGCCCAGAATCTTAATACATAATATTTGATAAATATAAGTAGCACAAACTTAATTATATTGAGAGAGAGAGAGAGAGAGAGAGAGAGAGAGAGATTGAGAGAGAGAGAGAGAGAAAGACAGAAAGAGGTCTGACCTCAGGGAGTGTAGTAGAGGCTGGAATAGATAAGGAACCGCCTGACAAATAAGTTCACATCCTGATCGGGACTGTAAACTAAATGGCAGGAAATGTACTTAAGAAAAATATGGACGCCGCCTACTTGGCAGTGGCTAACAGAGACCTAGCTGAGAAAGTTACATTAAAACTGAGACCTGGAGGCCGAGAAGGTCCAAGAAGGGCGTGTTCTCTTTCTCCTGCAGGAAAGATTATGGTCACGAAAGGAGTGGAATGAATAATTGACCACCTTCCTGGACAAGTTAATTTTCCAACTCCTTCTCACTGCTGACAACTAACATTTCAATGTTATTTCCTTAGCCTCCTTAACCCCAAAAGACATGAGATTTGGCCACTCCATCTCACAAGAGGACCATGATTATGATGTCAAGAAATTTGGCCAGGGAGGCACAGAAAATATAACTGACTTAGGTAAGAAATGAAGTACAAGGAGGTATAGAATCTTTGCTGTGTTTCCCCAAAGATCTCAGGCTAGCTTTTTTTTTTTTAAATTAATGTTTAGCTTAGGGAAGACTTGAGACACAAACCCAAATGTATCTCAAAGTATCCCATCTATCCAGTTTGATCCAGTGCTTTGTCTTGTGTCTCTGCCTTTTCTTCTAGGCTCTGCGGCTGATGTTGGTACCTTGGGCTGAAGGTTAGCGAGAAGGGTTATCTGAGTTTTCCATTCTTGTCAACAGTGTCCATTGTCTGGTTTCAGTTTACTGACCCATGTCGGATGTGAGTCCTATAGTTCTAGAGAAAAGCTCTTGAAAGGTTCATGGAGTGATGGAGTATGCTTGCTTGCTTGTTTGGCTGGTAATGGAGTGGAGATCTCCTTGAAGTAACGGTCCCCATTCTTTCTCACACACATCAGGTAACTCTGGAACAGCCATACTTTAAAGGACCCAGCAATGTTATTCTATGTTGCTTTCGCCAATCTAAGCTGAGAAAGCGCCCATCTTTGCTTGCATTGACTAGAAGAAGTTAGGCTGGATCCTCCTAGCCTACTAAATCTCCCATCTTCTTTAAGTTCTATTTTCTCACATTATAGGAAGACAAGGCCACAAGTCCTTAAGACAAGAAGCTGAGGGAGCTGGTATGGACAAAAACAATAGGCCCTTTAGTATGTAGAAAGAGACAAAGAAGCTTTGCTTCCCTCTGGACCAGTTGTTCTTAACCTTCCTGAAGCTGCAACCCTTTGATACAGTTCCTCATGTCGAGTTGACTCCCAGCCGTAAAATTATTTTCATTGCTACTTTGTAACTGTAATATTGCCACTGTTATAAATCATAATGTAACTATCTGCTATGTAGGATATCTGATATCTGACCCCTGGGAAAGAATTGTTCAACCTTGGCAAGAGGTCACACTCTACAGGTTGAGAACCACTGATCTAGGCTACTTAATACAGGGGACAGGATCCACGGGCTCGCTTCCTCATAGAAACCCTGTGGCAGGGTGTAATACTTTCATTCTTAGTTGTGAGATATCACAACTGGATTTCAGGGTTTTTGACCCATACTTCATATTCTTGTATTCTAGAAAGACTATGGCCTAGCATATATGTTCTCCCTGAATTCCTATAATGTTCAATCTTGCAGCGAGATTGTAGAGACTGATAAGGTATAACAGACCAAAACAAAGAGGGAAGCCATCAGGATTGAAAACTGTCAAGCAGACTGTATCCGACACCCACATTCCACCTCACATCAAACATCACGTAGCAGCTTATGCTGAGAGCAAGCTGATTTTGAGGATGAAAAGACGTACAGACTGGACAAAGGGGCTACCGCCAAGAGAAATGGGATTGTTATTCTCTTTGCAGTCAAGGACCCATCTGACAGTCTCCACACCCTTGCCACTAAGTATGTCTCCACCAAGAACAGTTATTATCTACATCTGACTAACACACTCAGATCCTTTACAATTTCTCCTTCACACTATTTAAGCCCTGGATTTCTGCCTCTGATCATAGTAAGCTGTGGTATCCGAGCTGAGCATCACAAGTCAGGGTGTGATATGAGCATGGACCCACACAGCCATATTTCCTGGCATTCTCCCTGCACAGTGCTAGGAAATTCAGAGATCCCCTGCATCCCACTTGAATCACAATGACTTTTTAAAACATGTATCCCTTATGAACATTCACTGATAATAGCTCAGTAGGTTGCCAAGGGGAGAGACTTTTTATGTGACACACTTTATACTTTCAAGATCCATGGAAAGAAGACTCTACATACATGTTAGATTTTGAGCCTGGTTCTTTAAGATGTGAGCCAACCTAAGAGGCCAGATCCCACAGTCTGAATCAGACCACATGCCTCTGGTGATCCCTCTCTCAGACAGCATTATGAAGCTGTTCTGCGCTGTGGTTCTTATAAGCCTGTAATTTATGGTTTTACCCAGCACCTGGCTCTTCTGTGTTCTTTGTCATTCTTAGTTCATGTTGAACTAAGTCATGTGGTAGGAAACTTCCCATCACCCCTTGAAATGATTCAAAAGTTAGATACTTTCCTTTGTTTGGGGGGTTTCTCTGAAGGCTCCCTTTAACCCTCACCATCATTCTTTTGCGGATGGCTACCTCTCATATTCTTACTCTGAACTATCCCTCCTAATGAAGCTTCCCTCTAGATCTTAAAGGGAAATGCTCTTTCCTTTTAATATGCCATTCATGCTGTCTCTGATATAATGTATTGTTCCCTTCTAATGGACTCTCACCTTGAATCCTGATCATGGTCTTAGGACTCTTTTTCCTAATAAAGCCCATTCTTGAAGGAGCTGTTTGTGTCAGTTCCTTTCCCAAACAAACTTATTGTCATTCCTCTTCCCAATCTGACAAGCTGTAGCCAGGTCTGTTTGTAAATAATTTTAAAATTTAGGAGTCAGGGGCCTATCCCTCTAGGAAAGGGGAAGAGGAGGAAAAGGAAGAGAAAGAGGAGAAGCAGAGGGAGGGGGAGGAGACCAGCAGGGCGCCTAAGTGTTTTGTATGTGAGTAAGAGTCAAGCCTGTAATGTATGTCAACAATTTCCTAGACAGATGGACTACAAAGAGGAAAAGTGTGGAGAGGGGAGCTCAGAACACATATGTAACCAGCATGTGCTAGCATGTAGGATACACGGTGGGGTAAAAAGGCAGAAAAAGAGTCGGAAAAATGCTGTGGGATTCCTTTGTTCTGTAGAGGAGGAGTGGGTTCGGAGTGATTCTTGTAATGACACTCATACTTCCCTTGTCTAGTTCCTAGTGTTTTGCTTGTGAGACAGGGTCTGTCACAGATGCAGACACTCACTGTTTTGGCTATGCTGACTGGCTAGCATGCTTTGGGGGAACCACCAGTCTCAGGCACACACAACCAGGCCCTACTTTGCCCCCTTAGATTTTATTCAGTTTTATTTGTGTGTGTGTGTGTGTGTGTGTGTGTGTGTGTGTGTGTGATGTTTTTTTCTGCATGTATGTCTGTGTACAATGTGTGTGCAGTGTCCAAAGAGGCCAAAAGAGGGCTATGGGTACTTATGGAACTGGAGTTTGGGATGGATGCTAACCACCATGTCCTTTCTGAGAACCAGATGTGGTCCCTCTGGAAGAGTAGCCAGTGCTCTTAGCCACTGAAGCCTCTCTCCAGCCTCCATGACTGATTTTTCATGCTGTGGGATTCAATTCAAACTTAAGTCCTTATGTTTTCAGATTAAATGCTTATTAAGTCAAGCCGTTTCCCAAGCCTCTCTCATAAAGTTGTATGTATTTGGATGGAACAAATGTCCTAATTCTAGAATTTTATCTTCACATCCAAACAATGAAATCAAGCAGTAGCTTCAGAAGAGTTGATCCTCAATCATTAACTAAGATGGAGAGGACAGAGACTCGGGCTCGATTAATAAGAAAGTCAGCTTTGGACAGGATACACGTGACATGCCTGTTAGCTAATCTATTGTAGCTGTTAAGTGGGAAGTTTAGTTTAGTGTATGAATTGGGTGTGAGAGCAAGAGCAATACATTATATATATGTAATATATAATGTATATGTATATAATATATATGATATATGCTATATATATGTGTGTGTGTATGTGTGTATGTGTGTGTGTGTGTGTGTGTGTGTGTGTGTGTGTATTTGCTATCAGCTTGTGAATGGCATTTAAACCTGTAGGAAGAGGTGCTGATTCCTTAATTGGTTCTTGATCATGTCAATAAAAAAGACTTAGAGCCAGTTGCTGGGTGAAGGGCACTATCCTGTATGAATAAAAAATGGTTCCCCCAGAAAACATAGTTATTACAAAGATTCCATTGCTAGGAATCCTCTAAATACCAACCTGCAAGGCAATTATACCCACTGGTGGAATAATAGCACGAATGTTATGTGGGTAATCACCTGTTTTGTTTTGTTTTTAAATGGATTTGAGGCTTGCTACACACAAGGAATCCAGGTCTAGTACTGTAAACTTGGTCAAAAGTCCATGGCTGGGAAAGTCAAAGGTCCTAGGGAAGAAACTGCTACCACTGCTTTTTTTTAGTAGATGTGCTGTTAAATTATATTTTAAATACTTACATTAATATTAATAAATTATTGTTATCACTTGGTCAGAAAAGCTTCTTTTTTTTTTCAGTGAGCAGTGGTCAACCAGGAGGCCTATAACTGGCCAAAGCACTGGGAATAAGAGGCTGCCAAGGTCCTGGAGAGATGGCTCAGCCTTTAAGGCGAGGCTCACAACCCAAAACATAAGAGACTGTGGAGAGCTAAAGAGGACACACGTGTCAAGCTCCACCACAAGGCTCAGGAAACACCATGGAAGACAGGGTAGAAAGAATGGGAGAGCAAGGGGATGGGGCTGGCGCTGTGAAATGCTATGTTCTGGACATGCCATGGCTGTTGTGCTCATGACCTCACAGCAGCTGTGGTTACCTACACAAGACCAAGTCAGTCAACCACATTCCAGCACCAATGGTGGAGGAGGTCATGCGGCCTTGTCCCTAGTTGAGGAGTTATTGGCACTGCTGCAAGAGGAGGAGTGACTGTTTCTGCAGGGTTGCAGCTGCTGGTGGGGTTGCCCATGCAGTGCTATATGATCCTAACATACTCAGGTCCATGTAGGAAACACTAGTTGAATTCAGTAAGTGGGGGTGGGGGTGGGGGTGGAGGTGGGGGTGGGGATGATGAGGAGCTTGGATGAATGGGGGAAAATTATGGATGGATATGACCAAAATGTATTGCATACGCATATAAAATTGTCAAAGGGTAATTAAAACATATTGTTAAAACACTGAGAGAAAATGCCCTGTAGCCCAGGATATTCATGGGAAACACATGAAGTAGGCTCTGAGTGATTGAAGTAACCTTGCAAAAGATAGATCTCAGCCTAAGTTGTGGCTAAGTTAGTGATTCAACAATGAGCAACTGTGCTATCCCAAGAGCCTCAAAGTTGGTGATTCCCATGAAACCCTATAGCAAAGGAAGCAGTCTTGAAGCAGGTGTCTTCAACCAAGGCTTTCCCCAAGAAACTTCAGAAGAGGAATCTCTCAAAGAGTAATCTTGTGTTAAAATATTGAAAAAAAATTAAGAGGTTAAAACAGTCTGTGATGATTTGTATATGCTTGCCTCAGGGTGTGGCACCATAGGGAGGTGTGGCCTTGTTGAAGTAGGTGTGCCACTGTGGATGTTGGCTTTAAAATCCTCTTCCTAGGTCCCTGGGAGTCAGTCTTCTCCTAGCTGCTTTCAGAACAAGAGATGGAACTCTCAGCTTCTCTAACCCCATGTCCTCCTGGATGCTGTCATGCTCCTATCTTTATGAACCTCTGAACCTGTAAGTCAGCCTCAATTAAATGTTGTCTTTTATGAGAGTTGCCTTTGTCATAGTGTCTGTTCACAGAAGTAAAACCCTAACTGAGACACCATCAATAAACACGAGCAGATCCTACTCATGGAAGGTTTGGGGGTCCAAATACTTCAGATAGTATAAGAATTTCCTAAACTCTATAAAAATGTGTATTTAAAACATTGAGGATAGGAGATGGAGAGATAGCTCAGCAGTTAAGAGCACTGACTGTTCTTCCCGGAGGTCTAGAGTTCAAGTCCCAGCAACCACCTGGTGGCTCACAACTACCTGCAGTTGGATCCGATGACCTCTTCTGGTGTGTCTGAAGACAGCTACAGTGTACTCATATACATAAAATAAATAAATCATTCTTAAAAAATATTGAGGGTATAAAAGAAGAACTCAGAAGCACAAGAAATTCACAGTACAATTGAAAGAGAACTTATATCAAACAGATATCAAAGAAAAATAATATTGAAATCTCAGACTAGATAAAATGAAAGCTTTGATATGAATAAAGAAAACAGTCAGCAAATTAGGAAATCCATGTGAGGAGTGAGATAATTAGCAGATAGAATCTGCGACTAATAAACAGACATTCAAAGCATGGGACAGGATAGGAGGCCTAATTTATGTCTAACAGAAATTTTGGACAAAGGAAAAAGGGAATGAGAGGGGAAAGAGGAAGGGGAGATAAGAGGAGAGGCAAAGAGAAGAGAGGCAAAGGTGGAGAAAGAGAGAGAGAGAGAGAGAGAGAGAGAGAGAGAGAGAGAGAGAGAACCCTCTCATGATAAGGATTTTCTACAAACTAAAGACATATTAGTCCAGAGACAAGAAATGCAAGGTTTCTAAAGAGCAAAAATGCATTCAGTTATCATCCAGACTCATCAAGCATGGACACACTGAACACCACCGAGAAAGAGAAGCTCTTCACAGGTTCCCCCAGAATAGCTAGCTTATCTTAAGCTATGATACAGGCTGCAGAGAAGATCTATATCTATATCTATATCTATATCTATATCTATATCTATATCTATATCTATATCTATATCTATATCTATGTATATGTATATGTATATATATATATATTCCTTTTGAGACAGAAAAACAGGAAGATATAGACAATATTACAACAAATACCATTGTCCTTTTCCCTCACACCTACTTTTTACAGTAGACCCTTTGTGATTCTATTAGCAACATTCTCTCGTTTTTTAGATTGTATTTTTAACTATGTGTATGTCTGCATGGAGGTCTGTGCATGTGTGAGTACAGGGGTCTTAAGAGTCAAGAAAAGGGAGTAAGATCACCAAGAGGTTAAGTCATAGTCTGCAAGTCACCCAACATGGGTACTGGGAGCGGAACTCAAGCTTTCTACAAGATCAGTGCAAGTTCTTACCTGAATCACCTCTCCACCCCCAGAGCACTTGCTTAAACTCAGCTTTTGTCTAAGAGCATCTATGTTTCTGCTCACTCTTGAGTACTGTACTTGACTGTGTATCCGGTACATTGTTGTTTTAGGATTAGCACATTTTCGTTTAGGCTTCATTGTGGTTGTTGAGAAGTTTGGTAGAAGTCTGGAAACTGGGATTAGGTCTTTAGGGAATTATCTTCTGGTTGAAAGTTGTGAGTTTCAGAACTTCTGAAAGATAGACTTCTAGAGGTCACCTCTGGCAATAAAACTAAAGATGATAGATAGATAGATAGATAGATAGATAGATAGATAGATAGATAGATAGACAGACCAAAAAATATTGAAATTCTCTACAAACAGGCAAATCACCCATGTGGGAAGGCCCTGGAGTTCCAGGACTTTTCTAAGGAGGCTGAATGAGTTGAAATGAATGCTGAGCCTCTGCTTCACATATATTATTATTTTTTTGACCAAATATTTCTGGGTGGATGGCGGGAAGGACCTCTGTGGGATAGTAAAAGTTTGTCAGCATAAGAAATTACCGAGCCATTGTTAGGAGGGATGGAAAAGAACAATCTTGGAGTAGAGTCTTAGAAGGGGGGCTGTAGGATGATGGATGCGGGGGATGACATGTTTAAAAACCCGTGAGGAATGACAAGGTACCAATAAAGAGAACAGTGTTGCAAGGGGAGGTGAAACATGAAGCACGCAATAAAGATCCCTCTTAGGAGGGCGCTCCAAGGGGTGAGTCTGTAACTCTGCCATCTGGCCAAGATTGGAGCCCTCATTCTGGTTGCCAGGAAAGATGCTTAAATCACATTTTTTATGGTTTCCTTCAATGAAACTTCATGAAAATGGCCAGATATACACAACCCAGTATGGATCCAGCTCTCACAGGCTGAGTCGTCGTCCACTCTGTTGGGTCTTGAGTTGTTTCCAATTTGCCTCTTTCCTTTTCTTTTCTTGTGTCATTAGTCGTTTGGAGAGGGGTAGTTCCTTATTGAGCCTAGCTGGTGTAAGCCACCTAGTGACACTCCTTCACTTTTCTAGGCTCACATTCTCCTCGGCAGCCACTGTGTAACTCTCCTCTTTCCTTAACCTTCCAATATGTCTCCCAACCTCCGCTCCTGAGAGAACTCCCACAAGTCAGGCAGACTATAGTCACATACCCATACCTGTTCTACCCTCTGGATACAGTGAATTAACCATGCTGTTACTTGAGGCCAGCCCCTCTGCAGGGTCACTGCATTCATTTCCTCCTTCCCTCATCAACTTGAAATAGATGGCTCCAATCACCCACCTCTCTTTATTTACCCAATATTTCTCTCTGTCCCTGGAGCATTTCCAAAGTCACCAGAGCACATCCCTAATGCCATACTGTCCCACTTCCTTCTTTGGAGGAAGAGGAGGATGTAGAAGAAGAAAAGGAAGAAGAAGAGAATGACAATAACAGTAATAAAGCCTCAATATAGTTTATAAATTTATAGTCACCACCTTTCTCATTCTTCCATGAAACCTAATCAGGCTTTTATGCCCACAACCCTCTCCTATAGTAACTCTTGCCCCAAACGCCTGACTTTCCCACTCCAAGGCCCCAAAGTAATAGCTTGGTCTTCATTATTGAACACCTCTGGCCACTCTTCCTTTTTGAAAGAGTTTCTCTCCCCAATCACCCACCACCTCTTCTGGCCCTTCCTATTCCAGATAGTGAAGCTTCCCAAAATTTTTGCTGCTTCTGATTCCTCTTCACATCCTGGTCTCTGACTATCAGGATGCCCTATGTTACTCTGTCTCCAAGCCTTTCCTGCGTTGTTCTATACCATCATTTTACTTTATTACTTTATTTATTTTTCAGGTATCATCCATTTTTTTGAGACAAGGTCTCCCAGGTAATTGGGAGCCTATGTATCTAACCACTATCTCCCTCTGTCCCTCTTTTCACTCTCGCCCAAGTGCCACTATTCCTCCTGACTGCTGCTTCCCAAATCAACCACACTGCTGGCAGCCTCCCTTCCTTCTTGTCTTCCCTCAATTATCCCAGAATTAAGAGATGGTGCTCACTCTGTCACTATCTATCATAGGTTTGATATATTCACACATCCTGAGGGCATAGAATTTTCTTTGACTTCCAAGACAGAGTTTGCTCTCAATAGAACATTTAAAAAATGGGACTTCATTGATTTGAGACTAGTGATAATTCAAGTGGTAATTAATAATCTTAGTAGTTTTTATTGCTTACTTTTTTTTAACCCTTAAGTATGAACAAGATTTAAGGAGCTGTTTTGAGTTTGATGAAAAGGGAAGCTTTTGGGGATTTAGGGAAGCTTGATTCTATCTAGGCTCAGGTCTGCTACCTAAGACTCTATGCATTGGGTCCTTCTCTTGCCTCCCTGGAATAGGTTCACCTCTCTGCGCAGTGTCTTCTTTGTAAAATGAGGGTGTTCAGTAGGACAATTACCAAGAAATCAATATGGTAAGGAACTGCTCTAAATTCCTACAGGTAACCATTCCTTTCCAAGCAGTAAATATGTGTCAAAGAATTGTCATGATCACGGTGCTTTGTTAATGATAATATGAAAAGATATGCCCTATCATTAATTCATAGATAGTAGGGGAAAGGCCAACTTCTATATTAGAATTAAAATAAATTCATTGTAGAAAGGTGCTATCATTTTATACTTTACACTCATCTTTAGATGAAGAAACTAAGCTGAAGTCTCGAAAGTGAGATAACTTATTTAAAAACACAGTGTTAACAAGTTCCAGTGGCGCTGGAACTTTCCAAAGAGGTGAACAAATCTGGCTCACTTCAAAGATAGCATTGAATTCATTTCCTCAACAGTAGCCCCTTTAAAGTAATCATAGTCTAGATTCCAGACCTGAATGTTTCTTTTCTATTTTGATAACCTCTGAGAAACTGTCTCTGGGCACTCATTGGGTGATGGTTGTCGTATTTTGGCAGCTTGATAGTCAGTCGATCTATACTGATATGCAAAAGCAGCCAGGATTTAAACGCTTAAGGATAAGTGGTCTGTCCACCTGTGTACACAGCCCAGTATTTGGACAGGATGAGCTATGATTACTTTAAATCAATGATTGAAGACAGAGCTCACCCATCCCATAAGAAAGGTCAGTGGGATCAGAGAATTAACTAAGAGCACCAGAACCCATCCATTAAAAAAAGGTCACAACTATTGTCCAGGTCAATACAATCCACCTTTGCTTTAACTCACAGAAATCCAAAGAAAGAGAAGGCATTGGTATGTGGGTGGAAGTTTGTGGGGGGTTGTCTCAAGACATAATTCTAGCTACAAAGTAATTTCTCCCAGAAGATCAGGGAACCCTTTTCTTAGGAATTCACTTTCCTGTATTTGACCTTGCTCAGCAAATGAACTTTAGAGTGAAGGAGAAAATGACTGGCAGATTGAGTGAGAGAAGTCTTTTATCTTTCAGCCAGACTCTGATCAGCCAAGAAATAAGATAATGATGTCTGTTGAGTAAATGTTTGGGAGGAGCCATCCATGATTCTAAATAGTTTCAAGAAATGAAAACAAGCTTTGTGGAGCCATGAGGCTTTCTGGAGGCTCTCCATCATGGTCTTCATGTCTTAACTAGAAAGGATCTGCCTATTACCTATCAATCTCTTCCCTTCAAGCACATTCTTTAAAGTTTATGAAGACTAACTATAGCATCAATACACAGACACCTAGAGTGGTCTGTAGGGACGGAAGGATACTTCCATACTAGATGAGCAAATGAACTTAAAAGGATAACACAGGCTGGACAGTGGTGGTGCAAGTCTTAAATCCCAAAACTCAAAAGGCAGAGGCAAGCAGGCAGATCTCTTAGTTCAAGGCCAGTTTGATATACAGAGTGAATTCCAGGACAGCCAGACCTGCACAAAGAAGCCTTGTCTCAAACACACACACACACACACACACACACACACAGACACATACACACACAAACACAGACACACACACACACACACACAGACACAGACACACACACACACACACACACACACAAACACACACAAAGGTCCACAGATTTGTTCAAGATCATAGTGAGCTGGTGTGTCAGAAAGTCAGGGTTAAAGCTATGACAGGCATTTAGAAACTTCTTCTTCTAGAGAAGCTACCCCTAAGCAACAGTGAGCCTTCAGGACCAACCTATCCAGAAAATGAGAGACTGAATTAAGAAGGCAAGGACAATGGAGGCACAGGTACTCTCTGGAGCGAGAATCATATTGGTTCTTGATTACTCTGGAGTAAGAAACATATTGGGCTCTTCAGACTATGATAGTGGTTAGTAAATTATCCATTTATGGACAACTCAGGACTGTAAATAAGATGATGAGGAAGGCCATGCCTTGACCAAGACTGCTTAGTTATGCATACTTCTTACCCATGGCCAGTTCTTCCCCTAGTTAGATTTAAAGTCCTGAGGGTCGAGGATACCTTTATCTGTTCTCAGTGTGGCCACTGATTAAAGCTCTCTCTACTCTTGCTTATCATTCATCTCTAAGTGGCATATTGTGATAGGTAGCCAGGTCTAGCTTGTTGGAACTGGGGGAGGGGGGGTTACTGTGAAATTCCAGTTACAGACCCACAATTGCATCCTGTGACTTTGGTAACTGGTCATGGCCAGTCTTACAGAAAAGGACCCAAAGCTCAAGGTGTGGGGTGGCTTTCCACTGTTGCCAGTGGAGTATTTACTGGTGTAAATGTCACTGATTATCTACCAATGCCAAAGTGAGCAGTCATTGAGCAAAGAAAGAAACCTGTCATCCTGCTTCTTTCCTTCCTGTCCCTGATTGCCCCAGGGATTTTCCCACCTGCCCTTTCAATGGCTAGTGTCAGGAGCAAGGGAACAGAGCAGGAAACAGCTCCAGGGAGCCTCTTGTAGATGCCCCAGGGCATCTTTGCAAGACTTCTCCCAGGTGAAGTTGGGAGTCTTGAGTCTTGAATTTGCTTCGGAAAAGAATTACACGATCAGTTGGTATGCGACAGAGTTGGAGTTTAATAAGAAGGGATTTTTTTAGTGTACATTACTGTGGTTATTAGAAATAGAAAGGCTTGGGGAAAGGATGAGACTTGCCAAGTGTGGGTGTTGGGCGTGGGCGTCTTGGGAGAGAGTCACAGTTAAGTGCTGTTATAATAGCTATGTGTGCAGTTTTAGTGGCTTCTGAAGTCACATCTCAATAGGTTGCTAAAGAATTTAATGAAATCATCGGGTGGTTCCTGAGGTGTATGGCATGGGATTACAGTTTATACGGTAAAGGTCACAAGGATGCCATGGGGAATTGTGACAAAATTTATGGTCCTGTCTGTGAGATTCCCAGACAATATCTGGGAAAGGAGTAAGGTCATATTCGAGGTCACCTGTACCCAGACCTTAAGTGGCATTCATTGCCATGGCGACTTTCATATTGAAGGTATACTGTTCGCATACAGGTAGACTTCATAGCAAATGTTAATTGTGCTAGAATTCTGGACTCTCAGCAAGGGACTTCAACCAGACTCCAAAAAGGAAGGACTCCTTTCCCTTCCCATGACCCCTTCATTTTCCCTGCCCTTTTGTACGGTCTCACTATCATTTATTTTTCTTTTTTTCATTTAGATCCCATCAAAGAGTATGCCACTGAACCCTGACACACACCGTCTTCTTAATTACCCTCCCCTGGGAATCAGGAACAACACTTTGAGTTTGATGAAGTCTGTCGCTGTTTTGTTCTGTTTTCAAATGTAACAGCTATCAGAAAATAAGATAATGGAGTCCCAGTGGTACCAGGACATTTTAAAACGATAACAATCATTTCCTGTGATTAAAAACTTGCAAGTCCTGAATGCTCCACACAGGCTTCGGCCTACTGATCTCGTGCTCAGTCAGTGGGAGGTAGTCTCATCACCACCATCATCATTATTGGTCACTCAGCTGACTAGAAGAGGCAATATTCTAAGGCAGGCCTTCTGACGTCTGGGGGCTCAGTGAGGGTGGCCTTACCTCGTTCCTATTGAGTTTATCAGTGCAGAAAAGGAAACCCTGGCTTAGAGGACAGATGGTGGGCTGGGGGAACAGTCAGGCATGGGACATTAACAAATGTGAGAACAATTGCCACTTATCAGTTATTGGGGCAGAGTCATCTAGGGCGGGATCCTGCATAGATGCCTGCATATAAAATCCTGACACTGAATGAATATATCGGTTGAACTCTTGAGGAGGATAGAAAAGCAGAAGGCTTTGCTTGTGTGGACAGGAAAAAGAATGGGGGGGGGCGGAGAGCCAACTTCCTTAACTTGCTAGTTTTGCCAGTAGGGGATCGACCTTTTTTTCCTCTTGGGATCTAGAGTTAAGGAGTGGAGGTTGTTTAGAGAATTTGGAAGGATTGGAGGCTGGACAACGCAGAAAGGTGCTGTCTGTCACCGTGAACTGCTTCCAGACTGTATCAGTTTGATAGATTAGACAAGGAATCCCCTGGCTTCCCCGTCTACAAAGCCCGAGATGTTACCCTAGCAAACCTTTTCCAAGATGCCCTCCCCAAGGCAGGCCATGTGGACTCTGTCTTGTCCCTCCCATCTCCTTACACTTGAGCATTTGGTCTTTGACACAAAGGCTGACCCCACATGTTCTATTACAGTGCGCGGAGCACGCTCAGCAGACAAATGACTCAGGGCACATGCTCTGTCTTCTGTTCTTTCTATTAGGGGTGTGACTTAGAAGATGGATGTTTATAACATGAACCAAAGAATTTCATCCTCCTCTGGAAAACTGTGTAGGAGAGAATCCTAATGGACAAAGAATAATGTCTCTTGGGCTCCAGCCAAATGTTTGGACTTATTTTTAAAAGCTTCTATTGCTTCCATCTTCTCCTGTTTATTATAAGCTCGCCACGTTACCGTTGTCTCTCACTCATCTGGAGGAAGGTGGCGACAAGCACACTCTCCTGTCATTTGATTTCATGGAGGAAGCATGTTTTAGTCGTGATGCACTGTTGCCGAGTGAAACAATTCCCTGACTAGCTACCTTAAAAGGTCTCAGGGATCTCATTCCCTGCATTGCAGTTTAAGAGGGGTGTAGGGGTGAGGTATAACTCTGAAACGTGGGCCAGGTTGAACTACTTGGGGTACTCAGGCAGAAGAACAAAGTCTTGCCAGTGGAAGATAGCTCAGCAGCGTCTGCCTCTCCGATCCTGGCAAGGGGACTTGGCACAGGAGAACAGGACCAGAGTTTTCCATCAATCTTGCTTCACTGTCGAGAAGTGGAACAACCACCACGAACGTCAGGTTTTTTGTTTTCGAGAACTATCACCCAAGGCTGCCTCAAAGGTTAAGTCAGCTAAGGCATGCATAAAGGAGGTGTCTTCGTCAGTGATCTACTGCTGTGGAGAGACACCATGACTACAGCAACTCTTATAAAGGAAAGCATTTGACTGGGGCTCGCTTACAGTTTCAAAGGCTTAGTGCATTATCATCATGGCAGGGAGCATGGTGGCATGCGGGCAGACATGGGGATGGAGCAGGAGCTGAAAGCTATACACCCTATACACTGTGATCTGTATGCAGCCAGAGAGAGAGAGAGAGAGAGAGAGACAGAGAGACAGAGAGACAGAGAGACAGAGAGACAGACAGAGACAGAGAGACAGACAGAGACATAGAGACAGAGAGAGTCTGGCCTTAGAATGGGCTTTTTGAAACCTCAAAGTCTACCCCCAGTGATACACTTCCACCAACATGATCACACCTTCTAATCCTTTCAAATAGTGCTACTCCCGGGTGGCCACATATTCAAATCTATGAGTCTTTGGGGGCCATTCTCACCTAAATCACCACAGAAGACACTGGACACTGTTATTACACAAACAATGGGTAATGACGTATTTGCTGCTCTGGGCTTTCATTGTCCTCAGATAGAGCATCATCTTCTTCTGCTCTAGCACCAGCTGCTAGGGCACTTTTCCAGCCTTAGTGCAGTACAGGAAGAGCCTCACCAGCCCTGACCCCCCTTTTTTTCTTTTGATGTATTTCCTTGTAATACATCTCATGTTGTACATTTCATGCTTGTATTTGGAATGATGGACAGCATCTCAAAACAAAGCCTTCATTCCTTAAGTCGCTGCTGTCATCTGTCTCATCACAGCGCTGAGAAAAGTACATTGGTATCAAAGAGTTGTCTGTTGTCTGTGGTAAACATGGCCGAGCCATTTGTTGGCTTTCGAAACTGTTTTGCCAGAGCAATGTTGAAGAGTTTGGAACTGCACATTAGAAAACTCTAGAATGCTATAAGCAGGGCATAGTGAGTCATTCTGGGACTGTGGAGGACCAGAAGGCTGGAACTGTGGAGGACCACAAGGTTAGGGAGAATGTGGATAGTAGAGGCCCCGCTCCAGAGGCGTTAGCCTGGAACTTGGTTAGAGGTTGTTCATGTTCCATCCTGTCAATGACTCTGACTGCCTTCTCTTTATGCGTTGTAAACTTTAGTGCGGCTGAAATAAAAAGTGATGGATTAAGTTGTATGGCTGAGAGTATTTCAAGGCAGCCTGAGTCAGGCTGGGGCCTATTTATCACTAACTTCATTTACTGACATTTACAATGAGAATTCAACGTTTGAGAGATATGAAAAAATGTTCAGTTTGCTGAAGAGTGGAGACCGAGCCAGTTGAAGCGTGTGGATAAAACGAGTGCAGACCAAGCACCTGTTACCATGAAAGAGATTAGCACAGCGACTCACGAAGTCTTCTGCTCTTCGCAGGAAGGCGACTTGAGGGCACGGCCCTCCATCTGAAAGCTCCGACAGCAGCGTAAGGAGCCTCAGAGGAGAATGCACTAAAGGGCTTCAACACAACCGCAGTCTCGGGAAGTGTTTGCTGGGCTTCAGCAGTGACTGAAGTGGATAGACGACACCTTGGACTGGTAGTAGAGGGTGGTGGTACTGCTGACTTGGTTTTGGGGGTATGAAAAACACAAGAGTTGTGGGATTACAGAGGCTGGAAATCTGTTGAGGAGATGGAGTAGCCTGATAATCTGGTCAAGGGCCTAGATAGTCATAAAATATGAAATCAACAAATGAGAAATTCAAAGCATCTTGGGACTTAGGGAAAGTTTATCAACCCCAGATAAAGCTTTTCCATTTAGAGAGCAAGTACCATCACCCCCAACACACACACACACACACACACACACACACACACAAATGGCCATGACATGGACCCTACTGCCAGTTGTGGAGGAGTAGAAGGCCATGCCTATGATACCAGGAGGATCTGAAGCAGGTATCTGCTTCAGAGAAGAATTACATTAAGGAGCTAAAAATTAGATCCAAAACTCAGACCACTGGAGGCTACCAGTAGGTGGAGCTGGCAGCAAACAAACAGATCATGTGATCCATTGATCATGGGCCTTTAACCCATGACATCCGGTACAAAGACACAGACCTAGTGCAGCACACTGGATCAGAAACTGGGCTGCTGTATCCTTTCCCCCATCATAATAAAGAAACATGAGTTTCCTTTCAGCAGGACATCATCCTGTTGGGGGTGTGGAGAATCTAAGTGATTAAACATTTCCCCAGAGATACTTGGGTTGCTCTAAATAATCTGGTTAAATTTGAGGAGAAAGGTTGAAGCCCAAAGACTCCCATAAATGGGAAATTTCTTATCCATTGTTTCTTTGGCATCTTCTGGTCCCATAGGATGGGGACTTGTGAAGATTAGCTGCAGCTGTGTTATACAGAGATGAAAAGCCCAACTATCTTGAAGGTTATTATGTTTTAACTTTGCTATGCATTTAATTGCATCGGATAGGAGACATTGCATGTAAGTTTCTTTAAGTGTAATTGAAATTACCAAATGTGGGAAGAATATCAAATTGTGGGATGAATTCACAATATGAAAAGCTCCTCATTTCTGGTACATTCAGGTCATAAAACTCAATATATATACATACATATATACATTATAAATTGATTTTATATCATTGAAGGAAAAGAAAACTGGAAATAGTTATCTTTCAGCTTTAAATACTTCTATATTGAACATTGCTAAAATAGATAAAAATTACAAAAGAGAAAACATTTTAGTAGTTTGTTTTTCCAGGGGTGACTTTTGTGTGCCCCATGGCTCTCCTTCCCAGTGCTCCTGAGCTGAGGTCATTACCCAACCCAAATGTTTTCTACAGTCTGCCCATCATCATTTGTGATTATCTTCCCCTTTGTCATTTTTGTTTTATTAAACTTGTATGCACATTCTCCGTGAAACCTATCACTGATTCTGCTTTAGAGCAAAGGAAAACAATGGACCAATGGATTCAAGAGAAGATTGTGAAAGGTGAGAAGTTTGCTTTCGTGGCTGTCCTTCTGTTCAGTATGATCCTTAGAGGAAGCTTGACCTCTGTACCTATACTGCAGGCTTGGAACTTGATGGCAGCACATTCTACTAAGAGATCACCGACTTCTTTTTTATGAACTCCTCTTGGTGAAGAAAAAAAAATATGTCTACTGTTTTTCCTTCAGATATTTTCCCAGAGAAGACCAGCACCCAGGGCCAGGAAGTGACCCATTTGTAGACACTGACTTTGCTATGTAGGTGATAAAAATGCAAGGAATCCCCAGAAGGGAATGTAGACAGTTTTTCCTTTTTTCCACCATCAAAGCAGAAGATTGTATTTCTCAAGGGACTCCCTGAAGTCAGAAGGAAACCAAAGGCCTGCTGAGCTGCCAGTCAAAAGCCCAGGGTTTTCCCTCAGTTGTATGTTTGTGTGTGTTAGGACTTAACAGGGACAGTGATAGTAGAATTACTTTCCATTTAGCTCGAAGACACTGCAAGTTTAAAGCACATGATCACCAAATTAGCAATGGAATTGTGACCCTTCTTTCAGATATACTTCACCTAGAAATACATCCTGGTAGAAAGAACATGGACATGATATTGTCTCCTTCCAGGCTGACGTGATCAGGAAATGGCTTAACTGATGGTTTTCAGACTTTCCCCTAAGGGTAATACCAAAGGGAAGGTCAGTTCCTACAACAGCCAAAGGCAGGCAGCTCCAGGTGAAAGAAGAGGCTGACAGGAGCCCTGTTGTCTGTCCTGTCCTTCCTGCCTAACCTGGGATGCTATTTTAGAATACCAAGTGCTTCTTGGGATATAGATTGGAAATCACTACATACATGAACAATGTGAGCAACAAAACCACACATGAAGAATTATTGCCAAAGACTCCCATAAGTATCAAGATAGTACTTTGGAGAATTATAATTCATACATTCTGCACACAGATTTATTGCATTGCCAAGGTGGCCATTTTTTAATCTTAGCCAATGCTGTCTTTTCACTTTGGTTTTATTTAAATATGCAAATTAAGTGCCAGAGTGTTGGTCCAGTGGTTAGAGTACTTTCTGCTCTTGCAGAGGACCCAGGTTCAGTTCCCGGTACCCACCTGACACCTCAAAATTGTCTATTATGCTAGTTCCAGGGCAGCCAACATCATATTCTGATCTCTACAGCTCCAGGCCGACATATGGCACACACACCAACATATAGGCAGGCAAAATACATGATATAAAGCTAAATCTAAAAATAAACCTAACCCCCCACATGTTATAAAATAAATGTTAAAAAAAAGTCAAATTAGAAGTGCTTTTTAGTTATTCAGACACTATGCTAAAGAACATGAGTCATTAAGATGTCTAAAACCAGATATATCTCAGTTATGAGCAGTATGAAAACCACGAATATTTGTACAGTGAAATAAAAATAAAAGGTGTAATATCTCAAGGCAATTGGGATCAATGGATGTGTGGAAGAGCAAACCAAGCTGAAGAAATAATTTCCCCAGGAGTGGGCAGTAAGTCTGACCTGTGTCTCATAGGAATTCCAACTATGGCATTTAGGAAAATGGAGGATGGCTGACTCTTCTCGCTTTGGCCCTAGTGATTTCTCACCTGAAATGGTAGCTTCATTATTAGGACTCTGCTTTGCAAGTAGTATTACCCAAGGATAACAAGCTTAGACATTGCCTTCATTATGGTTACTCTTGCTATGATAAACTACTGTGGCCAAAAGAAAACTGGGGAGGAAAGAGTTTACTTCCCTTACACTTCCATATCATGGCTTACCATCACAGGAAGTCAGAGCAAGGACTCCAACAGGGCAGGAATCTGGAGGCAGGAGCTGATCCAGAGGTCATAGAGGAGTGCTGCTTACTGGCTTGCTCACTCTGGCTTGCCCAGCCTGTTTTCCTATAGAACTCAGGACCACTAACCAGGCCAGCGATTGCGCCATCCACAATGGGCTGGGCCCTCCTCCATCAATCACTAATTAAGAAAATGCTGCACAGGCTTGCCTGCCTACAGCCTGATTTTATAGAGGCATTTTTCTATTCTCAGATGACTTCGGCTTGTTTTGAGCTGAGGTAAAACTAGCCAGAATGCATACTAAATCCTGTCAGTGGGTGCTGGGAGAGCCCTGAGTGCTTTGCCAGGAGAAGGTATGGCGTCTGTGTGATCTTTCTCTCTCTGGAAAAGCTTCACAAAAAGGAGTGTATCCAGTCTTTCTGTAACTTTTCATCTCCATCCTTGTCCACCTCTCCAGTGGGGTTGACACCAGGGGTGACCTTGATCGAAAGAACAGTGCTGCCGTTAGGAAATCAATATTAAATGGCTTCTGTTTTAAAAAAAATTCACTACCTGCCATTTGGGGATAGGGAGATGGTTCAGCAAGTGAAGAGCCTGCTCACATCCATAAGGACTAGAATTTGGATGCCTGCAACCCACCCAAACGCTAGGTAACCATGGCAACTCTCTGGCAGAGAAAGGTAATTCCCGTGTGTAGCAAGCCTAGCCAAAATGTTGAGCTCTGGGTTCAATAAGATACTTTGCCTCTTTATCTATATGGTGGACAGCAATGAAGGAAGATGCTTGAGATCAACCTTACTTCTCTACATGCATATGCACACATGCACACACCTGCACATATATGTGTACTCTCATATACATGGACACACATGCCCACGCATCACACACAGGTGCAAAACTAAAAGGAATCTGAATTTTCCCATATGACCAAAGAAAGAAGAAGGAGGAGGAGGAGGAGGAGGAGGAGGAGGAGGAGGAGGAGGAGGAGGAGAAGAAGAAGAAGAAGAAGAAGAAGAAGAAGAAGAAGAAGAAGAAGATCCAGAAGACAAGTAGTAGATTTTTAGATTAAAATGAGATTCTAAAAGTAAAGGCAGGTAGGCAGATAGGAGGGACCTGTCTAGCCATGTTTAGAAAAGACCTGGTCTACGTGATAGGAAATAGTGAATTTGTCTTTTTATCATGTGACTGCCTTGTGACTTTTCTTGCTCTTTCTAAGTGTCTGCCTTGTCAATCATCATGGTCCAGAAGGCTCCACAATTGTGTTTGTTGGTTAAATCAAGAGGCTGAGGCTCACAGAATATATGCTGCTTCCTTGGGTCACACAGAAAACAGATAAATCCAGGCATTTGAGCTCATGTTTCTCTTGTTCCAGAAAGCAAATAAAAGCTTTAGTCATGATGACACATTGCCTCTCAACAAAAAGTTACAAAAATCTCATTTTTCTTAGTATGTTTAATTGCCTTGACTTGTATATCAGAAAGTGAGAGCATTTCTATCAAACAGGCATCAGCAAGGTGGGCGGTTCATATTCTCACTGCTACTGACAGCTCTGTCTGGAATTGCGGCATGAACCTGTGCACCTGGGCTCCAGATGGGGCGAGCTGCCTATGCCTCCGGAACTAATTCTACTCCTGCAGGCAGCCAGTGTATCACGATGTGCAAAGGCTCTTGTAGGTTAGTTTGATGCTGTCATTTCCCAAATGCCCTCTCCAAAAATAATACACCGTGGAGCCAAGATGTGGCTCCTGTAGGGTACATCAGAGCTGCTGGTGGCCTCTGAAGAGAACAGAGCCAACCAGAGCACATCCAGTGCCCACTATCACGTTGCAAACACTTAGGTGAAGTGGAGAAGCAGGGCTCTGTGTGCATCTGACAGCTGCAGCTTCTAAGGCTGTGTCTGAGCAGGAAAGACAGCAGTGGGGCCTTCGCAGTGGCTCGGTTAGTGCTAAAACAGATGTGTCTTCAGCACTCCCATCTTAGGTGGCCACTTTCACGGGGTGCAAAGGGATAATCGAAACCTTCCTTTTCTTGCCAAAATAACCATGTGCAGGTCCTTTGTTCTGCACGTCTCTGGAACACACAGGTTTTCGAAGCAGTGGGAACCTCCTGCCCTTTTTGGTCTTTGGACAAATTCTTGTCCTGCTCATTTCACCCCTGTTTGCTGAAGTCCCAGAAGGAGGGGATCGTGGCTGGAGCCTGTAAGAGTCTCCTTTGTGAAGGGAGTTACCATAAATCAAGCCATCAAGACAGGTCACAAGAGACACTGGCCTTCGAGCCAGGATGGCTGAAAGGTTGCCACTCTGCGGGTCTGCTGGCCTCCCCTGACGTTCCTCCAGGGATGAAGGAGGAGAGGCCCCGGCATGGATGCTACTGTGAACTTGGCCTGGCTGTAACAGTGAATAGAGGAGCACTCTATTGTTGGCTCAAAAATGTTCTTTTGTTCTTTAAGTCGATAAAAGAGCAAGCTAGGAAACAATGACACCAATTATCCACAGCAGTTCAAACATGAGAAAATGAGAAAGTTGTACTTAAAATGTGCCTCAGTTTTCTCACAGCATGCCAAGAAAGTCGATGGACTGAAATGGGTTTACTCTTTCTTTTTCTTTAAATAGTCAAGTCACACACACACACACACACACACACACACACACACACACCATGAGACAGCAGAAACAAAGTGAATGTGGTACAGGAACACTCAGATCTCGGCCTGTCTCCACATGCTTGTGTGGCCCTAAGAAAATTGCTTTTTACCTATAAGGTTTGTGACTGCAAGGTCCATTATAGGAACAGAATTTTTCCAAGACCAAAACTCTTCCTCAAATCAAGAATTATTTATAAAGTAAACATCAGCATATGATTTTCTGAAGTTAAGGGCCAGAAATGTGGTCTTTATGGTCTAGACGGCTGGGACGTGGACCAATGGCAAAGTATGTGAGATCTAAAATGCTGACTGAGTCATAATATTAATCCATAATATGAATACTATGACTTGAAACAGCCTCTTCAAAAACATTCATAGCATGGGGCTTCGTGTGATAGAAGTCTCTGGAACTTCTGGCTTTATCATGACACCTTCTGTTTTGATTGTCCCATGGGCACAACTCAAACACCTACATGGCAAAGCTGTGGGGCTCGCGACATTTGCAACAGACACAAAAGAGAGGTAGGATTTCTGGGTTGATAAACAGAAATACTGGAGGCCAAAGCTATGGAGGTACTTTTAACAAAATGAATTTATTGTTAAATCTTTATTTTCTTTGTTTGCGAATGTCCTACATGCATATGATGTGTCTTGATCAAATCCAGCCCCCCTTTGCTCCCCACCAATCAAATCCAAACCCATTACTTCCCCATCAATCAAATCTACCTCCATCTCCTCCTCACCAATCAAATCCACCCCCATTTCCTCTCCACCAATCATCCAGTCTTATTTCCTCCCATTCTTCTCCCATTCTTCCCCACCACTTTCCCCTCCTAACTTCATGTTCCCTTTTTTTCTTTTAAATGTACTTCCTCCACTTAGTGCTTCCTGTATGTGCATGGGTAGAGGACCATCTGCTGGAGTATGGGTAGCCTCTTGGAATTTTTCTTTACGGATGGCTAAGACTAAGACTGTTTAAAGGATTTAACCAATATCCAGGAAGGAGAAGAATCAGGATTCAGGTCCAGGCTACCAGACACCAGCTCAAACAGCCCTAACCACCTTTCTGTGCTGCCCACTTGGGAATGCTTCCAGTCCACGCAGCCATGACTGATACTCCTGACAGAGGGAGATCATCATTGGTGGCCCTCAGGCCACACACCACGCATCCTGGACTCTCTTGAAGAGATGTATAGAAACTGCTTATACCCTGTCTTGCCCAGAGTCCTGTCTTGTTTTGTGTTTGTTTGATAGGTGCCTTTAGACTTTAAAACGCTTCCCCAGTGATTTAAAAGCAGTTACATATGTCCATAACTGAAAAATGTTAGAGTCCAAGAAGATGAAGCAAAGTTCAGGGCTGCCTCAGGTTAAGGGCCCACGGCACATTTGAGCTGATTGCTTGGTAGCCTGTGGAAATAGACAAAAGTCTTGGTGAAGCTTTGGACCCAGGGGGACTCTTGTTGATGAAACCATTCTGTGACATAGGCTTCCCCTGGAGAGCCATCTACAGGAACATCAGTTGGAATTCAGCCTGGCACCAAGTAATTACCCGGACAGTTGTTGTAAGTTGATTTACTATTTAAATCCCGGTTAGTAAATAAACACTTGCCCTTTCCTCTTTGTTGCCAGGAGCAGAAAATGTCGCCCAACCTCTCTCACTTCTTTCAGCCTCATGAAGTACAGTCAGTCACCAAATCGCAAGCGAAGGGCACGAATCTGTGAGTGCGATGGAGACTTCGTCCACTCCATCTGTAGACAAGAAAAAAAGCCTTCTGCTCTGCTCTCTCCTTTGCTCCAGGCCCTTATATATAATTTTTAGATTTGTTTGTTTGTTTTTCAGGTTTTTTAGTTTTTCAAAGTCAGCTCCTGAGACTGGTGAGCTCTCCCAACCCCAGAGCACAGAGGTAACTCTACCATCCCTCATCTCTTCTCGGGACCCAGGTCGTGTGTGTGTGTGTGTGTGTGTGTGTGTGTGTGTGTGTGTGTGTAGAGAGATTGATCTCATCTCTCTACTTTAAATGTCATCTCCTTAGTCAATTCTTTACACAATGGGAGAAAGGAAAACGTTGCACACTTTCTCCCTACTCACACCATTCCACGGTCACGCGACAATTTCTATCAAAACGTATTAGCTTTTTCTCCTTAAATTCCCTCATGTTAGTGTTTTTTTTTCTTAAAATAACAACAATCAAACCATTTGCAATCCATATGTTTCCACCCGAGAGTGGCAACCAGAGCTTCAGGATTAATCATGAGAGCTATAAAGAGCTCTTTGGACATTTCCCCTAAGAGCATCCATAAATAGTAAAAAGATGAGTAGTGACTCCAGGCTTCAGCTGTCCCTACTGCCACGTCAGATTCTGATACTTTCTTTCCTAAGCAGAAGCCAAAAGAAATGGCTTTTCGGGTCTTCCAGAGTCTGCAAGACACTCAAATCTCATCCAATAAACCAACTGTCGTTTGATACTAATGAGGTGCACTTCTCTCTATATACAAGGCTCTGCAGGAGAAGCAGCAGATAACCTTTAGCCTACATAAGTAATATCATCATGATTCTGGAATTTCTCTGTAGCATGGCTGATTGCAGTATAGAATTCCACAAGGCACGTGCCCCTCTTGGATACCAAAAGAAGAAGTTCTCAGAAGGACCTCATTATAATACAGGCTACAGGGATGGTGCTGGTGGCAAGCCTCAGGGTGGCTGGTGGGACCCTGGGGCTTGGCTTATGTGCTTGCTCACGTAGTCAAGACTTGGTTGCATAGACATCCACAACCTTCCCTACCTCTTGTCTATCCCTTGTTTCTTCATTGATTGGTTGAGTGCGTCATTGATTGGTTGAGTGCCTAGCTTGTTCTTTGACCACTCTGAATGTTGACTTAGGTATGATTATTTGATTATTACTTGTTTGAATGCTTAATCTGCATGATTTTCTAACAATCTGTTGTTTTCTGTAAGCACCGCCTCTGCTCCTCATCATGTTCTTGAGTAATTATGGTTGCTAACGACATAGGATTCTGCTAATGGACTCTGCTATCCACAGGCATCTAACACCAAGACCATGTAACAACAGCCAAAGGAAAAGTCCATCTGACCAGGCTCAGGTATGTAAGGTTTACAGAATCTGCCTCCAGGCTCTTGCTGGCTTTAGCTTGCAAACCGGCTTGACTCCATCTACCATTTAAAGACTTTTAATGACAGCTTGCAACTGCCAAGCCCAAACAGGGAGGAGAGAAGAGTGCTTCGCAGAAGTTGGCCTGCAGAATAGTGCCTGAGCACAGATTATTTTTCTACAGTATTTGATGAGAACAAACCAAGTAAGGATTTCCCCTTTGTTCCTCTGGCCTCTGGCATTGTTTACCGCCTTTTCTATTATTTCAAACTGCGCTTGGAGCTCTGACGGGCTTCTGTCCTCAACTCTCCCTGTCTGATGTTTAGTTTTCAGCTGTTTCACATCATATCTGATAGAGGGAATGCTTTGCCAGAGCTCATCACTACTTCAGAGGAAATGAAGTTCCCGCTTTGGCGACAATCTTGATTGTCCACAGCTTTACAATTTCTACACTTAAGTAGCAGGCTTCGCTGAAGAATCTGCTTTCCTCCACCACTAAAGAATGGCCGGATGTGGGGGAGGGGTGCGGGGGACCTACCTCTGCTGGCACCTGCGTAATGATCCCACGACTGTACTTTGGGCTATTGCTACTTTATGCCAGGATTTCGCAGCGTAGGTTGTAATTCTTCTTCAGCGTTGGCTTTTGTCAGTGGTGGTTTTGAGACAACAAGGTTTTATATTTGTTCATGATATTTTGAAAATACACAAGCCCTCAGCGTTCATGGGGCTTAACTCAGTCCTCTCTGAAAGCTGATTTGCTCTTGTTATTCTCCTCTGATTGGGGGTGGGGGGTGCATGTTGGGGCACTGTAGATGTCATGTGCAGACTTTGTAGAACATGAACAGAATGTCAGCACACACACACACACACACACACACACACACACACACACAAAGAGCCCTCCAGGTCTGTGCTGATTTGTGAAATAATCACATAATTTAGCGGCTTGTGAGAAGCAAGGATGTAAGGGAGAGTTCACTAGAGGCTTCAGGGCAACACAATGTCCACGTAACTGCCTAATGCATTGGAGTTGGGCTGCCTGATTAGATCCCATCCACTAAGCTGTAAGAGATGGTGGAATTGTGGCACCCCAAGTTACCCGTGCCTCCTAATCCCTGCAGCCTGAGAATGAGCCTGCAGGTGTGATCATGTAAAGTGAGGACTGACATGATAGCATCTTGGTTTACTAAGGTGGGTCCTGGATCTGGGAACCCCTACTCTTGTGAGAGACACAAGAGGAGGTCGAGACACAGGAATGAAAGTGTGTGTGGAGGAGGCAGAGATCAGAGTAATGCTGCTACAGTCCAAGGAATGCCCAGGGCCCCCAGGTGCCAGGATGGGCAGGGAAGGATTTTTCTCTCAGGGCCTTAGAAAGGAAACACAACTGTGTGGATATCTTGACCTTTTGCTTCTGAACAATAGAACTGTGAGAGATGACGACGCCTTTGTCTGAGGCCATAATTTGTTGAGCTAAAGACAGAAGAGTACTTATTACTTGGGAGACTTAGGCCTTTACTTAAGTTCCATGAATCAAAACTCTCAGGAAAAAAAATCTCGCAGGATTGTTGTAAAGATGAAATAGCTTCACTTCGGGACTGTCTCAGAGCAGGACCTAGGACCTACTGAAAGCTATCCAAGTATTTCTCCACAACATGGACAGGACTTAGATTTCATAAGCTTCTAAAGACTGTTTCCAGTGACCTGAGCGATTCAGCAGGAGTTCTCAAGCAACTGGAGAACATGAAGCCGATGCAGGGATCCCCTTATGAGCCGCCATTTAAACATCCCTCCCATGGGCTGCTGCTGGGGAAGTGGAACTTCTTGAGACTTGTGCACTGGGACTTTTCACAGTATATCTGCTAAATGTGCTTGCACGCCTTCTTAATCCTTGACCCTTGGTCTGCCTACCCTCTGTAGGATTCCTGCTAGCTGAGAGATGTTAACTAGTGAGTCAGTAAAAGGCATGTTAGGAACTGTGGAGGTGAGTGGGACCTAAGGGGTGCACTAAAACAGCCTCACTCTGCTTCAGGTTTCACGTCTTTGCCTCGGCTTGCATGGACACCATTCTGAGAATGAGCTGTAGATATAAATCCCCCACGTCTTCATCAAGGCTGAAAACAGGGATGCTCAAAGACACAAAGCAAGGGACCAAAGGCGGACATCAGGAACCAGAATAAGCATTGGATCTCTTGTATTGCCGACAGCCCTCTGGTGTAGCTTGAGCGTTCTTTAAAGCTGGATTTAATTCGGTTACAAAGTGCTTCAACTGCTAATGTATACAGAAGAAGGCAGCATATGGCAGGGTTATCACCATCATCATCAAATGACTTAATCACAGCTCATTTATTTAGCAGTTGATGGTTATGGAGCAAGGGGATTTGGAAGGCACGTGCGTACCGTGTGTACTCAAATCAACATCAAGCTAGAAGGTTTTGAAAACTAGTTTCATTTTGACAGTTTCTTCCTGGTAAACAACGCTGTTTTTATTGTTTAACTGATTGTCTCAATGGCCTTCTCTTGTCTCCCTCCTACTCCTTGACTCCTTTTTCCTCCCGACCAATTCCCTCTGACTCTCGGTCCTTTTTCATGTGTTCAGGTTTTATGCAGATGGTCACAGTTGCAGTGTGTTTGCGATCACAGTGGTGATGTCGTATCTAGAGGATTACATTTTATAAAACTACATCCTGTCCTCTTGCTCTTGTGGTGCCACTACATCTTCTTGTAAGATGTCCCTGGGCCACAGAATGGGTCACAGAGATACTCCATTTAAGTCTTAGTACTCAGCACTTTATCAGTGCTCTAACCATTGTCCACTGCCAAAAGAGCTTTCTCAGCCTGAGAGCTGCACCAGTCTATAGGTGTAAATACACTTTGTTTGGTAGGAAGTTTAACTAGCTACCCATTTACCAAAACATCAGTAGAGACTCCTACACAGGATCCAGGACCCCAGTAGCCACTGGGCTTTTGACTAGGCTTCTAATACCATGTATGAGTTCCTTCCTGAGTAGAAGGCCTTAGATCCAGTAGGGAGGCAATGCTCCAGAAATAATGGTGTCACTATTATAACTCTATAGTTATACCTTAGGTTTTAGATGGGCATTGGTATTGCAGCATGGAGACTCCATGGCTGGATTTATAGTGTTCATGAATTTATTTTTCTCCAGAGGTTTGCATAAACCTTCTGGAATTACAGATGATAGTGAGCAGGAAGGAAGGGGGACCAGGTTTTTAGGAGTCTTCTTAGGGAGGTTTCTAAGGATACTAATTTAAAGTCAAACATGTCTGTGAAACCCTAAGTAAAATGGTTGTGTTGCCTTCAGGGCATCTTCTTGGCTGAGAGTGGACAGAGATTCCTTTCCAGGGCCTGTGTTGAGGTATGGGGAAGCGTCCTATGACCATAGTTGATTAGCTTTGTGCTGAACTCCTTCAACAGCCCCAGAATTTTTCACATGGGTCTGAAGAAATAGAAAAAATCTAGCCCATGCACTTTCAGTAGACTGCCTGTTTTAGTCCATTACTTTGAATTGGAATTTTGGCATTTGAGAGCAGCAGAGAGCTCTTTTCTGCATATAGACAGGCCAAGTGTCTCTTATCCACAACATTTTTTTTCTTACCCTCTCCCCTACCCGGCATAGTCTAAGATCTTGCACCTTGCACCTGCCTTTCTAAAACAGTTCAGAAGTACCAGGCTTCGAATGGGCAGAAACCAGGACTTAGTTCTCCCAGGAGTCCATCATTTGACCTGGACCTGAGGCTTTGTAAAACCGTGATGGATACAAGGCAGCCAAACAGTCCAAATTGCCACCGAGATTGTTTAGTTGCATCTGCTTTTTAATATTTAAAACCAAACTGACAACATAAGGAAGTCAAAGAGATACAAATCGGAAAGGAAGTAGTCAAACTATCACTATTTGCAGATGATATGATAGTATACTTAAGTGACCCCAAAAAAACTCCACCAGAGAACACCTACAGCTAAAAACAACTTCAGCAAAGTGGCTGGTTATAAAGTAACTCAAGCAAATCAGTAGCCTTCCTGTACTCAAAGGATAAGCAGGCCAAGAAAGAAATTAGGGAAATGACACCCTTCACAATAGCCACAAACAATATAAAGTGTCTTGGCATGACTCTAACCAAACAAGTGAAAGATCTGTATGACAAGAACTTCAGGTCTCTGAAGAAGGAAATGAAAGAAGACCTCAAAAAATGGAAAAATCTTCCATGCTCATGGATTGGCAGGATTAATATAGTTAAAATGGCCATCTTGCCAAAAGCAATATACAGATTCAACCCCATCCCCATCAAAATCCCAACTCAGTTCTTCATAGAGTTAGAAAGAGCAATTCTCAAATTCATCTGGAATAACAAAAAACCCAGGATAGCCAAAACTATTTTCAATGGTAAAAGAACTTCTGGGGGAATCAGTATCCCGGACCTCAAGCAATACTACAGAGCAGTAATGTTTAAAACTGCATGGTATTGGTACAATGACAGGCAGGTGGATCAATGGAATAGGATTAAAGACCCAGAAGTGAACTCACACACCTATGGTCACTTGATCTTCAACAAAGGAGCTGAAAACATCCAGTGGAAAAAAGATAGCCTTTTCAGCAAATGGTACTGGTTCAATTGGAGGTCAGCATGCAGAAGAATGTGAATTGATCCATTCTTATCCCCTTGTACTAAGCTCAACTCCAAGTGGATTAAGGACCTTTACTTAAAGCCAGACACACTGAAACTAATAGAAAAGAAACTGGGGAAGACCCTTGAGGACATCAGCACAGGGGAAAGTTCCTGAACAGAACACCAATAGCTTATGCTCTAAGATCAAGAATTGACAAATGGGACCTCATAAAATTACAAAGTTTCTGTAAGGCAAAAGACACATCAAAAGGACAAATCGGCAACCAACAAATTGGGAAAAGATCTTCACCAACCCTACATCTGACAGAGGGCTAATATCCAATATATACAAAGAGCTCAAGAAGTTAGACCCCAGAAAACCAAATAACCCTATCAAAAATGGGGTACAGAGCTAAACAAAGAATTTTCACCTGAAGAACTTCGAATAGCTGAGAAGCACCTTAAGAAATGTTCAACATCATTAGTAATTAGGGAAATGCAAATCAAAACAATCTTGAGATTTTGCCTCACACCAGTCAGAATGGCTAAGATTAAAAGCTCAGGAGACAGCAGGTATTGGCGAGGATGTGGAGAAAGAGGAACACTCCTCCACTGCTGGTGGAATTGCAAGCTGGTACAACCACTCTGGAAATCAGTCTGGTAGTTCCTCAGAAAACTGGGCATGACACTTCCGGAGGACCCAGTTATACCACTCCTGGGCATATACCCAGATGATTCCCCAGCATGTAATAAGGATACATGCTCCACTATGTTCATAGCAGCCCTATTTATAATAGCCAGAAGCTGGAAAGATCCAAGATCTCCCTCAACGGAGGAATGGATACAAAAAATGTGATACACACACACACACACACACACACACACACACATACATACAATGGAGTGCTATTCAGCCATTAGAAACAATGAATTTATGAAATTCTTAGACAAATGGATAGAGCTGGAGAACATCATACTAAGTGAGGTAACCCAGTCTCAAAAGAACACTCATGGTATACACTCACTGATAAGTGGATATTAGCCTAGAATTTTGGAATACCCAAGATGCAATCCACATATCAAATGATGCCCAAGAAGAAGGAAGGAGTGGCCCCTGGTTCTGGAAAGGCTCAGTTCATCAGTGTAGGGGAATACCAGAACAGGGAAGTGGGAAGGGGTGGATGGGGGAACAGGGAGAGGGAAAAGGTCTTATGGGACTTTTGGGGAGCAGGGAGCCAGGAAAGGGGAAATCATTTCAAATGTAAATAAAGAATATATCAAATAAAAAATCAAATTTCTTGATGTTTAATTTGGACCATCTATTTCACAAGCTTCCATGGAACCTTCCATTGGGACATATTGGGGAAAAAATGTTGTTTTGATTCCTGTCTCCTTTGTCTGCACATTCGAGTTAGCTGAAGGAAAGGAAACTGGTAGATTAGACACAGGAGTGCCAACCTTATGTGCAGCCTATCTCCTGACAGGTTGATCACTTCTTTCTCTCACTCTATGACAGGAAAGAAGGAAATGCAAGCACAGTCTTATGAACACTTAACCTCTAGTCCATTTACGGCAGTTATGGTTGTAATGCACAGAGACTCTGGAATTTGCAACAAGCCATTCCTTGCTAAGTGCTGGGGCAAGTCAACTGCCCTGACAGACCCAGCCTCAGCCTACAATGTGCCACAGTGACAACTACCTCACTCAGATGGTATTCAGAGTGTCACTTCAGTCACTGCTCTGTTATTTTTATCTCCAATACATGACAGTTATAATTGAATATTATTACTATTTCTTATGATAATGTGGTAAAAAAAAAAACAAAACCAAGATTGCTCTGCACTGTGCAGAGAACGTAAAGCAGGGAGAATACTGGTGAAGCATACAGGCCTTTACTGAGTTTCAGCCTCAGGGGATTTTGTCTTATTTTATAGGGATACAGAGATACAAAATGGCCAATTACAGATTGGTATAGTCCTTAGAAATTTTCCTTTCTTTTCTGTGATGCATTGCTTTCCATTTTAAGTAGTCACGGACATTTCAGGGCATCGATGAGCTAGGGGACAATGTACAGTGGGAAGCCAGTCCTATCCTAATAGAAGCTGCAGAAACCATCTGTGGTGGCCTAGGAGATAGTCTCTTCAAGGTTCTCTGGTGAGTATGGTAGGGCCCCTCATGTCCAGAGACTTTGTGAGTCTTGTTGCATCATTCTGGAAAAGTGCAGGCTGTAAAAACTTGAACTTCCCCAATGAAAAGATCACAGTCACTGTAAGAGATGCAAGAGCTGACACTTCCACCCAACCCCAGCGTGTGGCCACTACTCATTGCATGAGATTTCAGATGTTGGTGATAAAAAAGGCAAGTTTATAGAGACACTATGATACCATATAAAAATGAAGTAATCTCTGGGGAAAATATACCAAAGCAAATTGAACCTTGAATGTATAACTATGCAGTCCACACTCAGCCCGAATTCCCAATGAGTTAAAGCACAGACTGCATAATTACAGCTTGTACACAAAATGCCTTTAAAGTTCTTCCATAAATTTAGAAGAAAAAAGAATGCTCTGTTTAAAGCTACTCAGGCAGCATTCCTTGCTGTGGGTTTATAGACACCAGCACAAGGGGTCCCCAAATACTTTTAAAATATTTTAATTATAAATAAGAAAGGACAGATTCTACTTTTACAATTTTTATTTCATTGTAGCTTCCAGGCACACACACACACACACACACACACACACACACACACACACACACAGAGAGAGAGAGAGAGAGAGAGAGAGAGAGAGAGAGAGAGACAGAGAGTGAGAGAGAGAGAGAGAGAGAGAGAGAGAGAGAGAGAGAGAGAAGAGGGAAGGAGGGAGAAAGGAGGGGGGAGAGAGACAGAGACAGAAAGACAAAGAGAGAGACACAGAGGGAAAGAGGAGACAGAGACAGACATAAACAGAGAATCAGAGACAGAGAGACATACATACACAGGAAGAGACAGAGACATACACACATACACATATACACACAAACACAGAGAGGCAGAGAGAGACAGAGAGACAAAGAGAGAGACAGATATCAGACATAGAGAGTTAGAGAGGGGAGGGAGACAGAGACAGAGACAGACAGAGATAGGGAGACATGGAGAGGGAGAGAGAAAGAGAGAGAGAGAGAGAGAGAGAGAGAGAGAGAGAGAAAGAGAGAGAGAGAGAGACTAGGAAAACAAGAATAGTTTTATCCATTCCAGGCCTCTGATAGTGAAGTTAAGTTTGACAAACAAGGATTACATTTAAATCCACCATATTTTTCCCTTGAAAAATAACCACACACTATTTAACATCTTGAATGTTTTACATTGAATTTGCTGAAGGATTTTCTGCATATTTTTGAACCCGTATCATAATTCCTGCCTTTATTTATCTTCTTTTTCAAATAAGGGAGACGATCAAGTTGAGAGAACAATCAATGCAAGCCGTCTGCTGGAGGCAGACGTGCTGGCCGTTGTGGCGCTCTTGTGGTGTTGCCCTCTTTCCATGTGTTGAAACCAAGCAGTTTCCACATAGACAGACCCATTACTAGGGGAAAGGAGTCTTGGTCCTCTGCTGTAAGGAAGCTGATGGCTGCTACTGCACCCTATAGTTGAGCAACAACCCAGAAGTATGGCTGATAAAGATGAAGGAAGAGGCTGCTGACTAAATGAAGCCCTAAACTAAAATATGATTGGCCGTATCGCCTCATCCCAGCTTCCAACATTCCCGAGGATGAGATGCAGAGATCTCCATGCAGACGGTCTGGGGCATCTCTCTGAGCATCCCTTCCTCACAGCTCATAATGCCGCTGAGTTCTGGTTATGTAACATGTGTGGGATGAAGGAAGGCAGGGGCGAGCTGCCTTTGCTCCCGCGGCCCCATAAGAGGCTGATTTAGCTATATATAAATATCTGCAAGCTAAACTGAGATCATAAGAGTCATGTCTCTAAATATATAATGTGATTGAATTCATAAAAAAATCCATAATTGCTTTATAAAGATGTCCATTATCACCGCAATATAGGAAAGTTTTTATTCTCATTTCCCAGTGAAAAGAGTCTCAATTCTCATTGTATTATGAGCATTTGGTCTCACTAGAATGATTAAACTCAAGCCAAGAAAAGTATATTTTAACCTTTAAACTAGAAAATATGTGGAGACCATTAAATAAGCAAGACCTCAAAAATTGTCTTACATTGACAAAATTGATAAGGTTCTCTTATGATGGGAATTCTCTCTCTGCTGTGGGATGATCCACTGAGTCATTCTTAACAGCAATTTGCAATGAACATTAGGCCCTTGGAGTGTCATATCCCTGGGTATAGTCATTTTATTTCTTAGATTTCCTTCTAAGGAATTAATATGAAATGAAGCCAAATTTTATATACAGTTGTGATTCTTACAATGTTCTTTATGATGGTGAATACTAGGCAACAACCTAAATGTTTAACCCCAAGAATACAGTCACAACAGCCTCCAGACTGTAGTATTGTGGAGACCTTGAAAACATTTCAGAGAACCTTTGATGATGCAAAGAAGTGTTGAGAGTGTAAAGTAAAAAATCAAATATATTATCCTGCACAAGAGCAAGGTCCAGTCACTTAGAAGCATGCATCAATCCAGCCAAACTAGGTGGGATGGAAATAGAATATAGTTAGAACGCCCAATCTAGTGTACATGCCAAGCACGGGGGAACAGTTAGCACTGTGCTTCTGACTGATCCTGAAGCTTCTTCCTCATACCACAGTGTGTGACATTTGGTTTGAGCTGTGTATCGTTGGGTGTTTAAATATTTAGAAAAACAACATTCGTGGAATTATTCTGGAGCCCCTTACTATACTGATAAATGTGAGAGTGCAAATAAGCCTCTTGATATTGCTTAACACCTCTTGTCTTGTAAGATGTTGATGATCTCTTAACATTTAGTATATGCAAATATGATAATCGCACACTGGGACTCAGTTTTCAGATCATGCAACTTGTACTACACATGGAACCCCTAGAGAATCCCGAAAGAAAAAAAAAGAATATAACCTGGAAAGGTTATTTGTTTTTCCAGAAGTTTCTAAATTGAACTAAATTGCCAGGCTGATTTTCTAAAAATTCAGATCCAGTTCCCACCACAAGAGGTACTATTCTCATGTGTCTGGGGTGGAGTTCTGACCTCAGCATTTTTAATAGGAATCTCGCAGGACCATCTTCAAACCATCCCAGGGAATGGCAGAAGTGTGTGAGGAATCCCTGCATGCACAATGAGTTACACATGGTGACTCCACTGTTTAAACTTAGAAAAACTCCTCCTCAAACCCAGGATTTATTTATAACTCAAGTCTTCTGGCCGCTGAGTCTTGCAACCACTTGACTCATCTGTACACTGGTTAGTCTTCCATTGCCCCCAAGTTGATTTTTATTTCTGCTTGACTAACAAATGACCCCAGATCTCAATGGCTTTAAAAAACAAATGCTGTCTTCTAATTTCTTTTTTTAAATGTATATGAGTGCAATTATACACTGGTGGTCTTCAGACACACTAGAAGAGGGCATCAGATCCCATTACAGATGGTTGTGAGCCACCATGCGGTTGTTGGGAATTGAACTCAGGACCTCTTAACTGCTGAGCCATCTCTCCAGTCCTATGGGTCAAAAATTGAGTGACAGAAGTCCAGACAAGGGAGGAAGAGGGAAAGCTATTTTCAGGATTAGTTGTATATTTATTGGCAGGGCTATATCTTTCTCCACTGGACTAGTTTATACAGCAGGACATCTGATTTCCCTGTCATCAGAGAGAAAGAGAATGAAAGAGTGAAAGCAAGGTGATAAAGGAGACACAGAGGAAGCCAACTGAGAGAAATGTGCGTGAATCTGAAAGACTCTGTGAATGACTTAAATTCAAACACGATGCCGTCACCTTTCCTCATGTTTGTTAGAAGCAAGTCAACTTTAGCACACATTCAAAAAGAGAATTCCACAAGTGCAATTACTAGGACCAGAGGTCACTGTGGGATATCTTAGAAGGAACTTGCCCAAAGAAAGAAAGTAGTCTGGTTAAAGTCAAAGCATGAGTGTTCCTCAATACAGTAAGAAGTTATAGGTGTCACCTCAGGAACTAGGGAGCTCAACAGCGCCCATTCTGCCTTTTAAAGAAATGTACCTATCTGAGGACTCTGGAATCTACTGATTTCAACTCCTATCTCTTAGAATCTAACAGGTGGACCAATTATTTGAAAAGAAGACACTTGAATTTCAAATCCTCACCTCTTTTTTTTTCTCCCTATGCATTTTTTTATTGTATATATTCTATATTTACAATTCATTTCCCTTTTTCTGGTTCCCCACCCCCAAAGGTCCCACATGTCCTTTTCCCTCCCCCTACTCCCGCATCAAATCCTCACCTCAAATGTAGCTTGCTCAGGGGGTAATGTAGAGAGGCCCTCACCTCTCTTTGGATGATAGTCAAGAAATACTGAGCAAAACATTTAGTTACTATATACATAAAATATGTCTACACATACAACCACACATATTATGGGGCCATTCAGGGGTAGCTCTGTTTGGTAGCCTAGACCTATAGTGATATGAATGACGCTAGGTATCCAGAGCCCTCTAGTCTAACCACTAACCAGACCTACCGTGCAAAGTTTAATCCGCTTGCCATCTGGTAGCCAGATGACCAGGGCTACAATCATTTTCCAGCATCTCAGCCTGCTGTTGAGCCAGAGCCACAAATTAAAGCAGAAAATAACAGCTGCCCCATGGCAGCTTTTAGCACAGAGTGTTTTCTGTCTCTCTCCATGAACTCACTGGTGAGATGAGGGTCTCCTTTGTCATTTCAGCTGCCAGGACATTTCATGCTAATGAACTGTGAAAGGGAAGTCACTAATGATATGAAATCCCTTTTTATGGCCAGGGCTGGGCCAAGGCCACCAGAGGGGGAGTGCTTTTTTCCCTGTGGGACCATTACAAGACATCTCAGCAACCAAGGCTAAACTGTTCATGGAAGGTGACAGGGCAGGCTAATGCAGGGCAGTGTCCAAGGACTCTGGGGACATTGGCTTGTGTCCACAGGCTTCTATCCTCTCTGTCTACAGCATGTCAGCATTTGGCTATATCCAGAGGAAAGGAGAAGGTGAGGCCCATTTGACAGTCGAAGCAGACCAACTAGGCCAATTAAAAGTAATCCTCAAGGTAACTATTTGACTTACAGAGTCCCATAAAATGGCTATCCCATTGAAGTTCATGTCTGCTTTAATTCAAACCAGCTAATGGCCTGAAGACTTGCACAAAGGGGCAGTTAAAGGAAAGACTTGCAGGATAGTACAAAGATTTGTGCTTTGGAGTCAGAGTGCCTGGCTAATATTATGTGTAGGTTTTGCCTATGTAATTTTATGTCAGATATTAGAAATGTCTGAGCTTTGTTCTGCCCTCTAGAAGATAGCTGAGAAACATTGAGGTTTTATACAGAGACTGATATATTTTAAAGCCATTAAAAAGTGTCATTTAAACCATTCTGCCCTTGTGATTGAAGGTTTAATATTGGAAGTATAACTCTGAGGTACTTTTTTTTTTCCTACTAAAGCCCTTTATTTTTGAGAGTAAGCATCTTTGAAAACATTTAAGGTAGAATATGTGAATCTTTAGACACTAGGGCACCACCGCACATGGGAAATAATTAAAGGAATGAGTTGGGTGGAGATGTGAGAAGCTTCTCGAAGCCCCTTTGTGATCCTTCTCCCCACCTGGTTCTGATCACACCCTTACCTTTCTTACCCCCACACTTCATGCCACTATGGATTCATTGGTTTCTTTTCCATCTGGCTTCTCCACTCAGCCACAAACATTTTAAGACTAACCCACTTTCTCTACATAAAAGCACATTGCATTTATTTTCATGTTTTTGCTAACTATATTATACGTGTGAATTCACCATAGTTCGCCTTTCTGTTCACTTGTTGATAATCATTTGATCAGTTTCCCATTTTACTACACTTTGTAAGGAAGGGTTTTTTGTTGTTGTTGTAAAAATGGGTTGCATCTTTTAAAAAGATTTTAATATTTGTTTATGTATTATGTGTAAAATTTATATCTGCCTGTTATGTGTATCACATGCATGAAGGTGCTGAAGAAGGCCAGAAGAGGGCGCTGGATCCCTTAGAACTAGACTTACAGGAGGTTGGAAGTCACACGATATGGGTGCTGGGACCCAAAAGTGGGTCCTTTGCTAGAGTAGTTTCCTTCTTTCCCAAGCGAGGGAGTTTTTATAACAGACAGTTTGTCTCCTTTAGCCCACAGACTGGTGGTTCTCACAGACCTACCTAATGCCATGACTCTTTCACACAGTTCTTCATTCTGTGGGGACCCCCAGCCATGACATCATTTGCGTTGTTACTTTATAACCATAATTTTGCTACTATTATGATCATAACATTAATATCTGTCTTTTCCAGTGGTCTTAGGAACCCCCTGTGAAAGAATCTACCAATCGCTAAAGGGGTCACCACTCACAAGTTAAGAACAACTGACATAGAATACGATCCAGAAAATCTGCTGTCTGGAAATGGCCAGAAGTCAAGTTTGATGTTCCCTTGTGTGTGCACAGCCCAATCCTATGTCAGAGCCATTATAACTGAAGAGTTCCCTGGGCTGATCGAACAGTATCTACAACATGCTGAGCCCAATGCTTTGGGATAGGGTAGTTTCCCAGTGAGTCCAGACATCAGGGCTTGATTTGATAAATTGATGTTTCAGAACTCAGTTGGCACCAGATGGTGGTAGTAGTTTATGTCTTTAATACCAGCTGTCAGGAGGAAGAGGCAGGTGGATCTCTATGAGTTCTAGGCCAGCCTAGTCTACAGAGTGAGTTCCAGGACAGCCAGGGCTACACAGAGAAGCCCTGCCTCAAAACACAAAAACAGAACTCATTTGGCTTATTTCCAGTGTGACATTTGGTGGAAGTAATTCCCAGTAGAGCTGCCCAGGACACTTCTCCTTAAAGCTTTTTCTGATCTCCTCCAGACCCCAGCACAGGGCATCAGGCTACCCTGGAGAGGCAGGGGTGGGAGAGTTGGCCACCATACAGGAAAGAACAGTGGAGAGAATGCCAGGGAAGAAGGTGAGCCACAGGAGGCAAGTTCTGCTTGATGGTCACTGCTGTCCCATAACAGATGGAGTAGCCTTTCCTTAGCAGCTCTTATAGGTGCTGGTGGAAGAGCGTCCTTATAACAAAAGTTCCCAGGGGGCAATGCACCTCTCATATGCTCAGTCTGGAGACCTCTGTACTTATTGTGTAGTCTGACCCATGGTCAGAGGCTTTCAATTAATTGCATAGAGAGTCTCGGAGTGAGCTAGCTCTGTATTAGTGCTGTATAGACATTAATGCTGAAACACTCGCTCTCTGTCTCCAGTTACAGAACTATACCTTTCCCAGGTATAGTTCTATAGTTACAGAACTATACAAGCATTGTGTCTCAGTGCTGGTCCTAATGGATCTTCAACTCAACATTATATGTCAGCAAACTAGGATTCATTCACATCCAGAAGGGGCTTGAAAGTCTGTCCTTTTACCACCAAATAGCAGGCTCAGAAGGAAATGTCCACGGGAATGACACTTTGGTAGCCTATGTTCGGCCAAGCAGGAGAGAGAGTTCTGCTATACGTATAAGTAAAAGAAACACACATTCATAATGTGTCAGAACACCTTGTCAGGAACATGTGTTGGAAGTGCACGTGTGAAAAATACCATGAAGAAGGATAGGTCTTTCCAGATCTAAGCAATTTATGTGATTCCTTTCATAGTCTTTCTAACACAGAATTGGTCCTTTCTAAAGACGTCTGTTGCCCATTCCATAAGCTGTAAATAGTCAGACCTTGCACAGGTGCATATGCATGTGTGCACATGCAGAATGCAGAAAACTATGAGTTCATGAATAAGGGCTCAACAGCTCAAATAGCCTCAGACAAGTCTTCCCAACTTCAGTTTTCTCATAATCAAAATATGAACACTAATTGACTCCTTTCCCAAGTTTGCTGTGAAGATATGGCTCTAGGGGTGAGGGGCTGAGGAGGCATCTGAGATAGCAGCATCTCTGCTCCCCCAACTGAGATGTTCTCCAGCTTCAAAGAGACAAGCTGCTCTCAAGGGAGCAAGAAGGCTGGAAACAAAGCCCCAGTGAGCTCTTGGAGCTCTCCTGGAGGAAGGGAGCAATTAGCAGCATCTTAGCCTAGGTAGCTCCAGTGGCATGCAGACAAAGCTTGGTTTGCTCGTGTCTGTGGATATGGATATGACGGGAAAGCCAGAGTGCCTGGAAATTTTCTTCATAAGAATATTTATACAATACCCAGAACAAGGTCTGGTTTTATCCTTGTGCCTAGAGATCACTACAACACAGAGGATATAAAGGCATGCTGTGGATAAAGTGAACATCTCTTTTACTTGCTCTGAAAGGACATCTGCTCAAGTGTAGGCTTAATGCCCTGAGATAGTTACATTAAATACCCATACTCCCTGTACCGTGCACATGCACATGCACACAATACCTAACCTAAGCTCACTACAAAACCTTTGAGATATTCTCTAGAGAAAGACTCAAATCTGAAGCCTTGGGACATAGCTGCCTCCTGCTCTTATTATATTCTGCATGTTCTTTCCTTATCTTCTCCACATGTGTGCGAGGATGTGATGCTGTGTCTGTATTGTTTGAATGACTTAGTTAACCACTCAGGTCTCAGCAGAAGATAAGAATCTGCTGAACTCGGCAGGAACTCGGATGCCGCTCACACTGACCTGTTCTTCAGTTGGAGGGCATCTTTACTGTCCACGATAATTGCTCTCTGTGTTCTCTTCCAGCTTGGCTCGCAGTAAACTTCATCTGACAGCCCATCTGGAAACAAGTCTAATCACCAGTATGCAGGCGAATGCACGTAGGTGAATATTCCATTTCTGTTTAGTAACGTACGGACCACTTCTCACCAGAGTCTCTAGCTTTACAGCCAATAGAGTACAAAAATCTTATTGATTTTTTTTTTATGTGACCCGAAGTTGGATTTTTCTCAACGAAAACCAAACATATTCAGGTCAATTTCAGGAAGCATGGAACAAGTGAAGAAATGAGTCACATTCCAGGTGCACCCAAGTCAACGCTCCACATGTACTGACTCTTGGTTTGGGTGCTGACCAAGTTATGTATTTGAGTTGAAACTGCCTGAAACAAGACATAGTTTTGGAACTTTTTGCTATGGCGCCTAATTTCTATACTCACAAGTTCTAGTGGAAGGAAGGAAGTACCTACATAGGTTGAATAGAACTCAGTCCACATAGAATGCAAGTCTGTGGCCAAAAAGCTTGAAGTGAGCAGAATGCTATACTCCTTTGTATTTCTTACTGTTGGGCACAGATCTTCGAGGGGAAGAGACAATCTTCTTATTCTGTATTCAAGCTACATATGGAATTATGATCCTAGAACCAATAAGGCTTTTTTTTTAAAGTCAATGGAGGCAACTTGGGGAAAGATACAGGCAGCTTGTGTTCTAGTTAGGTTTTTGCTGCTGGGATAATCACACAAGCAACCTGGGGAAAGAAAAAGGTTTATTCCACCATGCAGGTTACATTTCTTTTTGGTGGGAAACCATGGAACTCAAGTCAAGAACTCTGCTTACTGGCTTGCTCGCGGCCTCATGTTAAGCTGCTATTTACTCAGTCCTGGCCCCCTACCCAGGGGTGGTGCTTCCTACACGGGCTGGGCTTATCGTCATCAATTAGTAATGAAGAACATACCCATAGACACACACACAGGCCAGTCTGTTGGAGGCAAAGCTGAGGTCCCTCTTCTTGGCTGAGTCAAGCTGACAACCAATACCAGCTGTCCCAGAGTATTTCTGACGTTTCTGTTGGGAAATGCCAGAATGACCCTAAACTGTGGAAGTGCCGGCTGTGGTGTCTCTTCTGTGATAAACTGTTATGTTTCAGGGATGGATGGGGTGTTTCTGCATTTGTAGAAAGCAATGCATTTCTTTTATCTTAAGAGGAAGAACAATCAGATTTCATCCTTCCTCTCTCGAGCTCCTGAAAGGAAGCTGACCAACCGCGGAGAGCAGAGGCCGTGAGGCAACATGAACCCTGACTTCACAGCAGGCTACAAAGCTAAACCCCATCTTCATGGTTTCCAATTCTCTACACCTTCCAAGAAGATTTTTTTTGTAACAAACACAGAAATGATCCCTGGAATCTGGTTTTTCTTACCTAGTATGAGCCATCTATCCATTCCTACTCCATGGGTAGCTAGCCTGGGATCTGCTCCCGTCTTCATTTCCAGAGACTGAATCCCACAGACCTTTCTACCTTGGACGTCTGCGTTTTGGAAGGCGTGCAGCCTGCGGAGGCCAGGCATTTGAGAATGCTCTTTTTAATTATTTTCTCAGTGATAGAAAGACGCTGCTGGCTGCTTGTTTGTTGTTTTAAAATGACATTTCTGTGAAGCGAGTCAAGGTAGAATTTCCTCTCTGTGTTTTCTTTGCTTCCTTGCTTTCCACTCCTCTTTGCTCAACTTGCCAAAACTAACGTTCCTCCTCAGCTTTGGTATGCGTTCTCCACTGGCAGGACGCTTGATCCACAGAGATTTGAAGTTTGGAACGAGCACTGGTGGCCACGCGTTGGACAAAGAAGAAACCCACGTTCTTAATGTCCTCAGTGGCTTGTGTTTTAAAGCACGGCACCTCTCTGTAAGCGTGGGTCTTCTTACATAAGGTCTAACTAAACAAACCAAATGGTGTTGGGAAAATATCTGGTGATTGTGGAATGCTATAGCTAACCTGAAGTAAGCTTTTGTGAAGCCATTCTTTTTTTGTTTTGTTTTGTTTTGTTTTGTTTTGTTTTGTTTTGTTTTGTTTTGTTTTGGCTTTTCAAGACAGGGTTTCTCTGTGTAGCCCTGGCTGTCCTGAACTCACTTTGTAGACCAGGCTGGACTCGAACTCAGAAATCTGCCTGCCTCTGCCTCCCAAGTGCTGGGATTACAGGCATGGGCCACCACCGCCCAGCTTTGTGAAGCCGTTCTTAAATCTCAGACTCTGCATGAGACTTAGCAATCTAGCAGGAACCTGATCGGAGGGAAGAACAGCTCTCTCATTCTTCACTCTAGCTAATACTGGTCTGGCTCCTCTTACAGAGTTATTATAATTTTTTCTTTTTCTTTAATCTGTTACCCATTCTTCTTCAGAGGGAAAGAAGGTCTGTTTTACTGGTTATTGTACAACATTTTAAGCATAGAACCAGTAAGGCCAGTGTTCGCAGGTGATCGCTGTGTGGACAACAGTTTTAGTCTGTGCTCCCAGCGGGGCCCATCCTCGCAGTGGCCCTGAGGGTTTGGGCTACTGAGAATGAGGTGAGAGAGTGTGTGGAGAAGCCCAGCTCATCCACGGATTCATGAGTGCAGCATCAGAGAGAGGTCACTCTTCTTGAACATCTTTATCCAGTGACTTGAAAATCTTATTAAGAAATGTGACTTTAAAAAACTGTATCAGTCGCCCCCACCCCTGAGCTCCCAGGAACTAAACCACCAACCAAAAAGTACACATGGAGAGACCCCTGGCTCCAGCGGCATATGTAGCAGAGGATGGCCTTATCTGGCATCACTGGGAGGGGGAGCCACTTGGTCCTGTGGAGGCTCGATGCCCCATTTAAGATGACTGCTAGGGCAGTGAGGAAGGAGTGCATGGGTAGGTGGGGGAGCACCCTCACAGACGCAGGGGGACTGGGGGATGGAATGGGGGGGTTTGTGGAGGGGATACTGGGAAGGGGGATAACATTTGAAATGTAAATAAATAAAATAACCAATAAAATATATTAAAACAAAAAACAAAACAAAACAAACAAAAACCCAAATGAGTTGTAAGGAAACCGGGCCCATTTAATACCATGTAAGAGTCACATTTTTTTGTTTTAAAGACAAACAAGTGTTTACTTTTGCTGCAGTAACTAGGTCCATGGTTCCTGAAATCTGAGTTTTCTGTTCCCAATTAGAGTGGGTGTTTATTGGTAAGGGCTCTAAGTTACCAAAACAGAATCTATTCTGGTCAGTCTAAGCAGAAAAATAAAAGTTCATTCAAATATGCCAGGGGGTTTATGAAAAGCCAGGGAGGGCCAGAGCCCTCCAGGCACTATGCATGATCACGCCACTGCAGGTAAAATGGGTTTATTTGTCTCCCAGTTTACACTCCATCATCCGGGGAAGGCAGAGTAAGAGCTCAAGGCAGGAACCTGGAGAAACTGTCTTTGCTATCTGTGAGAACATTGGGATGGATTCTAGTTAGCCCTGCTATGTCAGTCTTGAAGACTGGAATGTCTCTGTTGTCACTCCTTGCCGACAGTTTCTCTGATGGCTTACTTTCAGAACGCCTGTGAATGAATATCACTGTTCAAATCGAGATTTAGATGATTATCTGTGATGAATGGCCCTTACTGAAAATCAACACCCCCTTCAACTGAGGAACAACAACTTCTGGTTTGCAGTGTATTTAATATGTTCTGGGCTGGTCAGGTTTCGTTTGCTTGACACAACCTAGGAAGTTACCTGGCAGTGGGTGGGGTGAGGAGATGAGTAGCCTGATTCTAGGTGATCTTGATGTATCCAATGTTAACATGGCATCACTCTTTTGACCATAATGCCATTGTCTTCCTGAAGGGGAACAAAAGTGAACTGGCCATAAAGGATACCATCCCCTTGATATCCGGGGTAAATGTGACTGCTCTCTTGAGTGCCCCTTTCCTTGGCCAGAGCTCTGATTGACTCTTCGGGAGTCGGTGCAGTATGTAGGAGGATCATCTTCTGGGCCCTGGGATGTGTTTATACCCCAGGTAAATGTGATCTAGGCTACAAATTCAGCTGGAACAAAGAAGAACCTCTCTGGCAGATTGGACAAAGCCCATCCTTGGTTATTTATTTCACAACTTTTGATGGTATTATCCCTTAATCCCCACTGGGCTCTTTGATTGCAGGACCGCTGGCTTTTCATCTGCACTAGGAATCTTTTTCAGATGCTGGTTACTTGCCCTGTTTGTGTAGCTTGCAGTACATTTCTTATTTCCCCCTATGAATATGTTTAAAGTTGCTCTAATGCCTTATGTACAAACAGGTATACATAGTAATAGGTGAGGGGGCAGGAAGAACCGATGGAAGTTTCCTCAAGTACAGTGTTTTCAGTTTCGGCTTTTCAAGGCCAGTCAGGAGACAGGGAAGGGAAGTAGGCAGTGTGGAGAAGGAAAGGATCCTTGAGGCAGAATGAGCCACAGGAGAAGTCATAGGCCCCTGGATGTGAGCAGACCCCAGGGCAGCGCAGTGCAGTCCCAGGAGCAGCGGTGAGAAGTTTGATTTGGCTTCCATGTAGGAAGAAGGAAGAGGAGGGAGTAAACAAGGGGTAAACCTGGCTGGGTAGACTGAGCTAAATAAAATCAGAGAGAGAGAGAGAGAGAGAGAGAGAGAGAGAGAGAGAGAGAGAGAGAGAGAGAGAGAGATCTCCAGGCTGACTCAGTCACAACACACCTCTAAGGTAAAACTGTTAACAAACTGAGAGGTTACCAAACATGGTGCAAACATGGACCAGCCTCTGCCGATTCTTATTCCATTCACCATAATTAGGTGATAAAATAGATTCCTTGGGGAAATGTGTGTGTGTGTGTGTGTGTGTGTGTGTGTGTGTGTGTGTGAAGAAATGCAAGGAGCATTGATTAGTAATTAAATCACTTAAGATTGACAAAGGCAGGCAGAGAGGAAGGCAGTGGCATTGTTGCAGTCACAGTGCGGTAGGGACGTTACCTTTTGATACCCTGAGCACCCCAGTTCCTATGGGTTTCAAGAAAACACAACCCGGAAAATAAGCCAAAGAAGATGCAAATGAAAGTTAACAAGTTTCAAACAATGCTTTCCTGAGTCCAGCCACCTTACACTCTCCTCTGTCTGTCTTAGATCTAGTTTCCAGTCAGGGCAATCATCTACCTCTTTACCCAACCATTTATCCACCCACTCACAAACCCCTTCGACTTTGAATCCTATATAACACACAAGCTCACTAGTGAACACTTATTTTGTATAAGGTTAGTGAGTTACTAACAATGTAAACTCAAACCTGCCCCAGAAGTGCCAGGGACAATGCTGGTCTCTGAATGTCTTAACTTTTGAGTTGGGTCACCCCTTCTCTCCCCCATCTTCCTCCCTCTGTCTATTGATTTGGATCTTAAATGAGGTGAAAGACTTGGTGCCCATGCACCATGTACAGTGCTTTTGGGAGGAAATGGACGCTTCAGAGGTAGCCGGAAGGAAGTTAGGTCATTAGGGATGTCCGGATCAGGTCTGTCTCTCTCCTCTGTCTCATGCTCTTCCCATGATGTGCTTTGTTGCCAGATCAAAGTAACCTTAGCGACCACAGATGGAAACTTCTGAATTCATGAGCCTAAATAAAATTGTCCTTTTAATAAGTTGCTTACCTCAAGAACAAGAAGATGACTGGCAAAAATGAAAGTCAACCTCCTACATAAGTGCCAAGGATAACATTTATTATTTGAAAGTATTTAACAAAGGCATTGTCACTTCCTCTGAGCATCTCATTTATAAACACTCATGCTTTAAATTAACTTCATTAAACTAAATGAAGCCCCCCCTTTTTTAAACAATATAGCATACACTTTAATTCTGAGCTACACACTTTTTGTTTTCTTTGATGCTCACTCTGTTTCCACACTCCAGTTGTGGGCAGGAGCCCCCATGTCTGGGCATCTGCCCAAGAAGTGTCACTTGGTGTTTCTGCTCCTCCAAACCTCTGTCATTTCTGGCAAAGCAATCTCACTTCTATTTATGAAGATAATGCATTTATGCATGTGTTGCTGCAGTCTCTCATTTAGGCAGGAGAAGTTGCAGGTTTGTATCCCCAGTCCTGTTTGATAAAGGTACAGACTAGATAAGAATCATACAGAGAACAGGGCAACATTGCCCTGGCCACAAATTTACCAGAATCAGTACTCTTCCTCTTCTGGAATAACAAGATGGAGAAATTACAAAAGATAGAAAAGAGATTTTTTTTTTTACTCATTAGAAAGACTTTGCTAAAACTCTTTGTGTGTGTGTGTTTGGCCTCAAACCTGGTCTAGTTGTCAAAAACCCTACAGTCTTGTGCATAACCCACGGCGCTTGGAGCATGCACTAAGAAGGGTCTAGAAAAGGCAAGACAATGGGACCTCTTAAAGCTTCTGGAAAAAGACAGCCCTACAGGCACCTTGACTTTAGCATGGCAAAACTGATTTGAGATCTCCAGTTTCTAGAACTTTCCAAGAATAAATTCGGGTTTGCTTAAGTCGTTGATGATTTGCCACAGCCACCCAGGACATAGAAGCCTTAACAGAATGACGTTTCTGCTTACAATCTATCTAGATAGAGATCGAAAGCTCACCTCTGTGTCCCATCCCTGGGCATACCAGCACACTGTCTGTTAGATCCTTTTACAAACAATAGCAACACACTCCCATGAACTCTAATAAAAGACGCTCATCGCAGGTGCTCTATGGGATGAAGAGTCATGGGCAAAGCTGTCCCAGCAGCTCTTCTGCTGAGCTTCGTGGCTTCCGGAACGTCTCTGTTGTTGTTTTGTTTTGTTGCTATGTGTGCTCACACATGTGGAGGTCAGAGGATGATTTGTGGCAGTCTGTTCCCTCCTTCTGTTCTGTGATACTCAGGGATCAAACTCAGGTCCTCAGCTTTAACTGCAAGCACCGTTACCTGCTGAGACATCTTATTGGCTCACCGGAACACCTTTTAACAATGTGTTAGCTTTGAGCCCTGAGCAGCAGGATTAGTAAATCAACACCAGCGATGAGTCAGTCTGCCCTTTGAGTCCATCAAAGTGACTCAAGTTCTCTTTTTCATGCTACTATCTCTTATTTCTAATCTCTAATTCCAGCTGGCCCAAGGAAAAGTCCTGGTCTTCTGAAACACCACTCACTGTGGACTTTTCCTGGAGGATGAAGTTGTTTCATCGGTATGATTCTGTGATGCTGGCCACCAAAACATCACTGTCTTTGGTTGGATGTTCACTCTCTAGTTTGACCAGCTGCAGTCATGATAACGAAGTTATGAGTTACAACAACTAGAAACCTAAAGGTAGGTTGCTGCACTGCAAAGTGGCTGTGGATTTGGCAGATAAGAGATCCCATTCAATCCATAACCAGCTCTCAGAAAATGCTACTTGAATAAAAATGACTCATATAGGTATGAAAGAAAGGCAGGCTCTATAAAGACTCTGTGTCTATAAAGACTGTCACAGAAGAGACAAAGGGAGCTGTACATGGAGCTATCTGTGAGAAGGCAACAGCACATTCAATAGCTTTCTATCCTAATAAAGTACTCTTTGCTCTATAAATACATCGGTGAATGTTATATTAGCAATGACTTCCTGCTCTCCTAATGAGAGCTTTTGTTAGGTGTGAGCTTATTTGTATTTCCTTTTTCTGAGATCATTTGTAGGTTTACCTTCCAACAGGTGTTGTAGGTAGTAGTAAAACTATGAAATTGCCTGAGTAAGCTGAGGCTTGCTATTTTCCTTTACCTCTCTGGTTGTGGAAGTGTGGTGTTTAGGACAAGTAATTTAAACATGATATATTGGCTTTTCGTGTATCATATGAAACAGATTATAATTGTATGAGAAGTTTAGGGCCCTAAATGCTCATGAAAAGAGTCAGCATCTGACTCGAAGGAGTATCAATGGAGACTAGTTAGGAGTCACTGAAAAAATGCCACGGTGAAGAGTGCTCAATTTTAGAAATCTTAGAGAAGACCGCTCAGTACAAAGTACCACATTTCTCCCATTGAAAGGACTACAACAGCCCCTCCCTTCCTGCAGTCTGCAGTCGGTCACTGAGGAGGAGGCTGGAGGCATCCAGGGAATGCCTGATGGCCCAGCCACACATCACTGCAAAGCTTGGGGCCCAAAGCCAAATAATTCCCATAGGAAAAAAAAGGGTCTCCTGGGGGAAAATTGGGAAAAGAAGAAACTTTAAAGGAACAAAGCACCAAATAAATAATGGCCTGAGGGAGGGAAAGAGAAGGAAGAGTGAGTTCAAAAGATACGTGGTCTCTCTGTGGGGTAGTGGGTCCCATCTGTGCAGTTTTAGGGAGGGAGTGGCTTGACCTGGCCCACTTGATGAATTTCTTCTTCTAGGGAGGTGGGGTATAGTATCAGAAACAAAAGAGAGCCTTTCAGTAATGGCAGGCTGAACCCTTCACTCATGTTCAGTGAGATCTTAGTGTGGAAGAACAGAGGAAAACAAAGGCGGGGCAGGGTAGGGGTCATGATAGTGGGTCACCTGTGGACAACAGGCAAGTATAGGTCACTTTCTTCAAGGGTTCCTGGGGAGGGAAGACCATAGCTCAAGTCACCACATCAAAGGGCAGAAGATGCTTGGGTAGAGGAGTCAGTACAGACAAGATAGCTCTGGCACTGGCACTTACAAAGAAAACAGAACACCTAGGCCTCATTTTAACTCTGCATGGGTAGAGTTTCCAATGTATAAGGATTGCAAATGAAATGTACTATTTCCACTGCAGTGATATGCATAAATATGACTAGCATCTCTTAGTTTAGTGTTCTGCCTTAATAAGTTAAACCTTTTACAACTTGCATATTTTCACATGACCTCAGTTTCTCTAGTCTTAAATTCTGACACCATAAAAGTTGTCACAAAATCTCCGCAGTTGATCACAAGCTGATTGTAATTTGGTCAAATTATGGAGCATTGCCTCTGGCTGGTGATGAGCTACAGATGAACAGATAATGATGAGAGACTTGTAATAATGGCCACCATCTGGTAATTGATGGCTACTTGCAAACTACTAGTCTCTACATTTTATCTCAGTTAATTCTCCCCAAAACATAGTGTGTGTGTGTGGGGGGGTGTGTGGACTCTCTCCACGTTGCAGATGTGGGATGAGGGTGAGTGAGCTGTCCATTTCATAACTAATAAGTAGCAGAGACACACCTGAGTCTAAAGTGCAAAGGAGTTTCCTACTGATGGATAGTAATACAGCACAGAGGGCTTGGGGTGGCCATTGAAAAATGAATGAAGATCGATTCATGGAAAGGAGTAGAGGATAATCCGAAATGGAGTTAATACACAGGAGAGCCAAAGAGGACAGATAGCTTGCGATTGAGCTCATGCTAGTTCCTAGCAAGCCATAAGTTTGGCAAGGAAGAGCGAGCCAAATGGGGAAGCTGTTGAAATGCGGCCTGAGAAATTGCATACAATGCATCATGGGATAGGGAAGACTGGGGTGTCTTAGTCATAGAGTGATGCAAGCAGTTCGTCTGATTTAATTTTTTCTCAGACTAGTTTCAGACTATTGGAGGGGGCAGCCACTGTTGAGCAGGAAATTAGAAGCTGGAGGGGAGAGGGGTACAGAACAAGGAGGCAGCAGCATTCAGTAGACAGTTTTCAAGAGGCTGAAGGAAGGTTTTTTGACAAACGTAGTCACTGACAAAATATCAGGCCATTAAATCCAGGAAGAGGGGAGAAAGTGTAGGGAAAATAAACGTCTTCCCCCTTTCAAACACCATTAGCTTGGGTTCTACTGGCAAATATGGGCCGGTCAATGTTGCATTCAAGTTCGGTGTGTTTTTCATGAACATAGATCTGCTCAGATGGTCATAGCAGCTAACTGCTGCTCCTGAGGCAGGTAATCTAGCCGAGTGGATGCAAGGCCTGAAGTGGGCTGCTCACCATGAGACGACTTTCAGGGGTGGCTTTAGTCAAGGGAGTGAAACTTGCTGCCTCTGCGCCAGAAACTTCCGTCTGTGTTGGATCCCTCCAGTGACATCATGAAGTCACCCACTCCTCTGTAACAGCTTCGGGAATAGGTGGACAACATGAGCTAGAGGCCAAAAGCTACACAGATAGAGAAAGAGGGATTTTTGAACCTGACCTGTCCTATCTGTCCTTCCTTCCTTCCTTCCTTTTCCTTCCTTCCTTCCTTCCTTCCTTCCATCCATCCCTTTTCCCTCATTTTCCCTTCTGCCCATCCCTCTCTGCAAATCCCTCACTCTACTCTTTCCAGTCTCGTATATAGCCCAGGCTGACCTTGAATTCTCTAAGAAGTCAACGCTGGTCTTGATCTCTTGATATTCTTGTCTCAGCCTCCCTAGTCCTAGGTTTGTAGCTGTGTGCTTCCATGCCTAGCAGACCCTGGGAATCAAAACGAGGGCCTTGTACTTGCAGCTACAGCTGAGTTCTGTCTCCAGCTTGAACTGGCTTCTTTCTAACCCAAAGTATAATGCTCTATCTCATCTGGGTTAACACTAATAAACGAGCAAAAAGCCAAAGCCTGGGAGGAAAAAGAAGTAAAATAACGAGATTAGAGGGGAATTTAAAAAATCCAACTAATTTTCCTTGTTTTGATGTAAGCTTTAGTTTGAACTTATGTTTTGTGGTCTATAAGGGACTAATCTACACTGTGGTGGCTCTGGTAAATGTGTGTATGACTCCACCAGCACTGGAGTTTATGAAATGGAATCACCCTCTTTGTCTCTTCCTTAGAAAGAGGGGAACTCGGGGGAGTCATCCTTGATATAAGCAGGCTGGCTTGCTGAAACGGCCTTAAGTCTGGAAAATTTATGTTGGTGACTTCATTATAAAAACAAACCAATTTTACCTGACTTTTCAGTAGGCAACAATTAGAAGAAGAATGTAAAGTTTGCTTTTGACAAAGCATGTGATTCTTAACAGAGCCTCTTTTACTAGCGGAATGATTTGTAGCTAAAATATAAAGACTACAGGATAACGAGGAAAAAAGATAGTGAAAACAGAAGTTCCTATTAATCCGCTATTGAACAGGGAAGAGGGGAGCGCTTTGGGATAAAATATGGCACACTTGATACATTTTTTATGCTGTATGATGAAAGTCAGCCTGCCTATGCATGTTGGTCTTTTATTCATATAGGCTGGGTCTGTTCCCCCAATCTTTATAAAAACATCTCAAGGCATGTATGACTGGGAATGCCACCAATCCTTGAACCACTGCAGATAACAGCACAGTGATGTGGATTGTACATGGACTGATTATGATTCCAGTCTAGACCTGTGAGGAAAATGGAACTTTCATTATGATTCTTAGGTGGGTAAATGGCTTGAGGCAAGATTAAACTAAGATTGAGCCACACTGCATAAGGACCATAGGGGTAAGAGTGGTAACCATGCTGCAGCCTGAACAGTTAGGCAGTCTGGAGTTGGTAGTACTCAGCATTGTAATCAGGCGTGTGGACAAATCTGACTCGAACACTCTGTATTGTAATGATTAGAGCGCTCAGAAGTGCCCACAGTTGATTGTAGAAGAAAGGAGAGTGCCAAGAGGAGGCAATGGGATTTAAAGGCAGCCAAGAGCTGCTACTGGCTGCCTTTAAAAATAAGAACCACGTTTTATATATGACCCTTTCCCCCCAAAGCTAGCACAGATTCTCATTCTAGAGCACTGCATATCAAAGGCTGGTTGAGCATGAGACTTCTTTGACCACCATTTAAATTTGTGGACTTTGGGTCTTATGTGAAAGGAAAGCCACGGGAAAAGCAGTATCCTAGAATTCTAAGTTGGCAATCTTGTCTAGGAATCTATGAGCTTGAAATTCCAAAGCTGAAATCTGTCTAACTTTCTCCACTTGAAGTAGAAATACAGAATGGCCGGAGTAGGCTGGGTGTACATTTCCTAAAAAATGGACTTGCTGTATCCCAGTATAGTCTAAACTTAGTAACTAGGATCTTGACTTCTCCAGCAGAAATCTCTCTGCTCCAGGGACAATCACTGCTTACCAATTGTTTGACTACCTCAATCCACCTGGAAAGCTCAGTTGCACAAACTGTAGAGCTGGTGGTATTTGAGGGAAAATAGCAGGCCTCCTAATTCCAGGCAAAACCAAATGTGTCAATCACTTCATAGTTTTGCCATTCCTTCCCCTAGACCCCTGTAATAATTACGTGTTTTTTATCAGCCCTAATTATGTGTTTCCATCAGCCCTTAGCAAGAACTGTTTTAGTGTCTTAATTCTTTACCAGGAATTCTTTGTGAATAGAGGCCAGGGGTAGTACTCAATACATGGTGGAACATCAACATTCATTATGATGAATTTAAAAGCATGATAAAAGCATGAATAACAGTTCATGAGGTTATAGTGGGGAACTGCATAGGAAACTGAGCCAGTGAGATCGAGTCAGCGTGGTGAATTGTCTTCTAGATAGAGAGTTTCTTATAATCCTCATTCTGCATCCATTGCATCTTGGCTTATGCCACGGGTTTAGAGGATCTCAGCATTTTCTTTTCTTATGCTTTTCCTGACTGTGCTGTCAAGCTGTTCACAGTCCCCCTCAAGAGAAAATCTGAGGCTCACCTGCATGAGAGGTAGTTGGAAGGCAGCAACCATCTGCAGTACCACCCTTAGCAACAGAACTATTCTTCTACTGTGGCATTGAAGCCCAGACAATGGCTGAGATTGGTGGAGATCCTCGGGTGGGGTCATGTCCGACTACAATTGGACTTCCCTGTTGAACAATGTTTGTTCCTGATGGGGCAGAGGCCCCTTTGCCCCACTTCTCTTCTTCCCTCCTCCCCCTTCAATATTAGACAATTATCATAGTCTAAAGATTCCATGTCCAACATGCTTTCCCCTTTGTGCTTTTCTGTCATCACTTCACAGTAAATCTCTTATACATCAATCTTCCATCTCACAACCTTCTTCTCCAGGGATCCGAACTAGAATGCCTACACACTACCTCATTAGATACACTTTCCTTCTTAAAACACAATGGAGCAATTTTATTAACTTGATTGCCCAGCATCTCACAGCACAGCTAAAGCCTTATTGACATGCCTGTCCCCAGAAAGAGCCATTTGTCACACCGACCAAGTCTATTAAAAATCAACTTCTGGATCCTCATACTGTTTGGGATAAAATGCCATCTCCTGGGGGTGGCTTATGGAGAGAATGAGCCATTTTAAGTCAACACCCCACACACTAGTGCTTTGCCAAGGCTTTACAAGTTGGATTGCAGCCTGAAAAGAGAAAGCACTGGGTGTGGGGAGGGCCCCTGAACATGTCCCGAGGTGATAAAATGAGCAGCCATGTTTTGGAGGGGTTTATGAGGGTTTTTGGATGGGGCCCTTGAGAAGTCTACCACTTTTAACCACTTGGCATCTTGTAGTTTTTGGCACAAGCTATGTTAGAGCTTGGAATGAGGTTATCACAGTCTATTTGTTCTGCCAAAGAGCTAACTACTGCTTCAAATCTTATATTCCTCTCATCTTATGTGCTTCTGTCTTGCCAGGCACACTGCTCCCCTGTGGTTCTTGATAGCTCCACTGGTAGCTGATAGTGTGATGGTAGAGGTACGAGTGGAAGACAGAGCCAAGAAAATCTCACAACCTGCACTCCATTAGTTATCCGCTTGGTGTCTGCAGCTTGGCATTCCTACGACTGTTGGAACCCCACTCCTCACCAGAAGGCATTATCAGCTAGACACCAGACACATACCTCTCCTATTATATAATGCCTTTGCACTAGGTGTTGAAAACACTGATTCCTTCAGTGATGTTTTGATGTGCCCAAGTACATGGAAGCAAGAAAAACATTACAACACATCAACTCAGACATGATTTAATTTATGGTAGCAATCACATGACTAACAAGCACTTTCAAGGAAACAAAATATTAGATATCAATGCAGATGATAGCCACCTCCAGAAAGCCCTCCACAACCACACATTGGCATCAGCCAGATATCAATCCCATGGGCCTTTTGGCATTTGTTAAATTATAGTTGATTTTGCTTATTTTTATGCCTGCTTTGGAAATTGGAAGAGACTGGATACCATCCTGAATAACTCCCATCTAAAAGCAGGAATCCCTCGCCTCTGGAGTGGCCACATCCCAAGCATTAGGTCTGAGGGCTCAGGTTTCAGCCTTCCATCCTCCTGCATCAGTGATGGTGGTGAGCCCACGCTCGAGTTTGAATGAAAGTCCTAATGCAATTGCATTAGAATCGGTTCCTTAGTGGTCTTTTGGGGCTCACAAATGCTTCCTGAACAGGCACGACAGAGACGTATGCATCAAAAGCAGCTGTCACAGGCAAGTTCATAGTAATAACACCTATACTTCAAAAATGAATGGTCTCAGATAAGGACCTAACATTACACTTTATAGAACGAGAAGTTTAACCTAAGCCCAATGTTCCTAGAAGGACAGGAATGAGCAAAAACAAGTGGAAAAAAATTAATACAAAAAGTATAAAAGAGCAACAAAGTGAAGAGTTACTCTTTAAAAATTTAGGAATATACATGTAAACACACACATATGCACATACACATACCTATACACACATATATACATGTAACACTTAATCAATGATAACAAGAGACCATGAATTTGACAAAGTACAAGGAGAGGTATATAGGAGGGTTTGAAGGAGGAAATGATGTAATTCTAATTAAAAATAAAATATATAATTAAAAATATATAACCTAGGTTAAAGATGTGGCTTGAGGTTCTTAACTTTCCTAGCATATACAAGGCCCTTAGTTCAGTCCGTGAAAATGATAATCATGATATCTATTTGTCTTAGTTGATTTTCTATTTCTTTGAAGCAACACCATGACCAAGGCTACTTACAGAAAAGTTTCCTGGGGTTTTCTTACAGTTTCGGAGGGTTAGAATCCATGAGCATTATGGTGGAACGTGTGACATCAGGCATGGTGCTGGAGCAGAATCTGAGGACTTACATCCTAATCCACATGAGGCAGAGAAAGGGAGAACTGGAAATGACATGGGTTTTTCCTCAAGCCCAGTGACATACCTCCTCCAACAACTCTACACTTCCTAAACCTTCCCCAATAGTTCAACTCACTGCATACAAGTATTCAAACATATAAGCCTATGGGGTCCATTCTTATTAAAAATCACTGTACTATTGTTTTTAAAGTATATGTATATATACATAAAAGCAAGATTAACAAAACTTTAGGTGTCTCAGCAAAGCAGGGCTGGAACAAAAATTCTAAGACAATCAGAAGCGAAAGTGGAAAGACTACTAAGAAAATCTTCACAATGATTAAATAACGTAAAATAATTGACTGTATTCCTAGAAAGCTTCCCAAAGCTAATTCATGAAGACAGAAAGCTCAAACAAACTGATTAGCAAATGTGGAGAACAGAATTAATAAACAAGTCTCTCATTGAAGAAAAACTCATGATGGCATCAAGGTGAAATTCTATGCCCCATTCAATGAAAGGGCAATGAGAATCGATCCCAAGGTCTTCCAAATAATAAAGATAAAAGATTACTCCACACCTGTTTCACAAAACCTTAATACCAGGTCTGAGGACATAGTACAAGAAAACCAACTGCAGAACACTGTCAAGTGATGAGCTTAGCTGTAACAGTCCTCCATAACACAGCCAAACCGATGCCAGTTTATGGTAGGAACATCTCTCACAGGACTAATTGGGATCTTCCCTTGGGATGTAATTAACATAGGCAAATCAAACAATAGATGTATCATCCCGTTAGCAGAATGAAGGCTGACTAGTACCTTGTGACTCAACAAATGCAGAAGAATTTGACAAAACCCAAACATCCTCCGTGATAAAATCTCTCTGCAAGTTAGGTCTTGAGTGAATGTGCCTTATGCAGTAGTCGTGCGTCTAAGCCAGCAGCTAACACTGCACTCGAAAGCTTTTCCAGACAAGAAAGAGCTCTAGACAGCATCCAACTGAGGAGTTGCTATGGCTGTCATTGCCTTCTCATGCCCCGCTTTGTGAGTTAACTTCTTTAAAACACCCAGGGATTTAGGAGGGAGTGGGAAGACAGGTAGTCCTGCTCAGGGATGCTGGGACTTAGCCTCTCATTGTCTTTGCTCTTCACTTTTGGCTTACCACCAAGATGGGCTTTATACAAGTTATATATTTTGTCTTACAGGGATTATAATGATGGTTGCTATATATCCTAAAACTTACAGCTCTTGATACCATTTTCTTTTTCAGAATGACCTAATGCGATAAAAACTACCATCCTTCATTCCTAGAAGTCCCAGAAGCTAACTTCCATCTGATGCTCATACGTAGCCGAGGAGTTGGGATGAAACTGAACTAAACTGTCTGACTTCAATCTGAATTTTCATTTGTTACTTGCACCAGATTGTTTTATAATAAATATTAACCAATCTGCAAGGCAGCCTGTCTCCCCAGTGGATGAGTCTGCTGTGACATTCTACTTAGCTGACACCTGCATGCTTTGCTTCTTTCCTGCTTCTGCCTCCTTTAGATAAACGTGTGTCTACTTTCATTTCCATATGTCAGGTCTTTGTATGCTCAGCTATCATGGGACTAAAGAGCAATGGGCACCCTGAGTCTATAGCCACGAGCAGTTCTCAACCTGTGGGTCGTGACCACCTTGGGAGTTGAAAGACCCTGTCTCAGGGGTCTCTCCTAAGACCATCAGAAAATACAGATATTTACCTTATCATTTATAACAGTATCAAAATGACAGGTTTCCTAACTGTAGCAACAAAAATAAATTTATGGTTGGGGGTCACCACAACTGTATTAAAAGGTCCCAACATTAGGAAGGTTGAGAACCACGGCTCTAGAACATGGGATAAGCTGTCCTTGACACTGGCAGGTATCTGGGAGGAGGGAGTCAAGATCCTCCAGGACGCAGTGGCCAGAGGGAGAACGGAGGAGCAAAGCAACATGGTAGGGCAGAGAGAAGAGCGTGATGGGCTGGGAGGCACGTGCACTGCCTTCGAGGAGACAATCGTGCAAAGAGAAGACTGGAGAAGGCTGAGTCCGCCTTCTGGCTCCTGACAGAATGAGGTCCACCACAAAACTGGAGGCATCCAGCTAGCAGATAAGACAAAGGGGTAGAGATGAAAAACAGGGGAGAGATATAGGGAAGAGGGCGTTTTACTACTCCTTTCTGACCAGACTTTTTTTTATTCCATTTGCCACTTTCGGGTCCCAGTCCATCACTAAAAGTTAGGGCAGGAACTTAAAGCAGGACCCAGAATGCAGGACTAATTGCCATCCCATAAAGTATTACCTCTGACTAAGAAATTCACTCTCAGCCAAAGTACAGTGGGAACCGTGCAGAAATGCTCTTTGGTAGCTCAATCACAGCCTCATGCTTAGCTAGATTCCATATTTAGCCCAGGGCCACCTCCTAGAGACGATTCTACTCACAGTAGCATCTACGTCAATTAACAACCAAGCCAGTCCACCGTAGACATGTTTACAGACCAACGTGATCTGGGGAATCCTCGGCTGAGACCTCCCTCTCAGGTGACTCTGAGCGGTGTCAAGTCTGGCAGAGGGTTTACATAAGGATCTGTGTAAAGAAATAGGGAAAAGAAATGTAAGCCCAGAGCAGTTCAATACCATATATGTGGTCTTGTATTTTGTGATCTTGAATCAAGAGCAACGGCTACAACTAAATTCCATCTCCCATCCTAACCTGAGGCTATTGGAGGGAACGTTAGTCCTGACTCCAATCTATTCTTACAGTAGAAGCAGGCAGGGAGGGAAAGGCTACAGAGTGCTGGTCCTCACCCGCAGCCTGCCCTGGCTTGTCCACCTGCTTTGTGGTGCTCTCTTGTCTACAATCACCAAGACGTTGGGTAAAGGATTTGATCTGAGGCCAAAGCAAATAGCAGCTGAGAGAGTAAAAACAGTTGGTGTCTGGCCCTGGCTTAGATGGGCTCTGGCGCCTTCCTAGGTAACCCCCTTTCCCCACAAAGGTCTCTTTGGCCTCGTGAAAACAGCTGACTCTTCTGCAGTTGCTTCGGTGTTTCCCAGGAGCCTCCACATACAGCCCTCACCCGCACAGCTATGCTGTTGGTGACGTTTTATGATGACTAGTCTACACAGACACCCTTTTTTATTTTTTTTAAATTAAATACTCCTTTTTTAAAAGGTTTATTTATTATATGTTAAGTACACTGTAGCTGTCTTCAGACACACCAGAAGAGGACATCAGATCTCAGTACGGGTGGTTGTGAGCCACCATGTGGTTCCTGGGATTTGAACTCAGCAGTCAGTGCTCTTAACCGCTGAGCCATCTCTCCAGCCTGACATAGACACTCCTAGGCGTATCCTATATACTGAAATGACATTGTCTTCTCCATTACCACAACTACTTAACGGAATTTATACCTGCTGTAAAGTTGTATGGAGATTTAAATAGGATTTTCTTCCGTTTTAGATGAATAATAGACCCTTTCTAAATGTTAATAAGATAAAATACAAGCTTTCAACCTCAGAGTCTATGATAGATTTATACGGATGGCTCCAGGAATTTCTTCCACATTTTGATGTATATACTTTCTTGTGCTATTAACTTGTAATCCCTTCCAATTAAGGGCAGGTTTTATTTTCTGTCCCTGAATCCCGCATGGCTCTCTGACTTGTTTTGATCAGTAGAAATGGCAACAGGCCTTGAGCTCTACTCTCAACTTCTGGTGCCCTGTGACTCTCACACAAGGAAACCCAAGTTGGTGTACTTGGGTGTGAGTGACCCAGACACTGAGGTCAGCAGGCAGCCATCAGCCCCTTTCTGGATTCCTCAGACCTCTATCTGCTGAGTATAAGCATACATAATTCCATGTGCTGCCACCAGGATTACCCAGATGAACGAGGCCCGGTTTACAGAATTTTGAGCAAACATGGTTGTTAGTTTAGACCACTAAAGTAGGAAAATGACCCATGACGAAGGTGAAACGGTTGGAATGTTTAGATGGTGAGTTTATATAAACACTAGGAGGAGGCATGAAGTCAACAACTCATGATGTCATCTCTTAAACTACGGTGGGTTCAACATCATTTAGCAGTTATTCTAAGTAAAGACAGAAAGAGCTTGGAATTTGATGAATCTGTGAAGACACATTGCTTTTGTGCATGTAATTCTTTGAGGAAACATATGCTCTATAACCTCAAATTTATGCTCATATGCTATATAAGCTCAAATTTAGTGAGCTCTGAGCTCAGGGGCTTATTAATGTCTCTGCCTTACCTATATGGCCTATTAGTGTTTGAGCATATGTGTCTGACCAAAGGTATTGAGAACATTTCAATGTCGGGTGTTCATAGTAAGGCTTGGCACCAAATTTTCCAGTCATTTGGCCAGTCACTCTCAATTCTTTGGCCTTATGGTGGCAATGCACTCCCAGTATCATTCCCTCATCAGCTCCTTAGAGACTTCTAAATTATTCTGTAATAAATAATGCTTAGAAAGGGAGTATGGAAGCAGAAAGGGTGAAAACATGATGTTTTAGGACAACCTGAGCATTCCAAGCCCAGACCCCAGTCTACACTGATTTGGAAATGTTGAAAGAACTTTGGACAGAAGACTTCAGAAGATTCCTCAAGTTCTTCACAGCCAGGACAAAATGCCCAGGGCGGACTCTTCTCTGAGCAAGGAGGCCTGTGATGCCACCAGAATTACCCAGATGAGTGAGGCTCAATTTACAGAACCATGAACAAATGTTCATATCTTCTCAGGGGACATCATACTACTTTCTAGTCTGTGCTTTCCCATGGACAGGGAAAGGGTACAGTTAACTCTGTGTAGTCACCAGACTACCTTCTCTCAACATTCTGGAAGGAGAATGACTAAGCGAAATTGCTCCACAGGCCAATGGGGTACAAACCTGGACAGAGTCTGAGATTTCTGCCTCACTCTTAGGCTCAATCCTGGTGGCACTGCCCCTACTACAGCAGGATCTGTTTTTGTTAGGTCAATTTGGTTTTAGAAAACATACAGGTAAGAGAAAGGGTCACAGCCACAATGGCTCTAGTTTCTGGTCTTGGCTTCTTTGGCATAATTCCAGTGAGTGTGGACAGAAGAAAAGGATGGGCGTCGTGTTTATTCTTCTGGTAATATTATAAAACACCATGACCAGGGTAGCTTATAGAGGAAAGGAGTTCAGTTTGGCTTACAGTTCCAAGGACATAAGGACTGTCACAGCAGAGACACATGACAGCAAGTGGCAGGCGTGACCGCAGGAACGGAAGCTGAGTGAGCAACTTTGAAGTGGGCTAAGCCTTTAAATTCCCAAAACCCATCTCCAGCGATATTCCTCCTCCAGGAAGACCACCACACGACTCTGGTACTGGGAGCAGTACCGGCATCTCAGGGAGAAAGCACTGCATGCTGGGAAGGAATGTCAGAGGCACTAAAACACAGCTCTAGCGCTGCCGTGCTCCATACATTCAGGGAGGTTAATTAAATTCATGTTTTGAGGCACATCACAATTTATGGCATACTTTCAAAAGCGACTTTGAAAAAAATCTGTATATACTGTTAGCAGGACGGTAAATCAGTCCAGCCACTGTGGAGAACACTACCAAGGTTCCTCAAGACACCAAAATAGTCCTAGCATACAATCAAGTTGTACCAGTCCTGAGTCAACATTCAAAGGAATCAAAGTCACCATGCACTAGAGATGCCTCCACACCTTTGTTTATTGACAAGAGCCAAGTTACTGGAGCAGCCTCAGTACCCATCAGTAGAAAGTAGACGGGAAAAATGAGCTATATATACACAGTGCATACTATTAACTCAAAAAGAATGAAATCGTTGTAGGGCAATGGGTGGAACTGGAGATTATCATATTAGGCAAAATTAGCCAGACTCTGAAAGACAAATAGCACATGCTTACGTTCATAAATGGAGTCGGGGGAGAGGCCACATGAGAATAAAACTGTGCCCAAAAGAGAATGGCCAGGGAACCAGAACAACAATATCAAACAACCAGACCCCCCAGAGCTCCTAGGGACCAAGCTACCAACCAAGGAGTACACATGGCTCCAGCTGCATATGTAGCAGAGGACGGCCTTGTCAATCAATGGGAGGAGAAGTTCTTGGTTCTATGAAGACTTGATAGATGCCCCAATGTAGGGGAACCGAGGGCAGGGAGGTGGGAGTGGGTGGGTGGGTGGAAGAACACCCTCATAGGAGCAGGGGGAGGGGGTGGGATAGGGGAATTCTGGGGGGAAATGGGGAAAGGGAATAACAGTTGAAATGTAAATAAAGGAAATATCAAATTTTGTGTGTGTGTGTGTGTGTGTGTGTGTGTGTGTGTAAGAGCTCTTATATACACTACCCCTGAAATGATAAAGTAGAGCTGTCTCGCTGAAGCTGACTCCCAGGTGTTCTTTCATCATACCCACTGCGCCCGAACCCTGCTGGCCACTTCTGCTCCCTCTGTCCTCATGGGTGGGTGGCCAGGGACCCGACAGGAAAAGGGAGACCAACAACGTAACCTGTTCTTCTGCTTGATTATATATGCTAATAAGAAATTAAATCAAGCGTTTCAACGCAGTATATGTGATATATGATGCCATTATTTCTATTTAAAATATGAGGGAGTTAAAAGGCAAAGTGGTCGCACCCCTCCAACCCTGCAGATCAAATCTGCCTCTGAACTAATGACGTCACCTCATGCCCCTGACTGTGTATAACTGCTCTGAGCTTAAATTCTATCATTTTTAAAATAATAACAACTCTCCAGGGCCTCTTCCCTAGATGAGGAGTCGGTACATTTCTTGTGTTATCTTGCTGCATCTCTAAAGTAACTCATGGGTGGGAGCTATCTCCATCCAGGTTTACAGCTGGCGGAAACAAGGGCCTTGAGAGATTGGGAAAACACCTGAATGAAATCCGGAGTTCTTGTTCCCTTAACTCTATCAGTCGCATGAGTCTTGCAGGATGACTTCTGCCCCTAATACCTTTCTGGGTGGTGCCAAAGTAGCTGTGACAAGATTTGGGGGAAGTCAAAGACGTACATTGACCATCAGTAAGAAGAAAAATTGTCCCCGCTCTTGAAGACAACAAACCATGAAAGAATCCCCACTCAGACGACATCTTCACTGACAAATACAGCAGAGGCAGCTGTGGAAGCCGTGAGGAGAGGGTGCTGCAGTCATGGAAGCCTTCCTGAAAGAGGTGAGCTTATCACAATATTGCTGACACAGAATATAAAAGCGGAGAGCCAAAGTCCTGGCTTCCAGGACCACAACCCTGTCCAGGAGAATATGGTCAGGTGTCTAGACAGGGATGGAGAAAATAATGCTGGAAGTAATCGGGATAGGAAAATGCTCTTAATGGCATAGAAACGACTGTCTAAGAGGCAGGACCACCCATCCCACCCTCTGTGAGTGCTATTCACAGTAGATCCCACACCACCCTCACGAAATCTTATCTGATTTCTTTTAGCTTCCACAGTTTTCAGTGCCCAGAGGAGCGACAATGCACTCTCTCATCTTGGCACAGACTCGTGCTCAGCGTGTGGGCCCTTTCCATGCACTTTTATGTCTCTGTTTATTTTGTGTGTTTTCTGAGTGGCCCAGGCCTTTAAAGGAAATGCCCCAGCTTCAGCCTGTCATTATGGTTCCACACTAGTCCAGCTCCTGGGATGGGTGAGCCTGGGTTTTTAATTTGCTGTGACAGGAGATAATTGTCACTTGACTTTCCACCCCTGAAAATAAACCCGGGTGGTACTTCCCGGCTGGGAATCCACAGAAGTGGGCTTGTGGCAGAGGAAGCGTTAGCCACTATCTGGAGCAGTTTGTCTCAGTGTACCTTACTCTTTCTTTTTTGTGGACTGCAAAACATGCAATTACTGTTTTCTTTACAAATCCAGGATGGCAGAGTTGAGAAAGTTCAAACAAATTTTTGGATAATGCATGCAACAACTCCTGGAGTCGGGGTCCATGAAATTTGACTCTGGGGATACAAGCCCTCCATTCTGGACTAATCCTGTTTTGCAGCTGCAATCAAGTTCAAGAGCGCCGTGCCCTGCCCACCAAGGTTATCCTTCACCGTCTCTTTTTTTCTCTTTTAAATATAATATCTCCTGTAGAAATGATCTGGGCAAAATCTAGCCAATCAGAAAGCATTCCAGATGACAAATCAGAGCATGGCTTCTTTTTACACAATAGATAACACCTTCTCTATCATAAATCAAGGGAGCTAAAGAGGAGCTTCCATCTTCGACAGGTGTCCTGGACATGATTCATAGACTTGTCTCATCATAGCTGACATTAAGTGGACAGGATCGTGAAGCCAGATCTGGTCATAGAAACTTAGATGCCACCAAGATATCTGGAGGTTTTACATTGTGACTGTGGCTTAAAATAAAGAGGCAAAGAATCTCAGAGTGGTAAAGAGGAACAAATCCACAAAGATACTGGGGTTTTTGTTGTTATTGTTGTTGTTGTTGTTTTTGATGCTTCTGATGCACCTGTACTTTAGATGATATCTAGATTCAAATTGTAATATTTATAAGCTTGGATATATTATCTTCCTTATTCCATATCTATACAGTGGGATAAATAACAAACCTGTCTCACTGGGCTGTTATGAAGTTTAAAATGGACAGTGTGAGGGTGGTATATTCTTCCCTCTGGGCACATGGCAAGATTGCATTTTTGACCTAGCTTGTTTTCCTGTTGCCTCCAAAAACAGCTTTGGCGGAAAGGTTATATTTTGTTTGTACTTCTAGGTCACAGATGATCACAGAAGGAAGTCAGGGCAGAAACTCGGGTCAGGAAGCTGGAGGCAGAACCTTGGAGGAACACTGCTCTCGGGCTCACTTGCAGGCTCTGAGCTCACTTTCTTATACAGCCCAGTCCCGCCTGCCTAGGGAATGTGCTGCCAAAGGTGGGCTGGGCCCTCCTGTAGCAGCTGTCAATCACACAGTATCTAAGGCATGGCCATTCTTGTATGGTCAGTCTCTCAGTCCAGGCTCCCTCAGACGACTCTCCACTGTGCTAAGTGGACAGTTGAGGCTGATAACTCAGACAGTTATTATTGGTCTTGATGTTGGGCTTAGCCTTGGGATATGCTTTAACAAGAACAATGGTTTATGTTGCTCTATCACAACAGTCAACTGTCAGCTTTACAGGACCTAGGATCACCAAAGGCACATATAAAGGGTTAGACATGTCTATAAAAGATTACCTAGATTAGGCTAATGGTGGTCTTAGTAGTTTATTTAAAAATATGTTCTTCACATTTTCTTGATACCATTCCCTTATTTGATTGTGCCAACCCCTCCATGAGATTGGTGATACTGGCTCATTCAGTTCAGGAGCAGAAGCAGTAAGTATCCCAAGACAGACAGCAAACTAGGTGAGTGTTAGAGTTGGGTTTTCAACCTTAAATAGGGAAGTCTCTGGTGGCTCTTGTAATGCAATCCCAGATCTCCACAACTCTCATTAAGGAGGCAGAGATGGTTTGAACAGCCCCCAGCCCAGTCTGAAGCTCTATGGCTTTGAACTAGATATGGGAGCAAAAAGGTCTGTTGACAAGGAACATGCGTCATCAGAAGAGAAATTCCATCTGTGCTGTGAACATGCAGTTGATAAACACTGTGGTGGTGAACAGTGTGTCTACCTTGAAATCCTCCAGACCTTATCAGGTAGCTATGGAAAAAACCTTCCAAAGGAGGCTTGGGTCTCCACACTAGTCAGCCAATACCAGACTAAAACTTTCTAACTATGTTGTTAGAACTTGCTCATATATTCAATTGCATGATGAAGTAATTCTCTCTCAGAAAATGCCACAATTTAAAAGATTTGACACAAAGAACAGGATACACATACCACATTTTATAGCTATTCATCTATTGATAGATTCCTATTTTGGCGATTATAATAGTACTGAGTGAACATTGGGCTGTAACATATCTCCTACAGACTAATTTTTCCCCCTGTTGGATACTTACTCTGTGATAGGATTGCTACATCGCAGAGTTGTTAGTTTTTTTTTTTTTTTTTTTTTTTTTTTTTTTTTTTTGTGAAGCCTGCCTACAGGGTATTGTGCTAAATAAAACATGCCAGGCATAGAAAGACAAACACAGCATGTTCTCTGTCATTTAAAGAAGTTGTTAAATGATTTCATGAATGTAGAAAGAATCATTATTAAAGACCAGGAGAGGGAAGGGAGGGTATGGTGGGGCAGGGGGGAGGAGACTGGTTATTAGGTACAAAACTACAGTGAGATGGGATAAATACATTCGAGTGTTCTGTAGCACAGTAGAATGTGATAATAAGAATTCATGATGCCTTTCAAAATAGATTTGGGTGTTTTTTATCAGAAGAAACTGATAAACATCTGAGATCAGATCTGGTTAATTCCCCTGATTTAATCATATTGTATGCATGTATCAAACCTCATTGTACCTTATAAATACACACAATTATGTGTTGACTAAGAATACTTTTTAAAGGTATTACTTTTTAGAGTCTAGTCATTAGGAGTGCACACAAAGAGCTACTGAGAGTGCCAGTGATTTGGACTGGAGGGAGACAGGAGAGATTGGAACATTTTATGAATTCACCCATTTCCTTGATAACTTCGGCTTTGAAGTTTGGCCACTGCTACCAAGCCGGAGAATTAGGCATACAGAATCTCATTAGTTATCTGTCCATCATCCATCCAGCCACCCACCCACCCACCTAGCCATCCACCTACCCATCCATCCATCCATCTATCTATCCATCCACCCACTGATATTGCTTGTTCTGTTATAATTTGAAAATGAAATGCCCTTCCTCAAGCTCATGGTTTTGAATAGTTGGCCTCAGTTGGTGTTGGGTTGGCTGTAGAACCTTCAGGAAATGGGCCTAGCTAGAGGAAGGGGGCCTACCTGGAGGGAGCGTGTTTTAACAGTTATTAGCATCCCCACTTCCTGGCCCTAGCCTGCTGCTGATTGGTTTACTGAGATATGAGAATTCCAGTCTCCCTCTTTTCCAGCCAGTCCTTCCCTGCCATGATTGACTGAACTCTCTCAGATTGAACCCAAATTATTGCTTCCTTCTTTAAGTTTCTTCTGTTGGGTATTTGGTCACAGCAATGAGAAAATGTAATATATACAAAGGCAATGTATACAAAGTGAGTCTGTGCCCCATGAAGGAGGTAGAGTTCCCTGCCCAAGGGATGCTTCAGTCTGCTATGACTTTACGGAGGCTACTCGGTGGTGAATGCCTGTCACAAAACACTTGTGATCCAGAAGTGGGTGGACTGGGCTGAAAGATAGTCATAGTCTTTAGGACAGGTCCTTTTAAAGTCCCTATTTTGCTACCGACTGTGGGCTTAGGCCATCACCCTGAGGGTACTATGCAGGAGACACACTAACACAAATACTGTGCTTCTTTAGCTTTTGACCTTTTCATACATAGCTTCAGGTATTTGAAACTGTGGCCAGAGACTTTCTTGAGTACCCCGAGGTTATTGTGAATAAATGTAGGAACACATAGGAATTCACTTCTTGCAGAACTGGGTGAAGGAGCTCCGATCCCCAGACACGGGGCTTCAGCACCTTTCTCCTCTTCATTAAATGCTACTCTATGTGTGTTTAGCACAGAAGCAGAAGATGGCCTTATCCTCAGCACTCAGTGGGACTTCTGCAGTGTCTGGTTTACCCATTCCAGGGCTCAAGCTGTGGTACTAGAAGGGAGAAGACTGGAGCCCCTTCCCTCGGTACTTTTCCACACTCAGCTCTATCTGCACAGATTCTTTTTCTACCCAAAGCAAAGGCCCTGGGTATATCCATTCCTGAAAATGCTTGCCTCATGCTGGGATAATGCTCTCTTTCAAGTGATTATCTTTACCCAGTGACTGCAGCTCATCCTCCAGACTGGGGAACTTTGAAGAGTCTAGATGCCAACTGATCAGGACTAAAGAACCACAGGCATATGCCAGGCCTGTCCCTAACCCCCTGGAACTCATGATTACTCTCCTTCCTGATCAGAGCCAGTCCCACTAGCCCTACTATGCACTCTGGAGGCACACCACATTAATTCGGTGCCATATTTATATTTATTTGCCAAAGGTGTGTTGTGGGAAATAATTAAAAGAATGGCAAGTTCTTGGGTTTCACCCAGCTGCTCTCTGCCCCGTGGGTTGGACAGCTATGCACTGGCGGCAATGTCCAATCTGTTCTTATCTTGTGGAGACTCTCTGACTCAGAGCTCCAAAATCTCTCCACCCAGCTCACTAACTTCCCACTGGCGGGTTGCTCCCACGCCAGCCCCATGCTTCAAATCCCCCATGGCCTTTGTGGTGCACATCTGGAACCCAATGGAGCCACCACATGAACTAAAACACCACACAAACTTAGTTCAGAAACAATGGTAACTCAATTTCTGGGCACAACAACTAGAATCCTAATCTTGTAAGCCTTATTAAATCCAAATACTCCTGTGGCAAATCCTGATGGACCCACCATAGAAACCAAAGGAGACACTAGCAGCTACATTTTGTCCTTAGGCTATCCCTGTCCCAAAGGGCACTCTCTCCCTCCTGCTTCCTCTCTTCCCCTTTCCAACCTGGAAGTCCCGCCTACTCAACCAGTGATTGGCTCCTTTATTCATTAGGGGATGGTTCACAAGAAGTCATCTGAGTATATGACTTATTCATCATTTGAAGCTCCTTCCGGGAAGAGCAGAATTAGCATCAAAATACAATCAACCCCAGGGCTCTCCACAACAAAGGTGTACAAGAAAAGCTATTGCTACATTTCATTTTCCTAATTTAAATATAGAAAGAATGCATCTAGGGATAATGCTCCATCTCAGAGTCACTGGTTTAAGGACTTAAACTTTCACCAAGTTGCCTTAACAATTGTGGAAGCTAGAGGCCCCAGTGTAAGAGATATCTGTCAAGAACCTGGCTGATCTCATTTTGTGGTCAGAATAAGAAAATTCTTTCCGTTTAGAATGATTTACTTTTATTTGCACTGATTTTCTGCTGCCCAGCAAAGGGACTCTTTATTATTAAGGATAAAAGAATTTGTTTCCCATGATGCTTTGAGTGCAATACCTCCCTAGACTTCAGAGGAGCATTTTCAAACATTTGACTTTGGGCTGGCATTGCAGCTTTAATTGTGCAACTGGGTTTTCTCTGAAAAGATGGTTCCCTAAGACACACCCAACCCTTATTAGCTTCCCAGTGCTTCCCTCTTCCAGGAAGACACAGTCACAAGTGTGAATTGACTAATCAGGTCCTGTGCTTCAATGTCTGCACTGATTGTGGCTTCTTTTGCAGAGGTCAAAGCTGGGAGACTTTCAACTGCTTTTCTGGCACCCATTTTGATCAGAGAGATTTATCACCCCGATGTCACAAGCAGGCCAAGGCTCTTTTACTTCCTCTATTGAATGCCATACATGACTATTGGGTGATTTAATGGTTTGAACTCATGCTTCATCTGCTTTATAAAAACCTGCTTTCTCTGTGAGATTCTGTGTGATGGGAGGAAAAGATGCTTAGACAAACCAAATGCTTTATTAATCTGATTCTGCCATAACCCCATGGGGCTGTGACCTAGAAGCTAAGATGCCATCGCGCTGGAACAAGGCAGAGGAGGAAAGGTAGCAATTCTTCCTCTTTTTGTTTGTGGTCTTCACCCTTGAAGAAGGGACAGTCCTCAGGACAGGGTCCTAGTAGTAGCGTGTGATCTTCCAGGTAGCTGCAAAGAACACATCAAACACTCTAAGCATCTGGACCTCCTTCTTCATTGTCCTTGTCAGAAAGAAATTGAGCCTGGTACCGGGCGTTGGTCATGGCTGTCAGATGGAAGATGTCTCTTCACAGTGATTCTGTAGACCATCCTTCATGTCATGGAAGCCACAGGCCCCCTGGAGCTTGTGGTTAAGTTTTTCCACATACCCATGGCTGTCCTGTGAATTTGCTGCATGCCGGTAAGCTCATTGCTGAGGGCTGTCTTCCTCCACCTTTGCCTGGGTACCTGACATCTCCAGGACCTGACCCAGCCTGCCTGGACTCACTTAGATGGTGGTTTCCAAAGTGAGCATTCACTACCTGGGTTGGCAAGCCATGAGGTCTGCACCAGGGGGACTGCCTAGTCCCTAAATGTTACTGGAGTCGTTGGATCAAAGCATTGACCGTTGCAGCCCTCATAAGCTATGCACCGACACCCGTCCTGTTGTGCTCCAGCTAAAGACACAAATGATAGTGAAAAGCAGGGAACAGAGATTTATCCAGTATGACCACATTAGGAAGAGGATCAAAGGAAGGAGTCCAACGACCCCCAAAGTCAACTTTCAGGGTCCTGACATGAGGTTTGGTTTTAAGTAGAAAGAACCAGAGAACCTAGCTCAGCAGTCCTGGTCAAGTATGCTTCTGAGCACCTGCAAGGTGGTCTGGGGAGTTGTTAAAGCCAAATTAAATCTCTTTCTAGGGGACAAGCTCCTCCTTTGCACCAGGCATTAGGGTTTTCCTCCTCCCAGGGTAGCAAGTCAGGCTGAGAGAAGAGCACTGAAGAGCCAGTTACCAGCTCTTTTGCTGTGAAAAGCAGCGAGCCTTGGGCACTGACTCAGATATTGTTTCTTTCCTTGTGGGCACACAGTTGCTACACAAGAAAGGTGTGTGGGGGGGGGAGGGGAGCAAGCCTTTTTCTTTCTAGAGCAGTGGTTCTCATCCTGTGACCCCTTTGGAGGTGACCTTTTTCACAGGGTTTGGATATCGGATATCTTGCATATCAGGTATTTACATTATTATTAATGACAGTAGCAAAATTACAGATATGAAGTTGCAGGAAATATAATTTTAGGGTTGGGAGTGACCACAACATGAGGAACCGTATCAATGGGTCTCAGCATTAGGAAGGTTAATATCCACTGGGCTAGAAGGTACAGAGTCTGGTACACCTATAGAACTCAGAAAATGATCTAAAAGTCCCCATCCCTCTCAGAGAGAGGTTTGCTCTCGCCTGTGGGCTTACCACACCCATGCTTGTGTGGGCATGGCGTGACTCAATACGCCTTTGCTGGCAGGTGCATGCACAGCTGGTGGTAGGGATGGGCATGGTTTGTCTTCTCTGAAGATTATGGTGGGACAAATTTGATTCCAAGGATAATGGTGCTGACAAGTGACGGAGCCTATGAGAGACTGAGGAAGATTAATTCCTTTTATTGCAGGAATGAATCCCCATGTGGTGGGACTGGGTGGGTTACTACCAGCCTGAGTGTCTATAAAACATGTTCAGCTTCCTCCATTTTTTCTTTTACTTCCTCTAGCACATGCGTACATCCATTGAGCTTGTGTGCATGCCTGATCTCTGCCTGCTGTTACGCCCTCTTTTACCGTGTGACCTCTGTTCTATAGGTGCTTAAGTGCCTTTATCCTTTCCTCCAGGCATGGAACAGTAGATAGCCACACCAGAACTCAAATAGATGCTGGTACCCTCCTTTTGGACCTCAAAACCCTTGTGAACTAAAATTTCTTTGTAAATTACCCAGCCTGAACTAGTCTATTGTAACAGTAGAAAGTAGACAAGGTAACCTGGCAAGGTTCTAAAGTTAGGTTAAAAGGCTTTTATTCAGCCTCGGGCTGAATTCAGAAATGTTCCTCGTATGTAACCATCGAGTCAGCTTGAGACCTAGTGCTTCTCTGGAGAACTAACAAGTTCATCTCTAAGACGGCACTTCCCATATGCCTCCTGTCCTGACTCCATCCCTAGGGGATGACCTAGCTTACTGAGGATGTGAGCCAGCAAACCGGTGTGGTTAAGAAGCAGTTTTTGGCTCTGGACTGCGGGGCTTCTGGCCTTCCTGCACAGTGTCTAACCAAAGTACAAGATCACGTGTCCTAAGAAAGACAAGAGTTCCTTCAGAGTGTCTCAGGCTTAAGTCTTAAGACACCCTAACTCAGAGGTAGCCTCGGTGACACTCAGCATCAGGCTGTAGTGGCAGGGGAGTGGGTAAGAATCAGTAGGATCCTCCCCGGAGTGGAGGCGAGGGAGCGGGAAGGAGCTAACAGTAATGAAACATGTCTACCAGGGAGTTCTTAGACACTTCTAGAACAGGGGAACACTGGAAATTCAGGAGTGCACAAAGTTCAAAGTGCATTATAAACCTTACTTCCTTTTGCGAGGAGCTTAGAAGAATGGTCTTGACTCCCAGAGAGCTCCTTTGCTTTCTATAGCCTTCCAAGAATCACATCCCTTTCTGAAGCATAGCTACCCTCTTGCTTTTTTGTACAAGATTGTCTGGAGAGAGCAAGAGAATACCTAAATACAAAATGGGCTGCAAGTAGCTTTCCTATGCATTCGAGATTCCCACAGACCACAGATGCAACTGACAGCATGTTCAGAAGTGCTGGAGGTGGGGAAAGCTGTCAGATTTCACCCAGATCTCAGGCTTCTAGGAGGGGACTTTCTGGACTCTGGTGCACTTACACCCAGGGGAAGGGAAAATGATGAACACCGAAGGTCAGACCCTGGAAACTACTAATGTTCCCATACTGTGTGAGAGGCAGAAAACTACCTTCAAAAAAACGCAGACTCGAGGCCAGGATGGGCGCTGCCAACAAGCCTGAATTAGGTAATGGGAAAGGCTGTGTTGGTGCCAGTGCCGAGGCAGGAAACCATTCATTCTCCTGTAACTAATCTCGTTGTTTACATTATCCCCTCCTCTCCTCAGCGTTGCTCCAAAGAAGGTCTGTTTGTTATGTTATGTTTTACATTCTGCTATATTTGCTTCGATCCTGGGCCGAGGGCCAGGAGTGGTGACACAGGCTTTTTAGTGTCAGCAATGAGGAGACAGAGGCAGTCGGATCTCTGTGAGTTAGACCCCAGCCTAGTCCTCATAGCGAGTTCCGGAGATAGCCAGAGCTACATAAAAAAGTGCCTGTTTCAACAAACAAACAAACAAAACAAACAAAAAATTCAGTCCTTGGCCAGCAACATTAGACACATTCTTGAGGGTTAGCTCAAGAATCCCCATGCCTGAAACCACTGCTCTCACAGCAGATATGGAAAGCAGGGTAAAGTCAGCCCCAGCCCCAGCAGGGATGTACCTGCTCATCCCACGGGTGGGGCTGCCCCGTGAGCTGTGGTCAGTAGGGGAAGGATAGACTCTGGTCTTGATTTTCACCTTCTTACATTTATATCCCTAACTCTTAGCACCATGTTTAATGAACAGTCAATACAGAAATGATAGGATAAGTGATATGTATGTGATTTGCAAGGTGAAAAGAGAAAGAGGAGGAAGAGGAAGAAGAGGAGGAGGAGGAGGAGGAAGAGGAAGAGGAGGAGGAGGAGTGGTACTAATAAAGACTCCATAGATCAGCCACAGATAGCTGGTTAAAGGTGAGAAAGGTCCTACATTCCTGTCACCATAGCGGAGAACTTTTAGTCCTATCAGGTGCCCATTTCCTAACACGCAGAATCAAATGGTACATGTGGATCTAGAAGTTCTCTGCCTGGGGAACCTGGAATACCCACACAGCAGCAAGCCATCTGCTTCTTCCATGTGGCCCCTCAGTTCCTAGTTCCACAGAGAAAACATGCGATGTCTTGTTCTTCTCTGTTCATTTTCTTCTTTCAGTCAAGGAAGTCACAGGTTCACTTTCTGGCTTCTATGCCTAGTGACATTCCTGGGTGTGGCAAGCCCCACCCCTGGCATCATCTGCCAGATTATCCTCAAGGAGACCGGGAAGGCTCCAGAGCTATTGTTTATGGGCCAACTAGTGGCCACCATATGTAATCCGCCTTCTTCTGCGCAAGAACTATCTGGAGGATCTCAGAGCCTCACCCTTCTGAGCAGCCAGGGGTCTGCAGCATAGCATGTGCCCTTGGAGAATGAAATGACCCATTTTTGTGTGAAATATGGATACCTCACTATATATTTTTCTGCCTTTAAATAACAGAAGCAAATGTCTGTTCCTTTGACTTAAACAAAAATAAAACCAGGGACTTTTATTTTGTTTTGTTTTGCTTTTTGAAGCCTTATTTCAAGGATTCATTATCTCACAGGCTGCTAATTACATACTCGGTACCATGTGCACTAAAAGCGTCATATAACTGCCTTTGAAATTAACAGTCACCTCTTGGGTTTTTCAAGTTATTTGAGAAGTTGGCATGGTAGAGAGGCCATAAACTTTCTATAGTGGTGATTAGTCAACAGGACCACATCCCACCAAATCCCCCGGTGTTCTCAACAAAAAGTTCCTTGTGACCCAAGTGGCAATTTTCCTTTTTTGACTGTTCCTTCTAAGCCCACTCAGTTGCTCCTGAGCAAGCTGTTTTATTCCTGTCAATTCATGTTATTTACTGGAGCCTGTCAAGGGGATACAGTGGAGGCTGATCTTATGTATCACGTTTTGAGACCCATTAAAACACTTTAAACAATCATCTATTGTGATAGCAGTCACTACCCTATGTGTGGCCGTTTTCCCTGTGCTATTTGGAGTCTGGAATACTTTACTTACTTGCTATTTAAAAATTGAGGTGAGACTAGATTCTGTTACAGCAAAAGCTTTTGAACTGGGGAGCCAGGGCTGAAGCAGAATTCCAGGAGATTTCTAGGCAGTGTTGTGAAAGTAAATGGATTAGGCGGTGTTGTGGGGAAGAAAGGTGGAGGTCATGAGATGGTTTTTCCCAGTGAAGAGTCATTCCCAACCAGCTAGAGAGCTTTGTCACTAAAAGGGATAAAGAGAGGGTAAGAGCAGATGTCTGTGAGGATGGAGAAGTCCCACTGGGCCACTTTGGGTCCTTGATTATTTGTATGATGGGTGAATAATTCATATGAACCAGAACAGGGCTGGATGTCCTGAAGTCATGATTGCATTGTTTCTGCAGCGCTGGATGAAGAGGCCCTTTAATTGATCTTACACGCTGTCTGGGTCAAATGTGCCACGTGCCTCCAGAGGTGTGAGCTAGGGGAGGAACAGGAACCCGTGGCTTCATACTGTTCACTCTCTGTGCCAGCTTCCTCCAGTTCTCCACGTGCCTCTCCCTGCCCTACTGAATATTTCCCCTCCAAGCATCAACTCCTAGTGGTTAAACTCAGCTGGGCGAGATTGTGAGATTAGAGGCAGATTCCTAATTAGTGTCCCTCAGAATCCAAAAAGGAAACTGTGTTCAAATTCACATGAGGGGAAAGGATTCTTGGTTTCCAGGTTCTAAGACCCAGAGAGAAGAAAGGCTTTACTTTCACTGTTCTCAGATGCTCTCTGATAATCGGTTCACCCGAACTCCTGCTCACATGGTTTTGCAGTTTCCGAATGTGTTTTTCCAGCCAGCATCTCATCTGCTACCACACTTCATTCTCATCCAAAGGCTGAGGAACCAAATGGAAGCAACACCGGCAGAAAGCAGGGACGCTACAAGGCCAGGGGTCATGTGTTCTCACGTGGGGTTGACCAGATGACCTAGGCCATCATTTCCTTAGATAGGTTTAAATTGTGCCAAGCACCATGACTGCAGAAAGGAAAGGGTTTATTTCCGCTTCCAACTCTATGGTATACTTTCTCACTAAAGGAAGTCAGGGCAGAAACTCAAGATGAGAACTTGGAGTCGGGAACTGAAGCAGAAACCATGAAAGAACACTGCTTACCACGCTGATCCTGGTGACTTGCTCAGTCTGCTTTTCATACAACTCAGAACCACCCAACCAGGGTTAGCCCCGCCCCATCGGGCCAGGCTTTTTCACGCCAATCATAATCAAGAAGACTTGTCTATTGGTCAGTACTATGAGGTCATTTTCTCAGGTGAAAGTCTCTCTTCCTAAATGACTCTAGCTTGTGTCAAATTGACATATGTGGCACAAGTTCCTAATGATCCTCAGGCAGATTCCAACTTATACTTCAACAGCAGATGGTGCCCAGCCCTAAAATCTGGGGAATGTTGTCAGCTCCATCCATCCCTCCATGTCTTCTCAGTGTTCCTATAGTAAGTTTGGAAAATGCTGTTGATTATTCTCTAAGATCTCTCATAACTCTTGAAAATCTCTCATAACTCTTGAAATTCAAAGCTATAACATACATACATATATGCACACATGCAAACAAACATACATACATATATACACACATACAAATAATAATAATAAGAATCTCAAAAAGTCATAACCCATAGTCCTATGTCCTTGGCCTTAGGATTATATTTGGTCCTTTGAAAGATGGGTCCTGGCACTTGAGCCGTAAGCAACCCTCCAGGCAGATTTTAAATGCAGCAAGTGTCCCAGCTGTGGCGTCCAGCTCAACTTTAGAATTCGACACTTTCGCAAGGCACTGAAATGAGGGAAGAGCCAAGCAGGCTCGTCACGTGATCTCTTCTCCTTATGGAAGTTGGCTTGTGTTGGTTGTGACCCAACATGTTTTGAGAACATGACTAGAAATCAACAGTCTAAGATGTAATGAAACAATTTGCCTTGTTTTGTTCTGTTTTGTTTTAAATCTCAGACTGACACACAAACCACATCCAAATGCAAACAGCTTGCAGCTTAATTGATAGGTCACCGCCAGCCTTAGCAATTCCCTGGAGCCAGATGGTAGGCAGCACTGCTTGACACTCTCCTCTAGGGCCCCCAGCTTCCTCTGTGGCCTCTGCTGCAAGCAAAGCTGACACAGCTTCCATGCAGAGGGCCTGAGACTCAGAACAAATGGGGTAGACTGGAGCAGAGGACAGCAAAGGCCAGGGGTCAGAAAGGAGGTCAAACCAATAATGCAAGCCAAGGAGGAGTTCGTTCTCCTAAGCCAGGCTGAATTTATGGAGAGCAAACTACTGGGCTCCCAGTGTCCTCTTCATCCAGACACAAACACAAGGCAGCATGTTTTGACCCCAGGCAAGTTCTTCCTGCTGTCTGGGAAGTCTGGTCATACTCAGGAGCACATGCCAAACATGATAAATCTTACCTATGACTAAAGTTTAAGATCAAGTGCAAGGCAAGGGATTAAGTCATGTCCCTGCCACTCCCTCTCCCATAGTCTACAACCTAAGCGAAGAAATGACTCACTGCTATTTGGACAAATCATCTTCTTCTCTTTTGAGCATTTTCTCCTGCTTTTCCCTCCCTTCCTGTGTCTGATAGACTCCTACAAGTCCTGAAAAGCCTATGTCAAACACTACTGCCTCCACAACCTCCCTCTTACCACAATGACCGTGTTTCCACTGGGAGCCATCAGAATACATTGCTTGAATCTATCATTTGGCATTTTTTCTTAAGAACCACTGTGTTTCTTTTCTAGTCTATTGGAAGCACATGGAGCAGAGAGACTAGGTCTTTTGTTCCTCAATAACCTGAGCAGGTACCAACATTCCGTGTTTCCTAGAGGACATACCCAGGAAATGTTATAGGACAGAACATGTTTGAGGCTGACAGTAATTATGAAACATCATGTCCCTCTGTACCTGTGGGCTAGTCCTTGGCACCTCTTCATCTCTTCTGCCTTTAAACATTGAACAGAGTTAGGGTCTTACCCAGAGGCTCTCAACTCCTTTAAGTTATGGCTTCTGTGTGGGATTAAAAATACTTGACTCTGTGTTGTGATTAGAAGCCCCTTCAGGATATAATGAACAGATATTGATTCTATTAGCAACAAAATGTAGGGGTACATGTTGACTCACATTTTATCGCATGTGAGCAAATAACTTCATTAATAGAATTGATCATTTGTTATCACACAACACTCATCTTTATGAAGGGACTTTTTATGTTTGTGAATCTTGAATCATTAGGAAAAAATTAACTTGGTTGAGAACAAAATTAATAACTTAAACAATGGCAGAAAGACCATAAGTCTTAGTGTCAGAAGGACTTTGTTTTGAAGCCTGGTTTTATCACTTTATGACCATACTATGTGATGGTTATTTACTTATTAATTTATCTATCACTGGTCTAGGTCTCAGGGTATTTGGTCAAATGTGATCCTGGATATTTCTTTAAGAATAATTTGGATGAGATATAACATTAAATGGATAGACTCCAGAAAGCAGATGTCCTCCCTGTGGTGATTGCTATTGATTGTCGACTTGAAAGGACCTAGAATGTCCTAGAAGATCCACCTCTGGTTGAGCCATTAAGGAGGAGGAGTCCTGGTGGTGAGCACCTGAGGCAGCAGGTCACACTGAGTGTGTGGTTAGGAAGCAGCAGGAGGTGAATGCTGGACTGGCTTTGCTTTCACCTTGTGTAGTCTAGAACTCCAGCTCACAGAATGGTCCACCTCACCGTAAGTGTGGATCTTCCTATGTAATTAGCTCAACCTCAAATCTCCCCAATAAACTACTTCTCTGTAGAATACTACAGGTTGCTGAGCCTCTCTGAATTCTGGTTTCCTCTTTTATGTTATAATGCCTGGGTTGTGACTACTAAAGATACTAACCATGTAAATTCTTGTCATGTTTTTTGTCTCAGGGTAGGTACTCAATGCCCATCCCTCCCTTCTCTCCTAATCCTCTGTCCTTCCTGTAAAATACACTCATCTGTTAAGATTTATGCAGCCACATTCTCTGAACCCAGCCTAGAAGGAACATGGCCTTGGCAGGCTTATAGAAATCATCTATTCGATATTTGAAATTATGGCTGTATCGGGAAATCCAAGGAGTCATGTGAACTGAACAAAAGAATCAAAACTGCTTTATGATGATGCTTACTAAAAGCCACACTCCACACAAGGACCAAGTCTCTACTGCAGTCTTGACCACAGAGAGGAAGATAACGTTGGGACATGAAGCGCACTCTGTTATTAGGCTGGGCTCTGTCCTCTCTTAATTTTATCATTCCAAAATGTCCATGCACACAACTTGCAAGGAGGGATCTCCCTGCTGAGCCCTCTGTCACAGTGTCCTGCTCCCGATGAGTCCTACCCAGCTCCTTTAGTGCTGCCTTGGGAGAACTTGAGCGCATTAGCACCCAGTTCCAAGCAGTTTCTGTTCTTTGTCTGTAACCAGAAACTCATATTAAGAAAAACAAATGAGCTTAGACTGGCACTGGGTATTTCCAGTAGCTGGAAATCCCCATCTCTGGAAACCCAGTGAAATAGTCTCAATGTAGCATTTTATAGGTCTAATGGCAGAAGCTAAACGGGCCCCGGAAGACCAGAGCAGAGCTGAAGAGAGCTGCTGCTGAGTGACTGCCTTTGTCTTGGGGGGAGGGGAGTGCTTTACGTTACTGAGGATGAAGTGGTTTTTTTGTTTTGTTTTGTTTTGGTTTTTGTTTGTTTGTTTGTTTGTTTGTTTGTTTTTTTTTTACTCTGGAGTCTCAGTAAAAATGAGAGACATATTGTCAAATCTCAAATCACTGCCCGAGCAAGGAAGAGCGACCGTGCCTTCTTGTCCAGAATCCCCATCCGTAAAGCTGACATCAGGCTTCTGAAGGAGACTGCCCAGAGGCACATGGGAAGAGGCAAACTTTGTTTTGACTGGAGCCTGGGGGTTCGGACTTTTAAACACAGAGCTGCTCTCAATGTGGCTTTGACAATTGTGAGCAAAAGCACATTTAGCACGTAGTCACGAAAGCAGCAGCTGTGTGTGCGAGGCAGAGTTTGACCCTGTCCTGCCTGATAGGCGGGCATCCTGTGCAATTATCCTGAGCATTTAATGCCACACGGCAAAATAAACCCGGGGCCTTCCCACTGCCGCGCTTTATGTGTGTCGGTGGACTGGGTTAGGCCTGAGAGAGAATAGTTGTGGTGTACACACCATCCTAACAGCCCGTTCCCTCTCCTTGACCTATCCTTTGTGGGAAGCCAGGAATTCTAACTATTTCTTGTAGCTCTGCCCAGGCCTTTATTTACACCCTTCCCTCTCCCAGCCCCAGCCTGTCTCTTCCTATGACAGCCCAGGCTCTCTCTCCTGAGCTGTGGAGGCAGCGAATTTCTGTTTGAGGTGATCCATCAACGGTATTTCAAATAACGAAAGATGCTAGAACCAAATGAGGCCCGCTGGATGAGCAGCCGTGTTTTGGCAAGGGTAATGTGCAGTTTCCATGTGACAGGCTTTATATCGATGAGCTATCAAAATTTCTAAGCTGAAGAGAAAATAACATTCCCCACCCCCCTCCCCCACCCGAAAGAGAAACAGGAGAACTTCAGTCGAAAGCAGGCAGAGCGAACCAGAGGTAGGAGATTGACGGCGACCTTTTGAAAGCTTCTGTCAGTCACTTCGAATGTTTGTTTTGTAAAGGGCAAAATTAAACCCTTAGAGCAGGTCTTTCATTTTTTGGGGTTTCTTTTCTAATTCTAGAATCTTCTCTAACCACACTGGGAAGGCAAGTGGGAACGTGACCTCTTTCGTAACGATCACTACACATTTATAAGGACATTTTCTTCAAGAACTCTTTTGTCCCAAAATACACCCTTGAAACCATTTCCAGGCAGTGTAACCCTGGAGGCGGAGCCTCCTGGACTCTAATGCCCCAAGTGTGTGATTGATTGCAAACCTACTGCTGAGAGGATCCATCTGAAATAGGTCTCCTCTTGCAGGTTGGTTATGTGCCCCGATTTCTCCTGATTTCGCCTGTCAACGTAGCATGATTTATAACAATGTCCTCTTGGAAAAGGTCTGTCTTGGATGATAATTCTCAGCACCACATACCAGTCAGAACAGCTAAGATTAAAACTCAGGAGACAGCAGGTGTTGGTGAGGATGTGGAGAAAGAGGAATACTCCTCTACTGCTGGTGGGATTGCAACCACTCTGGAAATCAGTCTGGCAGTTCCTCAGAAAATTGGGCATGATACTTCCGAAGGACCCTGTTATACCACTCTTGGGCATATACCCAGAGGATTCCCTGGCATGCAATAAAGACACATGCTCCACTATGTTCACAGCAGCCTTATGTATAATACCAGAAGCTGGAAAGAATCCAGATGTCCCTCAGTGGAGGAATAGATACAGAAAATGTGGTATATTTACACAATGGAATACTACTCAGCAATTAAAAACAATGAATTCATGAAATTCTTAGGCAAATGGTTGGAACTGGAAAATATCATCCTAAGTGAGGTAACCCAATCACAAAAGAACACACATGGAATGCAGTCACTGATAAGTGGATATTAGCCCAGAAGCTGTGAATACCCAAGACACAATTCACATATCAAATGAGTCCCAAGAAGAAGGAAGGAGAGGCCTGTGGTCCTGGAAAGGCTTGATCCAGCATTGTAGGGGAGTACCAGAACAGAGGAGTGGGAGGGGGTTGATTGGGGAATGGGCAGAGGGAAGAGGGCTTATGGGACTTTTGGGGAGGGGGGAACTGGGAAAGGGAAAATCATTTGGAATGTAAACAAAGAATATAGAAAAAAAATCTCAGCACCAGTGTCGTGTTTTTTTTTTTTTTTTTTTTTTTTTTTTTTTTAAGCCAGGGATATGTTTGTTGGAGGCGTGGTATGGTGTTGGGAAAGGGAGTGCCTCTGCTGAGGCATCCCTTCCTCCTGGGGTGCCAGCCACACAACGGTATAGTATAAAATAGAATCTATTTATGGCATGGGTACTAAGGCATGGGGAAGGGAGTGGAGGGAGGAGAGACAGAGAAAGGCAGAGAGAGAGAGAGAGAGAGAGAGAGAGAGAGAGAGAGAGAGAGAGAGAGAGAGAGGGAGGGAGGGAGGGAGGGGGAGGGAGGGAGGGAGGGAGAGGGAGAGGGAGAGGGAGAGGGAGAGGGAGAGGGAGAGGGAGAGGGAGAGGGAGAGGGAGAGGGAGAGAGAGAGAGAGAGAGAGAGAGAGAGAGAAGAGTAGTAGAGGAGTAAAGGCTGGGCATGAGCATGTGGAGAGAGGGGGAGGGGAAAGGGGGAAAAGAGGAAAGGGGAAGGGGCAAGAGAAAGAGGAGAAAAGAAGAGAGCAAGGGAGTGAGGAAGTGGAAAGCAGCCCCTTTTATAGTGAGTCAGGCATACCTGGCTGTTGCCAGGTAACCGTGGAGCAGAGCCTAGACTAAACAGTCCTGCCTCCCACCAAATACAAAACTCCTAATGTCCTGTGGACAATTTCAAACACTGTGTACAATTGGTTCCTGTCTAACAGTGAACTTGGCTCTTTTCGGGAGAATGAGTGATGTGAGAAAGTGGCTTGGCGGCACGTCTGTCTTAGAGACTGTAGTGTCCTTCATCCCTTACAGCTCGGTGCCCACTGCCGGGTGCACACTGATGAGGCCTGCTCTCAGACACTGGCCTTATCCACGTGCTTGGCATTAGTGCAGACGGTAGAGCAGACTCTGCCTCAAGAACACAAGCCCTCTTCTTCATGACTCTGTCCTGGCAGGTGGTGACACTGTCCATAGAGGCAGGGCTACTTCAGCCCCAATTTTCTCCCTCACCATGATGGGTGTCAAGTCCTCCTGCAGGGAGCAAAAGATCTTTCTATCTATCTATCTATCTATCTATCTATCTATCTATCTATCTATCTATCCATCCATCCATCCATCCATCCATCCATCCACCCACCCACCCACCCACCCACCCACCCACCCATCCATCCATCCATCCATCCATCCATCCATCTATCTATCTATCTATCTATCTATCTATCTATCTATCTATCTAATAGTTTGCCATGGAGCCCAGGCTATTCCTAACATCACAATGCTCCTTCCTGCCTTAGCCTTCTAAGTGATAGCGGTGTACTACCAAGATCCCTGTTCAGTCTTAACGACTGATAATATATTGGAGAGTTTTGTTAGTCTTTAACGCAAATTCACAGTGATATATGCATTCATGTTCAGGAATTTTTCTTGAAAATCTAACATTTTGATGTATTTACTTTTACTCTTAGGGAGGTTGACTTATCGATTGATTTCTGTAATTTGAAACTTTTAGCTGGTGATTATTTTAAATAGGTTGAACAGTGATCTGTGAAATTATAAGATGCCCCCTTAAACTTCTGAGACAATCATGACATTGGTGGACATGACAGACAGAGCCATTAAGGTTTGACTGCTAAGTCCTTTCTGTTGAATTTAGGGCAACATTGCTGAAAAGAAGAGATGGTTTTGGTGAAACTTAAGGGCTAAAAGAAGGACTAAAGGATTATTAATTGCCAAACGTAGCCTACTTTAAATTCCATGTACTACAATCAATATGGTAAGCTATGAGAGGATGAAGTGTTAAAGCTTGTTTGTCTGAACATATTTTTTTCCTATGTTGTACAGTTGCACTAATGGGCTAGTAGCTTAACAGGAAAATATGTAGAGTTGGAAAACTTGCCCATGTACTTTAAAAATGTGCCTATGTCTTGAAATCTTTATTGCAGAAGCAATTTTTACAGAGATCTAGAACTAATTCAAAGAATGAACAAAGTAAGAAATGCTGGAGCCTTGCTCAAATAGCAAAAAACACAGTAAGCCAGACAATCGAAACCAATTCTTTCTTTCTTTCTTTCTTTCTTTCTTTCTTTCTTTCTTTCTTCCTTCCTTCCTTCCTTCCTTCCTTCGTTCTTTTCTTTCTTTCTTTTTTTTTTTTTAGCAGTTTTCAAGAAGAATGTGTTTGTTCAGGAACAGCTTTTGCAAAACTCGGCCTATCTTCTTTGCAGCAATGCCTCATGTTTTTATCTCTCTGCTCAAAGTACACCCCCATGTCATGTCGCTGGTGTGGAATGTGAGACCCAGGGCTGTTTACACGGAGCTGGCAGCGTGGCCTGCTCCTGGCTGCCTCCGTCCGCTCTCAGTCCTTTGGCTAATTAACATTCTTGACATTTGACTTGAAGGTAGTATTTCAGAAGGTTCAGATGCAAGTTTCGTAAACAAACATAATATTCCTGGTGAGAATTACTGCTTGTTGTTTGTTTGTTTGTTTTAGTAAGAAAGAAGTCAGTACTTGTTCTAAATGAGGAAAAGGAAGTTTTATTTTGTCAGGCCCAAAGTTCTAAGGTTTATGTTGTCTGTCTTCTTTCTATTTGGGTCAGAAGCCACCAGGGGATTTCCTTTATAATGAATCTGGAATGAAATGATGCTCTTTCTAAAAATAGCTCCTTCATGGAACATTTGGAATGTGACGGAGCTGTTTGTTTATAGGTCTGCAATGTGTCTTGGCATCAGTGTGGAGTATGTATATCTCAATGTAAAGGGAAACTGACAAGACCCAAACTGTCACTTAGGAGGCCCCTTTCCGGCGGGGACCAGCATCTGCCTCCGCAGACAGAAACTTTGGTCTGCAGCTCTCGGTGCCTCTTGTGCGTTTGTGCTCTTTCGCTGATGTGGAGAGGCCATGTTCCTTACCGTTCAACGGTTGCTCTGACCAAAGAGAAACTTAAATCTAAGCTGAAAGAATATAATGCTAATTAGGTCCTTGACCCATCAAATATCAGTTAAACACAGTAGATGGGTGCTTGAAGAAACTTAACATTTACATCAATAATCCTCCTACTGATATTCTAAATCCTAAAATGACACCGTTTTATAAAATCTAAAATCTAAAGCCTATTAGTAAAACAGGATAATATAGTTTAATATACAGGATTTGCCCAAAAAATGTGAGGCCCTGGGTCTGGTCCTCGCCACTCTCACAAAAAGCAAAAGATAAAGAAAAAAAAAATCCAGCATCTACCTAACAACTTAATTTTTAATTATATACTTTAATTAGAGGTTATTTAAAACTGCCCCTCATTTCTTCCACAAAGAATAATAGGTTCTATTTCTCAAAGATAAGCATGATCAAAATTTAACTTACTGATTACACAAGTTAGTCCCATTCATTTTGTTTTCTGTTTTGAAATCATTTCAGACCTAAATTTAGAATAGTATAATAGGTTCCCTTTGACCGTCACTGTACTTCTTCGATTATTGGCATTTCCCATAAGCATGGCGCGGGGATCAGCTTCATTTGTGGACAGTGATTCAGTATTTCTTACTGATCTAAATACTCTAATTTCATCAGTGCTCCACAAACAGTCACACTCTGACAAAAAGAGGAACCCAGGTCCTGTACTGACCTCTCATACTGCCTGTCCACCCATCTGTTGCCTGCACATCTATCTGTCTATCTATGTATCTATCTATGTATCTATGTATCTATCTATGTATCTATATATCTATCTATGTATCTATCTATGTATCTATGTATCTATCTATCTATCTATCTATCTATCTATCTATCTATCTATTGATCTATATTATAACATCAACATATGCCCCTTACACTAAGTTTAAGCAATACAGAACAAACAAAGAATAATGCAAAAACTTTACAAAGTTTTACCATTAGGAAAACAGCTGTTGATGTCTCCTCAGCCAGATGTACAGCTAAAATTCAAAGTGGTTAGAATTGCATGAAAAAGACCAGTGTTTAAAATAAAAGTCTTAATAAGCACGTTCAATGCTGTTTAAGTAAAAAGATCAAATGTAATTCTGTTAAAATTCTAAAGAAATTAAAATGTGAGGTTGGCCCTCCAGATCCTTTGTGTATCCAGCCATTCATGGATTGACGAGATCTAGAAACAACTATGTTTGTACAAATAGGTACAGACATCTCTCTTGTGCTTATTCCCTAAATAATACAACATAACTATTTTATAAGATAGCAACTATTATAATCAATTTAAAGATTATCTAGAGTATTGGGAGAAGATTGCTTAGGTTGTAAGTGAGTATTAAACCACTTTTATAAGAGACTAGAGCATCGTGGAGTTTTATATCTATAGGTCTTAGAGCCAATGCTCTACAGATACTAGGAAATTATGATAATATATACTGAAATTCAGGTAAACATTCCATTATAAAATTATATTTATAAAATTATAAAAGATAATTTTCTAAAAATATCTTTTTAAATATATCAAAAGAATTTTGAAAAACATTCTTGTTGCCTAATGACTTGCTTCCTTAATACCATGGCTGAGCACAAATACCATTTGTCGCTCTGCTGGGGTCTGTGTGGCTTGGCTGCTCCGGGTTAGTGTGGAGCAGCTGGAGCCTGACTGGCCTACAGTCACGTCACTCGCGCGTGTGGCAGTGAGTCATGTCTCTATGGCAATGGGAGTGCCCAGGCCCTGTGCTCTCCCTGCTCCTGCAGGATACTCCATATTTGCTCAGAATAAGAACAGGTACAAGGGGAAGAGAGAGATGCACAAGGCTCCTTCAGATTAGTCTCAGGGCTGACATATCATGTCCATTGGGTGATGCAGCACTAGCCACAAGAGCGTGCGGAGGTCGTCTGGCTGCACAGGCTTATGCATTAGTATTCATCAAACGTCAGGGCTTCATTGAGCATCACCATTATTTAAGCGTTTATTTTGGAATAGATTTTCCTTATGTCTTCAATTAATATTCTGTCTACATTTTTCTTTGTGAGTCAAAACTGTGTGTGTGTGTGTGTGTGTGTGTGTGTGTGTCTGTGTGTGTATTTATCTGCCATTTTAATCTTTTTAAATGATCTGTAGTAGTTACTATTATTATACTATTATTATATAGATACTCCTTGACTTTGACTTTATACGATGTTTTCATAATATTTTGGAAATGGAGTTACATTTTGTACTCTTAGCCCTCAAACAGCAGAGCTTAGAAACATAGCATGGTCATGAAATTCTTAGGCAAATGGTTGGAACTGGAAAATATCATCCTAAGTGAAGTATCCCAATCACAAAAGAACACACATGGAATGCAGTCCCTGATAAGTGGATATTAGCCCAGAAGCTCTGAATACCCAGGACACAATTCACATATCAAATGATTCCCAAAAAGAAGGAAGGAGAGGGCCCTGGTCCTGAAAAGGCTTGATGCAGCAATGTAGGGGATTACCAGAACAGAGAAGTGGGAGGGGGTTGATTGGGGAATGGGCAGAGGGAAGAGGGCTTATGGGACTTATGGGGAGGGAGGGGGAACCGGGAAAGGAGAAATCATTTAGAATGTAAACAAAGAATATAGAAAATTAAAAAATAATAATAAAATTAAAAAAAGAAAAAAGAAGCATAGCATGGTAGAGTAGGGATTACTCCTGACCTTTTGTGTGTCTTAAAGTTGTATATAGTTTCACCAACACTGCCAACATGGAGGAATGTCTATGCAAATGTCAAGGTTCAAATGATTTTTTTTTTTTTGCTGAATATGTATTACTTTTAAATCTTTATTAATCAACCAAAAGTCAAAGATTTCCCCAAAATAATTCTGAGCCTGAGTTACTCATGTAATAATATAGGCCATGTGGCCAAAGAGAATGTTCTTTGTAATCCAAAACCTTTTTACACCCCTGTATAGACCTGTCTCATGCTTTGCATTGGTCTATCAAACTTTAGTCTACAGTTTTTCATTGCCTATTTCTTCCCTTCATCCTACTTATACAAAGGAATAGATGATGTCTAATTGGCACTTCTAGTCATCAGCATCTAAGGGACGTTACTCGGTGAATGAATGAATATTTTGCTAGGGATTTTTAAGGTGTGTTTTGCTTTTTGTGCTAAAGATTGAACATGGCAATCAGGCACCTGGTGAGGACTCTACCGCTCAAGGCCATTCTCATCCAAGTCAGTTTAGTTCACTTTGGCTGCTTACAGTGTATGAATTTCTTCTGTGCGATATTTTTCCTTTGCATCTATCTCCTGGGTGTAATTCCTCCAATGTTATAGAAAACCCTTCCTCTCTTTCCTTGGATAATTTCTCTTTATTTTTCTTTGTCTTGCATTCACTTTCTTTCTCATTTTAAAGCGAGCCTGTGAGTTTTTTCTCTCTGATTATTTGTCATATATATTCATTGTAAAGCTGTCTGTGGCTGGGTACTTGGGTCAAGTGAAGGCAGGTGGGTCACAAGTTCGAGGCTAAGGTGGGCTGTGTAGCTCAGAGTACATTGACCCCTCAGGGCTTCTCACCAACTCCAATATTTTCCTTAATCAGGGACTATCAGTGGCTCTCCATTAGCACTAAAGAGATCAGTAACTTCACATCTGAGGTGAAGGCTCAGAGGATAAAGCACTTGCCACATAACCATGAGGACCAGAGTTCAGAGCCTGAGCACCCAGGTGTGCATGGTGGCCATCTTGCAATCCCAGCCAGAGATTACAGAAGGCAGACAGAGAATTCCCAGTGCAAGTTGGCAAGCTAGACTAGACAAACTGGTGAGTTCTGGTTTTAGAGACTCTGATTCAATATATAAGGTACAGAATGATCAAGGAAGATACAAGACCTCTGCCCTCCACATGGGCACACACACTTGCACACACAATGTACGCCTCTCCCCCACATACTACACATGCAAAAAGAAAAGGTTGGTAATTTGGAAAAGGGTTGATGGTTTCCTTCTTGCTTCATCTTTCTTCACCTCTGATTGTCTCTGTAGCTAGGTAAACCTGCGTGCCACCAGGTTCCTCTTATTTGCCTGGGTTACTCTGTGCTGAAGCTGGGTCCCTGTGAGGAGAGTCTCTTTCCACTATGACCGTCCTGGATCTTACATCACTTGTATCCCTGGACAGTCTAACCTGCTCTGGGGGAAGTGTCCAGCTTACCCAAGATCTGAGAGTATGTTGGTGGTTCTTCATGGTCTTCCTCATTTTCATCCAATTTCACAGCAGTTGGTAGGTTTGCAACATGGTCTGTGACTGAAGTTTGTAGCCATGCCTTTATTTTACTGTCAACTAAAATGTTTTCCATTTGGGGTTCCTTCTGAGATTTTGGAGGGGGAGGACAGATTAATGTTTGTAGAGCCTGATCTTTAACCGGAATCCACCGCTCATCTGTGGCTCCCTGCAGCTTCATGCTATGTGGCATAAGGTCACCAGTTCCATTAATCATCAGGCTTAGAACTTAGACCAGAATTCTCAGTAGGTTCCATTTGGTAGCATAGCTTAATATCCTTCCCTCCTCTCTATTTCCACTGCCCCACCCCAAGCACCTCGGGGCTTGTGTTTCATGTTGTTCACTAGTACAGCACTTTCCTCTCTTCAGTTTCTCTAAATTATGTGTGCGTTGCCAGCTCATTCCTGTCTTAGAGAACTCTACTCAAATTCTCTTTTCCAGTGAGCTTCCTACCACTTCCCACGCAAAACCAGCTGCACTGACCCCCTTCCCATACTCAACCTCGACCTCTTCAGGATGCTGGAGTTTTTCTGGAGAAATAATTTCATACTTCTGAGTATACGATAACAATTTTATTTTGCCGGAAGTTTCTAACCAGATGTAAATGAGGACAGGGACTTTTGTCTTCCCACTGTAGTGCTGTTCGTAGAGCTTAACTCTTGAATGATGCCTACTGCTTTATGTATATACTCAATAAATATTTATGATCAGATATGCTCTATAATATAGGATCTTTTGGATTTTGTAAGTTTCCCCTGACCAAGAGCAACTCAATCCAGTGGCTTCTGAGATTATCATGTGGACCAGCCTCCTTCACAACTGAGCCAATTTTATGTCATGCCCATTTTCACAAATATCAGCATCTACGTCTTGACTTACTTTGAAGGAAAGTCAGTGAAGTCTGACTGAGCACTTGCTCTTCAACCAAACACGGGCTGAGCACTTGCTCTTCAACCAAACACGGGCTACCTCAGTGGCCCAGAGCCACTGGACTGGCCTTCTAGGAGCTGGTACTCAAGGCTGCTGCAGAAATGGCAGTTCTGAGCAGAGTAACACAGGGAAGTGCTTGATGACAGGGTCTCTGTGTCCAGGTTGCATTGAGTCATAGCTCTGTCAGCTTGGCAACCACAGCATCTTCCTCACAGGGCAGGTGTGAGGAAAACCATGTCAAGACCGTGAGAAGAATAGTTAAAGACAGAGTCTGTGTAGCCCTCCTGGTGAGAAGCCTCAGTCAGTTTCAATCAAGAAACAATCCCTAGGAGACAATCCCTAGGAAAAGGAGACTCCTCCACACGGTCTTAAAGGAAAATCAAAGTGTAAGCTGTAAGGGTGAAGGACATCTTTCTCTGTCCTCCATTCTTTGTTTCAAATGCTGAATAGTCCAGATGGCCAAGGAAAGAAATTCAGATTAGAAACTGAAAGGCACAAAATCTTCATCTTCAGAAAAGAGATGTTCCTCATTTGAAGTCAACTCTGTTTCTGTAACAAAATGCCCAAGGTAATGAATTTAAAAAAAAGTTTGTTGTTATTATTTATTTGGTTTTGTTGTTTTGTCTTGTTTTTACTAGTAATTTAAAAATTCTAGTTCGTGATCATTTGGTGTTATTGCTTCAGGTCTGTGGCACATCCATACATCACAGTGGCAATGTATGGCAGATTAAAACTACTTTCCTCATGTGCAGAACACAAATATAACAAGGAAGAGATTGGAGTCTCAAGTGATTCATGTGAACTGTGAACTTGAGAAGATTTAGGGTCACTGAAGAGATAAACCTTTAGGTATGTTTATTAGATCATCTCCAAAGAGGTTTCACCCAGGTAGCAAGACCCATCCTGAGTATAGATGACACCACCTCATTGGTTGGGACAAAGCAAGATAGCATGTACATTTTATTTCTCTCGGCTTCCTGACTGCAGAAGCAATTTTACCAGTCACCCAATGCCCTTACTGTTATACCTTCCCCAGCATGAAGGACTGATGGAGTCAAAAATCATCCCTTTCTTCTCTAAGTTGAATTTGCTGGGTATTTTGTCATAGCAACAAGAATGGTAACTGATAGAACCTTTCAAAACGCCCATTGGGCGTGCCTCCAGTGACCTAAAGACTTCCTATAGGCTCCACCTCCTATAGGTGAACTACTCTCAAAACTGCTGCCCTGGGGTTAATCCTTTAACATACAGAGACACTCATCTACAACTCAACACTGACTTTGACCAAAGAGAAATGCTTTGTCAGAAGCTCTGGGTCCTATTTAAAGCTGTATAAATTCATAATGTCACCCTACCAACACTCATTTCTCACAAGTCAACTGCAATACTACACACACACTAATTACTAAATTGCTTGTGTCTGTCCAGGAACAATAAAGAAAAAGAGCCTTAGAAATGGATTAGGAAGGCCAGGGTCTAGATCCTTGTTCTGGTTTGAAATTTGTGGCTTTGAGCTAATTATTCATGTTCTCTAAGCCTTCTTCGAGCTCTTCTTTAAAAAAACAGAATTGTATATGTGCACTATGTATGTATGTGTGCATCCATATGGAGGTCAGAGAAAAACTCATGCTTGCTCTTCACCTTCTACCTCGTTTGAGGCAGGGTGTTTTTGTTGTTTACGGTTCTGTATGTCAGCGCAGCTGGCCTTCAGGTGTCTGGGAATTCTCCTATCTCTGCTTCTCATCTCATTGTACAGCACTGAAATTACAAATACACACTGTACAGAGGTCACTACTGACTAATGTGCTACTGAAATTGGCCACCTATTGGGAGTTCCTTTGTGAACACAAGCATGTCAGAAGGATTCATGATTGCTAAGGCATTTGAATAAGGTGAAACAGTCCCTTAGCAAGATCTTAGGTCCTGTACCATGTTGTTTATTTTTAAAAAAAAAACTACAATTGATTTTGTTAAGAATATATAATTAAAAGCCGGGCGGTGGTGGCGCACACCTGTAATCCCAGCACTTGGGAGGCAGAGGCAGGCGGATTTCTGAGTTCGAGGCCAGCCTGGTCTACAGAGTGAGTTCCAGGACAGCCAGGGCTACACAGAGAAACCCTGTCTCGAAAAACCAAAAAAAAAAAAAAAAAAAAGAATATATAATTAATTCCACTTGCTATAATAAACAAAGTTGAACTGACAAAAGAAGTGCCTACTCTGATATCTATACTTTCCTCCTTAGCTGTAACATCCCCAAGGACAACCCTAATCAATTTTAAGATTGTCCACAGAGGTGAAGGGATGTCTTTAAGTCCAGTGAGGACTGGAACACAGACTGCAGTGGACATGCACAAGGAAGGAAACAGACAAACCTGAGCTGACCAAAAAAACTATGAGCCAGAACAGAGGCAGCCGGCTCACTCACGGAGATCTGCTGCTTCATTTTCCTATCTACATGTGAGGCCATAAATCTATGGGGGAGGACAATGTTTAGCCCTGTATCTTAAACCTTATGCAACTTCCTCTGAAGTTTTTAAATTCCTCTGGGTCACAGCTCAGAGTCAAATGATGGCTAGAAACCACCAGATAATCTTTGCAGAAACCCTTCTTTCCCCATCTTTTGGCATGGGTCCTGGTCACTTTTGTGCCAACTTGACTCAAACTGGTGTTGTCTGGGAAGAGGAACCTCAACTGAAAAAGTGTCTCCATCAGACTGCCTGTAGGCGAGTGTGTGGAGAATTGGTTTTGGTTAGTGACTGATGTGGGAGGGCCCTACTCACCGGATATGGTGACAGCCTTGAGCAGGTGGTCCTGGTTTCTATACGAAAGCGGGCTGAGCAAAGCCGTGGGGATCAAGTCAGTAAGCAACATTCTTTCATGGATTCTACTTCAGTTCCTGCCTACAGGTTCCTGCCTTGAATTTCTGCCCTGGCTTCCCTCAGTGATTGAATGTGACCTGTGAATTGTAAGCTGAAATAACCCCTTTCCTCCCCCAAGTTGTGTTTTGTCATGGTGTGTTTCCACAGGAGTAGAAATCTAACAAAGGCAAGTGAAATGTCTCCGAATAAGACATGACTGCTTCATTTCATGTCAGTTTTCCCTCTTGAATACTTTTCATTTGTATGAAATACTGGCAGTGACAATAGATACTCACATGAGAGAACTTTAAGGCCACCTTCAGTGCTCCATCCACACCACCTCTGGGGAGCTACAGTGACAGGGCTGAATTTTTAACTCCCAGTCATACGGTATGTCTTAAGCATCCATTCATTGTCTTATCATGGTCATCTATCTAGCCGTGGAACAAGTCATTAAACAAGTAACACAGTGGAATGTCACATGTCCTGAGGATTCCTAAGAAGAGTTAGTCATAAAAATAAATGTTCACTCCAAAAATAAAACCCAGAAAAAAAAAAACCAACAGAAACAAGAGCATAAATCAAAGCCAGAACGCAAAGCTATTGGGAATAGCTGGGATAAGGCAGAAGGCCCCTTCCTTCAGGCCAGACTGAAATGTTCTACTAAGTTTCAAGCAACCATGTTTGCAGAGGTATAAATTAAGTTAAATGAGACTGTAAAAGAGAACAGATGTTCTTCATCTCCATTGATGAGAGAGCAAGAGAAAATGTGTGATCTGAGGTAGGGAAGAGCTTCTAGCAGTAAATCCTAGACTCATGCTAAGAGGAAGAATGAAGACCATGGTAGTGCCCCAAAGTCACATTCTCTAATGGATCCTCAAAGTGCATAAACCAGTGACTGCTATGTCACTATGAAGTCTTGACACTTCAAGGATTTTGTAATATCTGCCCCCATACACTCAGTAGCTATTCCACATTCAATCACTGGACTTCCTTACAAAAGAGCCTCCAGATCACAAATACACACTAGAAACAGTTGTGAAAACTAATTAGCACTTGTCATTTCAAAGAGAAATCCACCATCCCTGTGGTGCTGAAGCTTGGGTAAGGCCAAGACATGAATGACTCAAGAGAGCTCTGAATGCATAGGCTATAGGCCCATGGTTAAAAACAGAGTTAAGGGTATAGGAAAGTGGCTCAGTGGTTAGCAGCGTTTGCAGTGGACCTGAGTTCAGTGACCAGATTATGTTGAATGACTCCAGCTCCAAAGGATCTGATACCTTCTTCTGTCCTCTGAGAACAAACACACATATGCATGCACATGCGCACACTCAAACACACACACACACACACACACACACACACACACCACTAAATATACTTTAAGGCATATGTAATGAGGCACAAGTAATGCCTGTGTGTTCTTATCATGACTGTTGGCTGTTGAGTATACCATGTGTGAGGGCAGTCTAGTACATGTGCCTTGCCTACACATCTTGTGCCAACACACACTGCCTTCAGCCCTTAGGAATATGGAAACAAAAGATAGGAGTAGAGATACTGAAGAGAAATAGGGTGTAGCATTTGATTATGACAGAGATTCAAAGTCACTCTACAAGACATTGAGTTACATGATCTAGAATAACTCTTTTATTTTCAACAAATAATACAGAGACATGTTGAGCTGTTCATAGACAAAATATAAAATTGCACATGTAACCTAATATTGCACATAAAACTTGACTCAAAAATGAAGCATATACCTAAATAAATGATCCCAAATGCTAACAGTTTTAGACAAAAATATGGGAGTACATTTTGGTCTTAGATAAATGAATGGTTGGTTAGATATATCACCAATCGCATAAGCAACAAAAGAAAGGCCAAACTTTCAAAGAAAAAAGTCTTCAAATTAACATCAACAAGAAAATTAGATAACTCACATGTATAAGGGGAAAAGCTTTAAAACCTCAACCTGACCAGAAATTTTGTATCTAGAATGTGTAAATAACCCACATGGAAATTGTTCAAAGAATTTTTCTGAAAAATATGTACAACAAACATATGAAAAGACACCCAACATCACTACTCATCAAGGAAATGCAAAGGAAAGCCACTGTGAACCCAGCCAGAATGTCTACAATCAAAAGGACAGAAAACAACTAGTATTGGCAAGATTGGAGAGGAATTGGAACCCTCTTACATTGCTGGAGAGCGTGTAAAATGGTGTGTCTGCCTTGGAAAACATTTTGGCACTTCTTCACAATGTTAAACACAGAGTTATTATATGACCCAGCAATTCTGTTCCTAGGTATATGTATCCAAGAGAATTAAAAACATATGTCCACAGAAAGACTTGGACTCAAATGTTCCTAGTAGCTGTGTTCATCATAGCTATTATTCACAATTGCCAAAAAGTGGGAACAATTTAATAACCATCAACTGCAGAGATAAATAAAATGCTGTGTGTCTGTGTGCAAACACATTTTATTAGAAAGACAGTCTTTGATTTTGAAGATTAGAAGTTATACATATAGTCAGAGAGAACAAAACCCATTTGCAGTCCTATGAGCTGCTGAGTAGCAATATTTTAGATGTTCGTTCATGTGTTCATCCAGTCCCATCTCTTTAAATACTAGTAAAATTAGAATTGCTGTCTGTAATAGCTTAAGGAACACTCATTTTACAATAGAATATTGTGGATCCCTTTCCATGGCAATAAATATTATTTTACTTTAAAGTAGAAAAGCGTTTCTTTGCGCCAATATCTGAAGCCAAGTATTTTAAATAGGAGTCAACTCTGCTTTCTTCTTCCCTTCATCCAGTCTACTATATCTTTCCAAGAACACTATGTATGGCTTTCTTTCATTTCCCTTCAACCAGTCAGATGACTTGAGTTTCTCAGATAGTTATTTTATTTGTTTAACACTGTAGGATTTCTTTGTATAATTATCCTCTAAAAATTTTCCTTAACATTTGTATTATTTCCTTTTCTACTCTCTTATTATGACACAAGAAAATAGAACATGATATTGAGCCTCTGAACATATTTTTAAGCGTGCAATATATGGTTACTGACTCTAAGTACAGTGTTGTAGAGTAGATATCCACAGCTTCATCCTCTTCATTATTTGAAATGTATGGACTGTTCATCAGTACCTCTCCATCTCTTCTCTTTCCAGTTGCAGGTAACCACCAATCTATTGACAGATTCTATTCCTTTGACTACTTCATATCCCAGCTATGGATGCAATCATGATGTCCTGTCTTCCTACGACTGGTTTGTTCTACCCAGCATGATGTCTTCAAAGTTTATCCATTTTGTTGCATATTTTAGCTTTTCTTTTCTTTTTTTTTAAGGTTAAGCAATACTCCACTAGGGAATGCACCCTCTTCTATCAATCCACATTCGCAGTGTTTCCCCATGGCTGTTGTGAGTAATGATCCAATCGCAATGAGCCAGCAATATCTCTTTGATATCTTAATTTTGAGTGAGCCACAAGGACAGGTTGTAAATAAAGTGCAGACAATGTAGAGGCCGCAGTGGTCAGTATGCAGAAGAAACTGAAACACAATTCCCTTTGATGAGGTTTATCATAATATGAGATTCTAAGGCCATGAACTGGTCTCAGGGTGTGAGGAAGAGAGTCTAACTCAAATAATACAAGATAAAGAGGTCTAAACATAATAGTGTCCAACAGGCTTCCTTTTAAACCTGAAAAAGAGTAAGAAGAGTTTCCCTGAGAGAGAGAGAGAGAGAGAGAGAGAGAGAGAGAGAGAGAGAGAGAGAGAGAGAAGAGGCCAGAGAACCTTCTCCAGAGTGCAGGGGTCAGAGTACCTCCCCTAGCAAATCCTACTGAGGAGTCTCAGGACAATCCCAAGAACAAAGGAAAAGAAAGATCTCACTTTCATAACCTTTTAGATGTGGTGGAGCATTTCATATCATATGACCTAGTTCAATAAAGATGAAACAAACAAAGCTAAATATAAGGATCTGTATTACAATAAAGGTTTGTGAAGTAAGATACGTAGAGTGACTATGGGGTTTCAGGAAGGATCAGGAACTACACAGTGGTGCATTACTGAAGGTTCTTTAGAGCAACACAACTTACAGAATGCATCTCTATATTCATAGAAGTGGAGATTTATTAGAATGACTTATAGGTCCAGCTAATCCAGCAATTGTTGGCTATGAACAGAAAATCCAGTAGCTGTTCAGCACACTGGCTGGATGTCTTACTTGGTTTTCAGTTTAAACTGGAATAACAAAGAAGTAGGCTCTAGTACCAGAGGAAAAAATTGATTTGCTAGTAAGGCAAGGGCAAGCAAAAGCTTCCTTCATCCCTGTCCTTACATTGTCTTCTAGCAGAAGGTGTGGCCCAGATTGGAGGTAGATTTTTCCCAGCTCAAAAGATCTGAATTACAGATGTGTCTTTCTGCTTCAGAGATACAGATTAGAAGTTGATCTTTCCACTTTAAGTTAAGCAAAACTCCCTCACAAATGTGACCTCCAAGTAATTCCAGATGTACTCAAGATGACAACCAAGAATAGCTATCACAGTGGATATTTGAAAACAATCTCTTTTAGTTTATATGATTGTCTCTTTCCTGAATAAACTTTTATTAGAACAGACGTATATTTGTTCATGTTTTGTCTATATATTCTTTGTTTCAGGAGCTTGGAGCATCTGGTCACATTGCATACACAGCCAACGAGGAGAGAGTGATGGGTTCTTATGCTCAGTCTACTTTCTCCTTTGTCTATAGTCTGGGATTCTAGCCTAGGGAATGACGCCTCCTACTTTTAGATGGACTTTCTGCACCAGCTTACCCTATTACCTGACCTTCATAGACATGTCCACAGACTAAGTCAGCTTTTAGAGGTGTGTCTGGAGGCTTATTTTCCAGGTGGTTCCAGATTCTTTCAACTTGGAAACAAACTCCAACCATACTTTCCTATTTACCTCCTTTTTTAAAGATTTATTTACTTATTTTATGTATATAAGTACACTGTAGCTGTTTCCAGACACACTAGAAGAGAGCATTGGATTTCATTACAGATGGTTGTGAGCCACCAGGTGGCTTCTGGGAATTGAATTCAGGACCTCTGGAAGAGCAGTCAGTGCTCTTAACTGCTGAGCCATCTCTCCAGCCCCTTTCACCTCCTTTATTTTCTTTCTTTTTTTTAAAGGATAACTCACAGAGTTTAACTGGAGTTTAATTAAACTAATATATACAGAGGTATAAGGCTATTTCCTGTATCGTAGGTAACTTAACAGTGGCTCCATCTCTGAAGGACAATGATTCCTCAGTAGCCAATAACTATCAGTACTTCTCAACTACAGTGGGTCCTCATGAGTTCCTCCCCAATCCATACTGGAATGTTGACAGTCTCCACGTTGTCCAGGCCTCAGGCAGGTAAGCACAGTTTTTGAGTTCATTAGTGCAATGGTCATGCCATGTTCAGAAGAAAAGGTTTCACGGCGCTTTTCTCCATCTTCCATGTCTAACACTCTTTTTAACCCATTTTGCACGGCTTCTCAAGTGTCAGACTCCCACGAGCAGTCTTCTGCTTCATAGTTGGATAGGAAGGCACTGGTGCCCTGTATCCTTGCAGCCCAGGGTCCATTGAAATGAGAAGTCTAAGGACTTGGGGTTTCTATTCCTCAATTCACTGTTTAGAATTGTCTGGGCTCCTCAGGGTAAATGATAAGAGAACGAGGCTCTCACTGTATCTCCGTGATACCTACAAAATGAACCCTACAGAGTCGGGGTTCTAGGACCAGTGTTAACAGCTTAAGAAATAGGGCTGTTTGATTACCAGCCTCCCACACTCAGAGAGAGACTTGAGAAGGAAGATGGAGTCCGGAGGAGCAGTGCATGGCTTTCTTTTGCAATGCAACATTATTTTTGTCTATCTCAGAAATACCCTCCTCCCCCAGTCAGGAAACCCTCAAATGAGTCTCATATCAACACATCCGACAGAAAAGGTAACTAGCTGGCCTATTTATCTATACCCAGTTGTTGCTTATTGTGGCAGCACGACCACTCATATCTCTCTTTGCATCCTTGGGACTGTCCCTTTATAGATGGAGAATTATCCAGCCACATGTCTCACAGGTATAGGGCACTCGTGTTCTTGAATTCCTGAGTCAAAACCCAACCCCTTTAACCTCCTGACCCTGTGCCCTGACATGCGACCTATATTCTCTCTACTCCGGTTTACTCATCTATTACCTGGGGTACTAATAACAATTTGCACCCTCTGTTATGGGATTGTTATGAGGGCTGCATGCACCCATTCGTGTACTTATTATGATACCAAAGTGGAATAAAAGCCATTTCAGTTGAGATCAATTGAGATCATTGAACTGGTTTATTGGTTGCTTGAACTCTCATAAATGCTTCAGTGTTCCTTCCTCCACATAAGAGCTATGTGATGTGGGAGAGAAATGCCCATTGCCTTCTCTATTATACAGCATTGGAAACTGAGGTCAAGTGCACATTGAGGACGTACGGGTCATCAAATGGTTCACACATAGTAGGGGGTCTGTCCAGAAGTCTATGTGATCAACTTTCAAGTCTATATAATGAAGAAAATTTTGGCCTAGACCAGGATCTCTTAGTGAGGAACCTGAGACTTGCAGCCATGTTTCACGTGCTATTTAAAGTAAACTGAGAGATGTCTTTCCACTTGCTTGTAAGAAGTTAAATAGAGTAACTTGCTTTTAATTTTTTAATTTTTTAATTTACATTCCAAATAGTGTTCCCTCCTTGCCCCCCTCTCAAAGTTCTTCACCCCAGTACTGCTCCCCTTTGCCTCTGAGAGGGTGCTTCCCCCACCCCAGGAATTCCCCCTTCCCTGGGGCATCAAGTCTCTACAGGATTAGCCTCATCCTCTCCCACTGAGGCCAGACAAGGCAGTCCTCTGCTACACATGTGTCTGGGGAGAGGGGGAGGGGTGCTCAGACCAGCCCGTGTATGCTCTTTGATTGGTGGCTTAGTCTCTGGGAGCTCCCAGGGGTCTGAATTAGTTGATGCTAACTTTTCAAGTTTTATATTTAAGTTTAGACTTTCACTGGATGAGTCAGAAAGTCTACCTAGGCCACGAGAAAGCCAGATTGGAGACCAAGCCTTGGAGGATAGCAGAGAAAGTGCTAGGGTTTTAGTCTTCTGTGCATGCACAGCTCAGCACACCATGCACTTCCGGGGCAGCTGGATGACCGTGCACTTGGCGGTTCCTTGTCCTTAGTCTTGCATTCTTTAAGGACACTGTAATACGCTATTTACTGAAACTTGATGCGTAAAGAAAGCTCACGCTGAAACACGTTAATGTGCCCATCAATGATGCTCGTCCTGAATACTGGCCTCCCGATGCTGCCTGCCAGAGTCTATTGTATTCATCTTTTCAGAGTCCCAAGTCTTAGCCTTTAGGAATATGACTGAATTTAAAATGGGGTCATTGAAGTGGTCATTTTAAATGAGGGCTGGGGAGATGGATTTTGTTTGGCAAACTAATTCAAATCCCAAGAATCTGTCTGAAAGTTAAATAGAGTAGTGTGTGTGTCTATAATCCCATGACTTGTGTAGAGAGTTAGAGGTAGAGACAAGAGAATCCTGGAGGCTCAGGGGCCAGCTGAACTGGCATATATAGTATTGACAACCAAAGAGAAACCTGGTCTCATGTAACCTGCAAGGTGAGAACCAACACTATGGGTTTTCCTTTGGTTTCTGTAACGAGGATATCTCTATACTCACACACACACACAGATGTACACACGTCATAGACACTCACACACCACACATGCACACACAGGTGTGTATACACATTATACACACTCATACCACATACACATTCACAGATGTCCACACCTCATACACATACATTATTGACCATACAAAATGAATTGCTTTTTTAAAAGTAAGTAATTAGGTAAATCTGAGGTCCCGAGAGTGGCCACTAACCCATCATGACAGGTCGCCTCATAGGAAAAAGAGGTTACAACACAGGCAGAGAAAGAAGCCCAAGTGTAGACAGAGAGAGAAGCTAAGCCTCTGGGGGCAGAGAACTGAGCATCTCTTCTGGCCTCTGGACCTCAGTCTTGCTGCTTCCAGACTGTAAGACTGTAAAGCTCTGCTGTTTCGGGGACTTGGTCTGTGAACATCTGCTATGGTGGTCATGGGAAACTCATACTGTATCTAAAATCAGGTGAAAACCACTACAGTCTAGGCATTTTGGCACACTTTTCCAATATTGGTGATTAAAATTTAAGTCTATGATCTTTTTCATTATCTTCTGATAGCACAATTCAGAAAGCTTCGGAAAGCAAGGGACAGCTCGTCTGTGTCATACGAATATTGAAGACTGTCAAAGGCTGCATTAAAATCCAGTATGTCCAATCCTACCCACCGTACAGGCCAGGCAAACATCTAGCGACAATATCTACATGTCATTTGCAAACAAATGTTTACAAATTTCAGTCTTAAAATGTCTCTCCAATGTTTCCATTTAAAGACTACAAAAGTAATCTCTGGAAATTAATTTTAAATATAACATGCAAAAAGTATTACAAAACAGGCAAGGAGGGTATTGTGATGTCATAGAATAAAGTATCAATTTGCATCTTAATGTGCATATGTGGTTCAAATCATCTTATATGCATAAGCCTCAATTGAAAAAAATTGGAAAGCAAAAAATAAATGATTAAAAATTATAGTGTATGCATATGATTATAAACACATAGATTAAAAATAAGTATTGAAGTAGAAAAAATCACATTATAGAAATCAAACTTACACATTGTTATAGCATATCCAGATGAAATTAATTCACCCCTTCATTCATTTCACCCACAAATATCTTCTGAGCTTGACTTACATTCCAAGCAACAGACTAAGCAGAACAGAGAGAGATTACAGGAAGCTCTGTCTTTGCAGTGCTTGGAACCCCAAAACCAAACCCACACGTGAGCGGAGCAGTTCAATCCCCGAAAGTTGTGAGAAGTGCCCAGGGTGGGGATAAGCCAGGACACACAGTGACAGACCCAGTGCTTCTGAGCCACGGGGAGAAGCGAGTGGGGGGGGGCGCTCCCTGAAGGGCAGAGCCTTCGGTGTTACCGGAGGGAGCGAAGGGGGAGGCAGCCTGTGCTGAGAAAGCCTCTGAGGCGGTGTGTCACTGATGGCAGGAAGCAAGGCACTTGTGTCACCCAGGAAAAGACTCTTGCCACATCTCAAGCATCAGCCGGTTTACCACAGGTGTGGCAGCAGAGATAACAAGAAGATAGGTTTAAGATATCTTACTGAGAGAACCGACAAGACTGGATCATTAAGCTCCAAGAGTGGAGAGGGTCATAAAAGGGCAAATCAGCCATGATCCTAAAAGCTCTAGGGAAGGGAGCTTCCTGGGATGAAGAAGTGTGTGTGTGTGTGTGTGTGTGTGTGTGTGTGTATGATGCATGTATGTTTGTGTATGTGTGTATGGAGGTGTGTATTTGTGTGTATGTGTGTGCATGTGTATTTGAATGTATTTGTGTGTGCATGTGTGTAAGTGTGCATGTATGTGTATATGTTTATGTACATATGTGTATGTGTGTATGCATAGTTGTGTCTGCATAGTTGTGTCTGCATATGTGTATGTATATGTATGCATATGTGTTTGTATGAGTATTGTGTGTGTATACATGTGTGTGTAAGTGTGTGGAGGTGTGTCTTTATGTATATATGTATTTGTGTGTATGCCTGTGTGTCTATATGTGTCTATGCATGTATATGGTTATGTATATGTGTATGAGTGTGTGTGTGTGTGTGTGTGTGTGTGTAAGTGATATCTACAGAAAGAGGTTTCTCTAGGTGTGCTGCTGTGCTGTAGATCTGTGAAGACATTTAGTCTCAGGCTTTCCTTTCTTCTGCTCTGCTCCTTGGCACACTGCTATCCTCCGTACACAAAATGACTACTGGACTTGCAGGCGCACCTGTGATTAACACCAGAAGAGTAAATGGAATCAAGATGATGAGAAGCTGACTCTGTGAAAGGAAAATTTTCTAAGACACTTTTGCTCATATTTTCTTAGCAAAAATTCTGGCTCAAGAGATCCTGCCTATGAACCATGGCTATTTTGATCCACTTTCCAATAAGGATCAAATTATCCACACTTCGGTCTTCCTTCTTCTTGAGCTTCATGTGGTCTTTGAGTTGTATCTTGGGTATTCCGAGCTTTGGGACTAATATCCAGTTATCAGCGAGTGCATACCATGTGTGTTCTTTTGCGATTGGGTTACCTCACTCAAGATGATATTTTCTAGTCCCATCCGTTTGCCTAAGAGACTGAGCATAGGATCCCCAATGGAGCAACCAGAGAAAGGACCCAAGGAGATGAAGAGGTTTGCAGCCCTGCAGGAGGAAGAATAATATGTACCAACCAGTACACCCAGAGCTCCCAGGGACTAAACTACCAACCAAAGAGTACACACGGGAGAGACCCAGGGCTCCAGCTACATATGTAGCAGAAGATGACGGTTTCAGACATCAATGAGAGGAGAGGCCATTGGTCCTATAAAGGCTCAATTCCCCAGAATGGGAGAATGCGAGTCAGGAAATTAAGGGGGATGGGACTAGGGAGTTTTCAGAGGGGTAACTCTGAAAAGGGATACCATTTGAAATGTAAATAAAGCAAATATCTAATGAGAGAGAGAGAGAGAGAGAGAGAGAGAAGGAGGAGGAGAAGAAGGAGGAGGAGGAGGAGGAGGAGGAGGAGGAGGAGAGAGAGAGAGAGAGAGAGAGAGAGAGAGAGAGAGAGAGAGATCCTGCCTACAATTGAATCAATTAAACACTTACCCATGCCAGGGTTCTCTGACCTAAAATTGTGGGGTAGGCTTCTAATAGACTATCAGTGCTTGTATGTTAGCCTCGGTACCAGAAACACATACTTCACTGTGCTTATATATTCACAAGTACATGAATGCTGGAAGTCTGACTAGAGATCTGGTGGATCAGTGTCCTGCCTTTGATTTCCCAGTCGCATTCTAGCTGTACCCTCAGGAACAGAACATTTCATTTTCATTTGCCCTTTTGTTCTATATTCTTTGTTTACATTCCAAATGATTTCCCCTTTCCCGGTTCCCCCTCCCCATGAGACCCATAAACCCTCTTCCCTCTGCCCATTCTCCAGTCAATCCCTCCCATTTCTCTGTCCTGGTAATCCCCTACAATGCTGCATCAAGCCTTTCCAGAGCCAGGACCCTCTTCTTCCTTCTTCTTGGGACTCATTTGATATGTGAATTGTGTCTTGGGTATTCACAGCTTCTGGGCTAATATCCACTTATCAGGGACTGCATTCCATGTGTGTTCTTTTGTGATTGGGTTACCTCACTTAGGATGATATTTTCCAAATCCAACCATCTGCCTAAGAATTTCATGAACTCATTCTTTTTAATTGCTGAGTAGTACTCCATTGTGTATATATACCACATTTTCTGTATCCACTCCTCTATTGAGGGATACATTTCATTTTCATACTGATCGTACCATGTAGAAGCATCACACGGGGTTTGGTGGCATTGTTATGATCACATCAGAGGTCCTGAGGGGGCACTGTGACAAGTGGAAGGCTGTCTTTCCTTTCACACATACTGCTTTGCAGTCTGTAGGCGTTGAACCCCTAAGTGTAGGGCGGTTGCCTAGACTTAGTCTCCAGGGAAGGTTAGATCACCCAGGAATCTCAACTGCCTCCCAGCAAGTCACTACAATGGTGGGACTTAAGCCTCTGAACATCATGGGACGCCTCCAGTCTGAACCTTTTCTCCCTCACAGAGAGAAGTGAAGGTCCGTGCAAACACTATCGCATCACTTCTATGTGAGAACAGAGTGTACTGAGACCCAGTCTGGGAGCACTTGATACATTTTCAACATTAGTGCTGGCTACTCCATTTGAAGGAGACATGTTCACCTTTTGTTATAAAAGAAAAATTCAAATGCAATGCCTCCTCAGTATGCTCAGCAAATTCAACAACAAAACCAGTCCTCGCTGAGGGCAATCTGCAGTCTCGGAGGAGAACTTCAGCCTACAGTGAAGAGAAAAGGGAAGCAGAGTCAAGCAAAGGAAGGCTCTCTTGTGAGAGCGCTCTGTGATGTCACCCTACTGAAAACAAGGACCCTGAAGACTGCACAGATCACACCCCAGGATCGAATATGAAATTTGTTGGACATCTCAAGCTGTTTTCCAAGCGCTTGGGGTTTGGCACAGCCCTGGCTCACAGTTGGGAAGTTTTTCCTGTAAGTCTGTCTGGATATCCCCATCTTTCCTCCCTTTCCCTGTGGTGAATATCCAGGTAATTCATTTGCTCCACGGTCATGATTTCAGGCATGCTCGACATCTTCTCACTGTCTGTGTCCTTGCCCCTTTGTGTGGTTCCCAGAGGCATCTGAACATTATATTCACACACAGTATAGAGAGGTGTCTATCACTTCCTCTCTGCCTTCTTTAGTGTTAGGAAGGCTGTGTCAGGATGTGAAGGCACTGTGCCATGTGGGGGACAGAAGAGCGATGAGGGTTGTGGTTGCCTGTCAGAGAGAATCAATGGTTGCCTGTGCTGTTTGTAAGGATGCTGAGGGGTTAAATCTGCCCTGTGCTGTTCCTGAGGGGCGGAACTAGGCCCAGAGGCATATGCAGGCTCAATGCAAGCGAGGTTTTGTCTTCTCTGAGGAACCAGGAAAACAGCGAAAACAGTGAGCTGCTATCTTACACCACAGTGATTTCTTCCTCTGTTATTTTTAAGGATGCAGATTAGAAACTGAAAAAACTAATAAAATTGTTCCAGACTATAATAAATAATTGGAATCCACGATTTTACAGTGCCTTTCTGTAAATGTTGGTCACTGTATACCAATGCTCAGAGCACTGCTGGGTCCTAAGGAGTACTCCACAGGGCAGAGGAGAGGGTTAAGTCTAAAAAATGTTCATCTGGGAAGTATGAGGACCTGAGGTTGCTCCTCAGAGCCCACCTAGAAAAGAGCAGATGCGGCACAGGCAGTTGTAATGCCAGCGGTGGGAGGGGAGAGAGGCGGATCCCTGAGGCTTGCTGACCAAACAGCCTGGTGTATTTGGTGACTTACAGACCAGTCAGAGGCTCTGACTCAAAAACAAACAAACAAACACACAAACACACAAAGGCTATGAATGATGCTTGAGACACAGTGCTACAATTATTCTCTGTCCTCTACACACACACACACACACACACACACACACACACACACCCCTCCCCACATATAAATATACATGCTCATATAGAACATGTGAGCAGACTTACCAGAGAACTGCTCTGTGATTACCTGCCGAAGGCATGGATAGACAGCTAGATGAAAGCTGGCACAGACTGGGCAGTGTTGAGCATCAACACCACACTAACAATTAGGATGAGTGGAAAGGCCCAGAGCGCCCTTCTCCTGAGCCGGGCACGGTCCCCTGCCTCTCTTCCTCCTTTAGCACCTTCCCCAGACTCCAGTTGGATCTGCTGCTCTGAAGCACAGTTTGGAATCCGCTCTTCCAGATGGGAGTGTTTAGTAAATGGCAGCCTGTAAGCCTGATTAGGCTTAAGTGACACTGTGGTCTCTGTTTGCTTTAGTGTGGTTAGCCAGAGAGTTAAGTACAACCATGTCTATCGCAGAGCTCTCTTGAGAGTGTCCTGAGTATGGGTTAATCATCAGGCTGGTGCAGCTCCTTTGCTTAATTGCTGTCTTCGAAGGTGTTCTGATCACTAGCTGTGTGTAGTTTGGGAACAGGAGGAGTGGGTGTCTCTGCTCCTGCATGTATGGCGCTAGGCAGAGATGAGCTCCATTCTTGAGGAAGTCTATCAGAGGAAGGACAGACTACGTGCATCCTTGGGAAAGATGGTGAGAACAAAAGAGAGGCCCATGTTCCTGGCAATAGCAGACAATATGTAAAGTTTTGTAGGTAATCAGAACTAGTCAGTAGCCAGACCTATAGAAGCACAGGAAGAGGAAGGAACCTAAGTTGATTATGTAATACTATTTGTTGGTATTATTTTCACATAAAAATCTCTTTTAATAGTCCCCAAAATTAGACAGTGTAGGGATTCATGTGCCCATTTTACAGACAAATACACTAACCATTAGTGAAATCCAGTGAGTTACTTTATATTACACCAAAGATGCAGATGAACCAAGACAGCCACATCTGTCTAAGCTAGGATCAGTCATATTACCACAACCTCACAGATAAAAGTTCAATACAGCATCTTCTCAATGCTTTAAGCCATTATTGTTTGTGTGCAAGCCTAACTGAGCATCATTTTAAACAGCATTCTCCTTTTAAAAGTGTATGTGGTGTGTGTGTGTGTGTGTGTGTGTGTGTGTGTATGCACCATGCACCTTTATATGGGTTCTAGGAATCAAACTCTGGGCATCAGGTTTGCACCTATCTCCTCCCATCTTTTACTCTCCCAAAATGCCTCATGCAGATAAGACAAAGAGAGGTTTACAGTGAAGCTAGCCTTTTCCAACTCTATTCTCTCAGCAGTCTGGGAAGCATCTTCATGATAGGGAACATGTGGACTTGGGTTTTCAAATAGCCACCTATTCACAGAGGTTTGAGCCTAGTGCCATCCACTTTGGAAGGTGGGTCCCCATTTCTTCATTTTCCTGTGTCTATGAAGCAAGCCCATGATTACTGCAAATATTACTTCAAAAATGAAAAATAATTCCTTTTGATAGGAGAAGATCTGCTATGACCCAGACTCACAACTTTCTAGCCATGTAATCTTAGACAGGAGGCTCCCCTTTGTCGCAATGTTCCTCAGATGACAAATGAGATGGGAGTAGAGGCTGCAACTACCTTAAAGGACTGTCATGGGACCAGTAAAGAAAACACACCGAGATACATTGTGTCTGTAAAGGGCTAGTCACACAGACTGTCAAATGGTTTTATTATGTATTCTTTGTTTAGTATCCTCCTATGGGACCCAAGACACTTGATTTGAAGTTATGAAAAAGAGCCACTCACTCATGGTGGCATACATATGTAATCCCAGTTCTTCACGAGGTAGAGACAGGAAGATCACAAGTTTAAGGCCAGCCTCTATTGCATAGTCAGGTTCTCTTTTAAAGATACTAACTCACTCACTCACTCACTAACAAAAAAGTAGGGGGTGGGTGTAGAAGAAATGAAGGCTGAAGTGGAAGCGAAAGAAGAAATTTAATAAAAAGGAACTCATAAAAAGAATGGCTTGAGTAGTAGTACCCTAAAGTCATTAAAAAAAAACCAAGAAATTTTACATTGTGTTATATGAAAATTGGAGTTCCAAACTGGGTCTCAAGAGCAATCACTGCAAAGGCAACATCCTACAAGAAGAACTGGCCCCTTTATCGATTTGCTACAGCTACATTATGCATCTCAAAATTAACATTAGCTCGACCCCCAGAAACTGAAGAAAGAAAGTATATCTCTTAAAGCTTCCAGTTCTTCTTGGTGCATCAACTACCAGATCTCAATTTCTTCCTTACAAAAAGTTCAAAGAAGTCCACACAAAGCACAAATGGAGCTGCTCCCACCAAATCCTCTCTCCCCACAGTAAGTGATAAAGTATAGGAAAGAAGGAAAGAAGGAAGGAAGGAAGGAAGGAAGGAAGGAAGGAAGGAAGGAAGGAAAGACAGAGGAAGGAAGGAAGGAAGGAAGGAAGGAAGGAAGGAAGGGAGGGAGGGAGGGAGGGAGGAAGGAAGGGACAGAAGGAAGGAGGACAGAAGGAAGAAAGGAAGGACAGAAGGAAGGAAGGATGGAAGGAAGGAACGAAGGAAGGAAGGAAAGACAGAAGGAAGGAAGGAAGGAAGGAAGGAAGGAAGGAAGGAAGGAAGGAAGGAAGATGTGCCTTGAGGTTTCTTCAGGGTTGAACCATAGCTGCTGGTTCATGTATGGTGCCTGCCTGCCGAGAGGATTGAACTGAGGCTGCTGATTCATCACTGGTATTTGCTTCAGGACTGAACTGCTGACAAAGAAGATCGATCTCACCCCCAAATAACTATTGCTAAACAGGTCCACTTCCCCCCATCCTAATAACCTCCTTGTCTACTACCTCGGGTGTTGGGTTAGAGGAGAGGTTGAACACTTATTAAAGTAGGTTGGAAAAAATGTATGCCCACAGCAAAAAACAAATATTAATGGCTTACTATGTTTATCTGGACAGTTTAAAACATATGAATCAGTATGCAAGTGTTAAGTTGTTAACAATAATCAATTCATTCTCAAACTATGTCCATTGGCTCTGCTGTTACGACGCCCCCACCACCACTTTCAACTCATATTTCTTAAACAAATTGTACTTGGGCACACACTCAGAACTGGTCAGATAATATTTTTTGTTTCAAAACTTCAAAGAGTTCTTTGCCATAGTATTTTGTTTTATATAATTATAAACCGTGGGACTATTTGATTATTTAGAGTTTCTGTCGGGGGGAAGCATTCAGATGCCCATGACTCCTGACTTCCTTAAGGAAATGTTGACTGAATAAATGTAGAAGTAGCTGTGGTGCTCAGCCCAGCCTGGATATCATTTTTGCCCACTGGTCTGTGACAAGAGAGAAGTCCACAGAGAAAATGTTGTTTGGAGCCCACTTCCTGTTCCTGAGACCTTAAAGCAGTGGAGAACCCTAGACACGAGGGCCAGAAGCAGAGACTGAGATTAAAGTGCTATCTCATTGTCAACTCTCTAAAGGAGTTTCCGGAGAGGTCTGTGGGAGGGTTACACGGAGAGGGAGGATGCTGGGGAATTGGTTCAGTGGGTAGAATGCCTGAAAGACAAGCACAGAGAGAAGTTCAACCCCAAGAACCCATAACAAAACAAAACTGGAGCTTGTACGTGGCTGCAATCCCATCAGTGGGGAGGTGGAGACAGGACAATGCCTGGAGCTTGCTGGCCAGCCGGCCTGCCTAGCCTACTTGCTGTGTTCCAAGCCAGTAAGAGAGCCTGCCTAGATTTTAAGAAGGTGGACAATGCCTGACAAACAACACTTGAGGTTGTGCTCCAACCTACGCACACACATGCATCTGCACACATGAACACTCACACACAGAGAGAAAAGAAAAAAAAAGAAGGAGGCTGTGGGGAAGAAGAAGAGTTTCACACACAGCCATGTGAGACAGTAGCCCAAAGTCAGAGCTCAGAGTCTGGGCTGCCAGTTTGGAGAGCCATATGCAGGACTTTGATTCTAAAAGGCCCAGAATGGACAGCTCTTACACAGACACCTTCTGACATAAAGACTGTCCCCCTCCCCACCCCTACTGCACAGTCCCCTCTGCTCACTGCCCTCTGGGTCCCCAGACTCTTACTCTGTACTTAAGTTGGACTCAGCTCTGCCTGTTTATCCTGTACAATAAAAACCACTCAAAGTCCTGCTCCTGGTTATCCATGAGAGTGACCACAGAGGATAGCCAGGGTCAGGGAGACTCAGTGCAATCCTCAGCAGCTTCTTCTGGCTTTTTAAGATGCTTTTAAGGGTGACATCATCACCATCACACCACCAATCTTCATCATCATCGCCATCATCATTACCATCATCACCACCACGATCATCATCACAAACGTAGTTCATATTTACTGAGTACTTATATACTTGGTAATATTTTCAGTACTTCTATAAAGTGGAAAATTGTGGTTTCTTTGGAGACTCAGCTTAAAATGATGTTTTGCTGGAGGAGACAGGTAAAAGAATGTTTTGGTAAAGCAGACATGTGAAAGAATGTTTTGCTGAAGTAGACACAGGTAAAAGGGTGTTTTGCTGCAGCAAACATGTGAAAGAATCAGCAAACACGTGAAAGAATGCACGATGTTTACAAAGAACGTAGAAATGGCCCCACAGACAGTGGGAGCTCAAGCATTGGCTCTCTTTGCTCCACCTCGCTGTGTGGACACATGATGACACACATGTATTGGTTTGGCTTGCATTATATGCCTAAGCTTCGGTTGTGGTGGCTTCATAGAGAGAAACTTGCCAACGAACTTCTCGTGAGTCTTCTTGTCAATTCCACGGACTAGGGCCAGCTGGGGAGCCTCATGGTTTCTTCTGGATTGACCTGGCCTTGCTGATTTGTGTGGTGTCTGCTGAGAGAACGGGACTGTGGCTGCTGATTCATGTTTGGTGTTTGCTACTGGTCTGGACTGCAAATAACAATGAAAATTGAAATCACCCCCAAAGAACTATTTCTAAACAGGTCCACAGTCCCCATATCCTAATAACCTTTCTTTTCCACTGCCTCTGGTGAGCCACGAGCTAGAGGGGAGGCTGAACCCTTATGAAAGCAGGTTGTGAAACATATTTGCCTACACTTCTACATTCAAATTCACATACTAGCCACCATATAAGGGAGATGGCGTTCCCATTTTACAGAGGGCATAATGGAGAGAGTGAATTTAGGTTACTTGCCCAAGCTACTAAATTGGAGAGCCAAGATTCCAAATCCACTCTGACTCTGGTGCTCCCAGGCAACACTACCAAATGTTGTTTCTCATAAGACACAAATGGGAGGACTGCTAAAGATGGCTCAGTCAGCCATGAAAACCTGAGCTGGGATGTTCAGAACTTATGTATAAAGTATGATGGTGTATGGCTCTATTCCAGAGGAAAGCAGAGACAGATGCATCCCTGATGGTTGCTGGCCAGCTGGGCTTGCTGAACAACTGACCTCCAATTCAGGGAGTGATGCTGTCTCAAAAATGAAGAGTAGAGAAATAAAGGATTGTGCCTGCAGTCAGCGTCTGACATCCATAGGCAAGAATGCATACACATGCACACACACATGCATGTCACAACACACATACATACAAACTAAAATACAAATAGATTTTGAAAATTTGTCCTTATTTGCTTTCTTCAAGAAAAGTTTCCCAGTTTACAATAACACTCAATAGAACTGGGACTTTCCCCCCGATATTATCCCCCATTATTTTGAAACCTTAAATCTGCTCTCTGTCCTCTTTTGAAAAAGATTCTATATTTAGAGGGAAAAGAATGGAAAGGGCCTTTGGATTTCTCAAATATAAAACACGTGCTCTTATTTTACTTGGAGAGTAGGCAAACTATCATAAACTCAGATAGATGTAGATGACATGGTCCATCTTATTGAGTTCTGTTCTGTAATATAAATGGAATGTATGCTTAGAATGGCTATACTCTTATAGAAGTAGAGAAAACTGCATATCCCTTAATATGGACAGGAGCCACTTAGTTCAGTTATTTGAGACCAGTGTTTGGAGGTCTGAGCTCTCTCACACTCTGTTTCATGGCAGGCGTTTCCTTTGTAGGAAATTGACAGTACTGTGGGGCATGTGCTAAAAAGAGAACAGAAGACCAGTTCTCTGAAGGAGGATGGCTGGAGTTCCTTGAGGGTTCGAGGACCTGTATGTCAGGTGACAGAGCCACAGTACCACCTTTGTGCTATTAACTATGTCTTTCTTCATTTTCACGGAAGTCCCTGTGTGTCTTCAGTTAAACTTCTAGGCCTGTCCAGCTATGACTTGGACATTTGGAAAGCAGGCCAGTGCTCACACTAGGAGCCAGATATGGATGACCACATGGCTGGGAAGAAGGCTAGGAAAATGACACGGACATGTCACTAAATCCTGAAAGTGCCAGTAAAAAGAAGGAGCGGGGGAGGGAGGAAGGGAGGGAGGGAGGGAGGGAGGGAGGGGGAGAGGGAGAGAGAGAGAGAGAGAGAGAGAGAGAGAGAGAGAGAGAGAGAGAGAGAGAGAGAGAGAAGCTGGAACTTTAGTAGCTTGAAATATAAAGGAAATGTAATCATAGATTAAATAAGTCTAGAATAAATCTTAAAAGGAATTATGACCAATTTCAAAGAACTAAACCTCTATATAGTAGAAGCAGCTGTGCTTTGTTTTCTAATGAAAACGTCTCAAATATAAAAAACAAAACAAAACAAAAAACATTTTTATGAAGAAAGAAAAATCTGATGGATTTGTGTGCTCTATTTTATAAAGTACCACTAAAAAGTATAAAAGTATAAATCTAAAAATACCCTTGTTCTTATACTTACACACCAATACTACCTACTTCTAGCCATTTCCAAGTCAAAAAGTATAAAATAATAATAATAAAGTATAAATAATAAAAACACTTAACAATAGCACCTTAATATTACTAAAGCTTTATAAAACTAGATGTTCAAAACGAGGGGTAGGACTAGACACAAAGATTCGCTACCAGCTCCACATCTAATTCTATTTTATAATCTTCACTTGAAGGAGCTATGGTGCATACTTTCACGGACTATGTAAACAACTACAAAATCCCAAGGCTTTGCCTTCCAGTTCAGAAGAAGCAGGCTTCAAGTTAAAAAAAAAAATTCCTCCAGTGTGCAAACCTCAAATGCCAATTTTGATGATCTATGTGCTTGATATCCACATAAAACTGCCTTTTATAGTCTCGAGATGAGGGTACACTTGTGGAATTTTCAAAACCTGCATTCCATGAGAATAGAATACAGCGCATGATGGTGTGAATCAGAAACAGAACATTTTCCATTGTGCATTTCCTCCTCACTTACGGCAAGCTGGTACTAACAAAGCAGCAGTCTGGGCTGCCTATAACTGCTCCCTGTGTGTGTAAATGGGGCGCTACCCTCCAGGTCAGCGCTGGTTCAGCACGCCTCTGCATCTTCGCGAGCATGCTTAGCTCTCACTCTGCCTTCCTTTCATCCACTGCAAAATAATCCACGGGGATTCTTCAGTTGAACACTTCATCCTGTTGTTCATCCTCTATGGATGCAAATAAAAATCATAGACCAGGAGACAGGGGCACTGAAATTAGGTGCCACTAGTTCTCGTGATGGGCTCATCCGGATAACTAAATACAAGGTTGGTATTTTTAAAAGATTATCATTAGAATGATAATTTCCCAAATACATTTCTGAACAGAGTGCCAAGATCCTCAAGGCAACATCATTGAGACAAGCTAGAGAACCAGGGGAGTGGGGGGGGGGCTTGAGGCTCCTATGTCTGTACCCTCTGGCTATAAAAACAGGGTAGTAGCAACCATTCCACCTATGAATTCACAGCCACTGGGACTGAATGCACAAAACTTGAACAAGAGCAAGTCAGCCAAAATCCCAGAATAGAGGGAGAGGGATCCTAAGGGTCTATCTCCATCTGAGGAACTCTTGGCATTTGATCCTTCCTGGGGAAGGAAGAGTCAGTTTCCTCCAGGAATAAGGGCTCTAAGACACTACACTACCTATGTCCCCACACCCATACACACACAGGTAGCTTCAAGTGTGTATTAAGAAAAAGAGAGCTAGCTGTAGGGGCGCACGTCTTTAATCCCAGCACTCAGGAGGCAGAGGCAGGCAGATCTCAATGAATTCAAGGCTAGCCTGGTCTATACAGAAACCTTGTCTCAAAGCGAAAGAAAGAACAGTGATGGGAAGAAAAAGGGATGAGTTGAGGGGAATTGAACAGGCGATGGGTCTGATCCAGTCATGTTATATACATGTGTGAGTATGAAATAAAATACTTAAAATTAAAATAAAAAATAAACACATCACAGGAAAGGAAAAATTAAAAGACTATCTGATATTAGCCTAGAAGCTTGGAACACCAAAGACATAAATCACATATCAAGTGACGTCTCACAAGAAGAAAGGAGTGGACACTAGTGCTAGAATGGACCAAAACATCATTGTGGGGGAGTACAAGAACAGTAAGGTGGGAGAGGGTGGATGAGAGAGCAGGGGGAGGGAAAAGGACATGTGGGACCTTTGGGGTGGGGAACCAGAAAAAGGGAAATGAATTGTAAATATAGAATATGTCCAATAAAAAAATGCAAAAAAGAAAAAAAAAGACTATCTGAACCACCAATCTACCCCTCTCATGGCTGATGATTTCCAATCACATCATCTTCCTCCATTTCCCCTTTTCTGTCACGTGGTTAGCTACACTTCTCTGACTGTTGATGAAAAGCCTGAGGGAATCTATTGGAGATTCCTCTTTAATAGTAGGATTCTTTGAGTTTCTTGAGACACGTTGTCTGTTTCACTTTGAAGCTCCTCTCCTTGCTATCCTATCCAGTGACCCTGAGTTGAATTTATTCTCCTTCTTTCTTGTCCCATAAGTCCTTGCCTCCCAATCAGATATTTGACATTGACTTCATCCAGGGTACCCTGCATCACAGCAACCTGGGTTAGGTAAAGACTTGTTCTTACAGTTTTAATTCATATCAAATCTCCAAGGCCTGAGAGAAGAGAGGAAGCCACCGTAAGCTTCAATGTTGGCACAAGGTCAATAAAAGGGATCTATGCATTTGTAGCCTTGCAGCTGCTAAGGAAGAGGAGTCTTTAAAGACTTGATATTCAACCTAAGGTGGAAATGATGGCTCAGTTCTTACTTTCTTGGCTTAGACAAATAAAACTTCAAGATCAATAGCTGTCTTTTTATCTTAATTTGTTCTTCTTTTGCTGGGATAAACACCATGACCAAGAGCAGTTTAGGGAGGCAAAGGCTTATTTCACTTTGTAGCATACAGTTCATGGTGAAGGGAAGTCAGGGCAGACATTCAAAGCAGGAACTTGGAGGCAGGGACTAAGGTAGAAGTCATGAAGGGAGGCTGTGTATTGGCTTCCTTCCCATGGCATGCTCAAAGCACCCATGACCACCTACCTAAGAGCAGCAGACCCTGCAGTGAGCTGGTTCCCCTCACATCAGTCAATACAGTGCCCCACAGACCTGCCCATATGTCAATCTGGGGGTAGAAGCTTCTCAATTAAAGTTCTCTCTTTCTAAGTGACCCTAGCTTGTGTCAAGTTGACAAACACAACCACTACACTTTTCAATCACTCACAGGATTAAAAAAAAACTCCTTGGTGAAGTTGTGGTGGTTTTAAAGTGTGCCCTGATGTATTTTGACACTCCCCACAGCTCTTGGCCTGTGAAACAGCAATCTCTGGGTTCAAGAGAAAGGCACTCAGTATGTAAAGGTGGGAATGATAAAGACATAAATCTGATGTTAACTTTTGGCCTCCACATGCACACATACACATATGCCTCCATGCACACATGTACACCCACTTACATTCAAACAATTATACACACCTACAGACACATACACATCTAGATAAGTATTTTTTTATCTTTTCAAACAGGTCTTTCTCTAAAGGTTTGTTATCAGGGTAAGAGTAATACATGGTCTAGCGATAATTACTCCCCTATGAAGGAAGGGAAAACCATTCTAATTAATCTTCTGAATGCCAGTCAATTACAGTTTTCCTGCATGGCTACTAAGAATGTGCTGTACTGGTGTGGTGTGAGATGCACTGGTATGCTTGGAAGCACCAGTGTGCATGGTGTGAGCTGCCCTGGTGTGCATGGTGTGAGCTGCCCTGGTGTGCATGGTGTGAGCTGCCCTGGTGTGCATGGTGTGAGCTGCCCTGGTATGTATGGTGTGAGCTGCCCTGGTGTGCCTGGTGTGAGCTGCCCTGGTATGAATGGTGTGAGCTGCCCTGGTATGCATGGTATGAGCTACTCTGTTGTACATGGTGTGAGCTGCCCTGGTATGCATGGTGTGAGCATCAGTGTTCATGGTATGAGCCACCCTGGTGTGCATGGTGTGAGCTGCCCTGGTGTGCATGGTGTGAACTGCCCTGGTATGCATGGTGTGAGCTGCCCTGGTGTGCCTGGTGTGAGCTGCCCTGGTGTGCCTGGTGTGAGCTGCCCTGGTGTGCATGGTGTGAGCTGCCCTGGTATGCATGGTGTGAGCTACTCTGTTGTACATGGTGTGAGCACCAGTGTGTATGGTGTGAGCTGCCCTGGTGTGCCTGGTGTGAGCTACTCTGGTGTACATGGTGTGAGCACCAGTGTGTATGGTATGAGCTGCCCTGGTGTGCCTGGTGTGAGCTGCCCTGGTATGTATGGTGTGAGCTGCCCTGGTGTGCATGATGTGAACTGTACTCTTATACATGGTGTGAGCACTGCTTCTTGTAGTCATTTCAGAAGGCTCTTCTCCAGCTATCACTGAATGTTCTCCTCTCAATTGAATATTGCTCTTACGGGCAAACATGGATTCTCCACTTCTTTTCTCTCTCTCTTCCATATTCTACTACTTGAACTCAGGTTTCCCCCAGACTCCCAGTTCTGTGTCCTTAGCTTTGAGGACCCATCAGGCTCTTTCTAAGTTTCCCTTATGTCATCCCAGATCATCAAGGAGATCTTGTTCTTCGATATAACAATTTAGTTTCCAAGAGAGGTTGGCTCTTTTATCCTTGAATCAAATAACACATGTGACTGTTTAAACGTGAACTATCTCCCACAGGCCTATCTGTTTCAACAATTGGTTCCAACCTGGTGGCTTTTCAGGAAGACTATGGAACCTTTGGGACATGGGGCCCACCTAGCTGACTTAAGCCATTGAGTGTGGACCTTCCAGTACATTCTATGCTTTCTGAGTTGCCAAGATATAAGAAGCCTTCCCCCAGGCTCCTACTGCTGTAGATAACGCTCCCCGACCTCCATGTACTTACTACCATGGTAGACTGCACTCTCTAAAACCATGAGCCCAAATAACCCTTCCTCCTTCCTGTTAGGTATTTTGTTACATGGGGGGGGGGCGGGATAACAAATACAACAATGCAAGTAACTCAAAGGTATTTTAGGAAGAAGCAGTTTATTGCAGCACACCAGAAAACACAAATAGAGGTAAGCAGCACGTGTCTCCGCTGGGGCCCTGAAGGATCATGTAGTTGCAATCCCTACAGCCATGTTTCACTTCTCAGGTGAGACATTGTGGAGGAATGAAGTGCTTCATTTGCATATGGACACTGTTGTCTACGGGACTCTCAGGCAGCCAGTGGCACGGGTCACTGTCAAGCCAGCCGCTTTGCTCAGCTACCCAAGAGGAAGCGAAGGCCTGGAGTAAGGCTGGAGCTGTCAAAACACAGGTCCATTACTCAGGATGGTAATGTCAGTCTCCTGAGACTGTCAAGAACTGTACCACAACATAGCACATCTCAAGGTTCTGCTCCAATGCATCCTGGAAGCCCTCTCCATCTTTTTGGGATACTGAAGTCTCATCAATCAGGGCTCACTGTCTATTATTTGACATTTTACATCTAGAAAAAACAGTGTTTTACCCAATTTATCAGGTTTTTAGATCACTTGTTTCAGATCAATAATTGCCGTGTTTATTCCTCTATCTTTGACAGGAGTGAAATCTCCCAAACCGTTTTCTAGAGCAATTACATAAATCTACATTCTCAACCACTATATATATATCCTAAACAACTCTTGGGTTATTTGGATTTTGTTTTTGTTTTTGTTTCTTCCAAGAATTGAACTGTTTCCCATGGGGATTTACTGTGTGCTTTTTCTATAGACTGGTCTAAAGGTGTACAAGAAATAGCTATGTTTAACCTAACAAGTCATTCTTTAGTTACGGAATTTAAGCTAATAGATGGCAGATATGCCCAGGACCTGGGGAATTTATAAACCCCAACACTCTGCCACCAGAATATTTCTATTTATTTATGTGTAGCAAAGCTGTTAACTCATTAAGGGTAACAGTTCTATGATACTGAAGTAAACTTTCATGTAAGTCATAGACTTTAACAAACATTTAATTTCCTGGACAGGGAGTATCCCCAGAGTTCTTAACTAAAAATTATTACTTCACATTGAGAGGAAGACTAAAAATTAAGTATGTATATACATAGGATATCCTAGGTCAAAGGTGCGACATCAGCTGACTGAGACCTTTGGTTGTGAAGCCTTCTCCCTTTCTGCATACCTTACTGCCACAGTTAAAGGCATTCTAATTGGTAATTTGTTTTTGAACAATGGCTATATTTTTTAGAGAAAACCAAACATTCACTCAACCTTGTGAAGTAATCTCATTTCTTCAAAATCTTGCAAGTCTCCGGATAAGATTTCTTGTGGGTAAATAAGGTTCTCGGTTTGCTTTAAGAAAAGTTGATTGTGATTACCTAGAATGGAGTATTCTGTTCTCTTCCCACTAGGGTTTGAAGAGACAAGCACTGAAATTCTTCAATCTCTCTACACCTGGACTATATCAAACTTTAAAAACAGCCAATGCTGTACTGAGTGGGGACAGGGGTGGGAGAGGGTGAGGGAGGGAGGGAGGAAGGGAGGGAGGGAGATCTGGATAGTGAGCACTCATTAAATTCATTTTAAAAGTCCATATAATCTTTACTTCATTTTTGGCATTTCATATTAGCATTTCTCTTTCTGAAATAAGGTTTGTTTTGGGCTCCTGGTGAACGTGACGAAATGTCTTAAGATCTGCGTTCTGGCTCTTCATCGCAGACCAGAGCAGCGCTCTCTGACACTCCAGCCCTGACGTTCCAGCTCGCAGAGGGAGCCCAGAAAGTAGTTAATTCTTCAGCATCAGAATGTTCTCTCGACAGTCTCAGCTTTGCTTCCTCTGGGGAAAACACAGATCTGTTTCATGCTCCGCATTTTTCTTATTCAACTCGAAAGAAGTGTGCTTCAGGAGAAACAGGGGACACTGCGCTCACAGTTTTATTTCTCGAAATAACATGGTCTCACTTCTTGGTGGATGTGAGTTCCCGGACTCATCGGTGAAAATGTAGCACGTTTCCTATCAGAGATCTCTATTTTAGAGGCTCCAAAAGCTCAAACATGTCTTCACCACTGAATTTGAACTTAAATTCATGAATTGAATTTTGAAATATTTTAAATTTTTTAAAGAATGGTAATTTATGCTTTTGTGTGCTTTTTGAAAAATAATTTTCGCATAGATCATCATCAGCGCCCCTCCTCCACACTAGACTTCGTAAGTACCATAGTGAGAGACTAGCCTCGGGCCTTGACATTATTCCCACGAACACGAGTTTCACGTGGGTCTCCCTGTACTACTGTTTGAACGTGAAATGTCCCACCTTGTCCCGGAGGTTGCCCTCGAGCTCTGATTGGGGGAGACTTTGAACCTATAGGAAGTGAACAAGGTTGGCATGACAAGCCGACCTTGAGATTTACAACCTCAATGTCCTGTCTGCTCTTTACTTCCGGACTTACAGAGATGTGAGCGCTTAGCTGCAGAAGGCCCCTGCTGCCCGTAGCTGCCCACCCCGTGTCGTGGAGCTCCCCACCTTCCCTGCCACGATAACCCCTCAAACCACGAGCCAAAATAGGCTCCTCCTTTAGGTGGTTTCTTGTAGGTTGTCCCAAAAACAAAATAAGTAAGTAGGACCCTGCTTCCTGTGTCCCCCCCCCCCACCCCAGTATCAACACTGCAGTGCTACAGATGGACCTTCAGAGACATTCAACACTGGGTCACTTCGGGGCTCTCAGTGTCTCCTCCACCATCCAGCCCTTGAGTGGCTCTGAGATAGGCTTTCCTGTAGGAAGCCTATGTTAAGATGAGGGAATTTCAAAATTCCATTTCTTTGTTAGCCACCGTCCTCCTCCACAGTTTGAAGCTTAGGCGAATGGTCTTGTTGAATTTTAACTGGTTAAGTATTTAATTTATGATGAAAAAAAGGAGAATCAGAAAAAAATTAAACCCTGAAAACCATTAACTAAAACATCAGTTCCTTATTATGCATAGAAAGCCTTCTCTGAACAAGCCCATCTACCCAGGAGCTTTCTTTCTGCCATTTTTTCAGATAGACTTTGATCTAAGCTCCCAGAACCTTTGATAAGCCTCCAACACATCAGGATTTCCATGTCCCATTGAGCTTCTATACAAGGCACACCACACTGGCTGTTTCCTTCAGCGGACCACAGCTGATGCAATGAGTTATTATCATCTTTGCGATCTCTGAGTATTATAATCCTGATTGTCTGTAGTCTTCATGACTATGTTGTAACTCTTTATGCCTGGGATCACATCTTACTGATCTTTAACATCCCTACAGGGGGCGCGGCTTTATTAGCACATAGTAGGTGTGCTTAGATAAGCTAGCACTTTCAGCTTGTGTATCACCAAATATTTTTTTCATTTTAGTTATTAGTGTCTATCTATGAGTCTGTCAAAATTCTACATTTAAAAGCCGGTAACCAAGGCTAGGGGTGTAGCTCAGTAGTACTGCTCAGTTCCCAACACTGTACATTTTATAAAAGCAGTTAGCCAAGCAACAAGCAACAACAGCAAAATACCCACTTGGGATCTATCAGAGAAATGAGAGAATCTTTACAAAGACGGAGGAATGTAAACACGACCGAAGGAAGCTCAGAGCCACAGCTGAGGCTAAACCTAAACAGACAGCTCTAAGCCTGGCAGGGAAGTGTTACGTTTACACATCTGAAAACCTCAGAAGCCTGCAAGTATTGTAGTAAACTGGTCTAGGAAAATGAGGATAACTTTTCCCCTTATTTTATGCACAGGTAAGTGCATTAATTAAGACGAATGGGTACAACAAGCATTTGACTAATCAAATGCCATACAGTAGAGTGTTTTTATTGTATCTGATGTTTCACTCTTTAGATCATTTGAAATATAGGATTATTTAAAATGCATGCTCATCCTATGCAAATTAAACTGTTAATCACAGAAAAGTTTTTTCTCTTATGTAAGCTAAGAGAAAAACAAATTTACCATTTGTATTATTAATACAGGTACAGCAAATAGTACTTATCAAAGGTTGTCTCTAATAAACTTAGTGATGTTTTTTATATGATCACAATTCTAGACTAGAGTCAGAGGACTTAATAACATCTGAATATTATTGTCATATATCAGAAACTGTACATGAGTGTGTTGTTTCTGACACTGGAATGAAGGCCCGGCCTAGGAAGAGACCACTCACTTCATCATTCCAAATTATTTTCATGGTGAATTTAGCCATTTATGCACAGCTTACAAAACTCCAGGCTGGCTTGAGTTTCTTGCTTCCTTCATTGGCAAGACTGGACCAAATCTTCTTAAGAGATGTGTTCTCAGAAAGAAAGGAAATATCCAATCTGGGCCATTTGACATGTACCAGATGCCAAGCCCCAAACAAAGGCTGCTCAGCTCAGCTTTGCAAAGATTCGATATCTTAACTGTAGCCACTTGAGTAAAGACTTGGACCCCAGAATGGCCAAGTTAAATAAGTCCAAATCGAGGCTCAAATGATCTCCACATCTAGTGTTCTTAAGTCCGCATGAAGTTCCTAATCTAAGAAAATAAATTTAGAATGTGTCACACTGGGTCATGTCCAGCAGACCTGTGTACTTTGGAGAAGAAATATGTGGCTCATGGTTGCTTAGAGAACCATTTTCTCCCCATATGGATCTTAAATTTGGGGACTAATTGTAGAGATAGAGCCAAGAGAATCCTGGCATTCCATCAGATCGCCATGTAGGGGAGCACTCGCTTGAAATCTTTGCCTCTAAATAAAAAGGGGGAGAGGCAAGGTCTCAAAGAGGAGAGATGAGATCGCAGAGGCATTGAAAGCCAGAGATGAGGTCTCAGAGGCATTGGAAACCATTGTGAAATCTTGGGAGGCTGCAGGAAGGGAAAGACAAATTTGCCAGTTCTTCTCTCTGAAGGTGTCCATTACAGGCACAAAGTCATAGACCTGTAAACTGTGAGATATGGGCTAACCTCCTACGTAGTGAGGTTCAGGCCAGTAGACACTACATAAGAAGATCCTGTCTCCTGTAAAGAGTGAAATAGTGAGGATATATGTTTTATAGATCAGGCTGGTTGGTCAGATCTGAATTTCTGGATTCAGTTGGACTTCGAAGGTCCAGTAAGAGGATTGGTTTTCCAGCAACCAATGGGCTAGATCAGGCAGCATCCTTTGGCTACAGCTGACTATCATTTGCTTATCTGAGAACTACCTCAGTCATTGTGGGATTCTATGAGTCATTGGGCACCTATAATACTGTGTGAATAGTGTTCCTTAGAGGTGTATTATTCATAGCTCCCTCTCAAAGGCGCTTTTGAAAACACAAGAACTCACCACCATGGCTACTGGTAGCATGTAATAAACCCTTGACCATACCAGCCAATCAGAACAACCAGATTTTCCTTAGAAATTTTAACTTGAGATTGCAAAAATGTCTAATTAGTAAGGGTTGTTGCCTGAGTGAAAACAAAGTGAAGTTTAGTCCTTGAAGGAGGTGTGTTGTGTGTTCGGTTGTGTGTGTGTGTGTGTGTGTGTGTGTGTGTGTGTGTGTGTGTGTTTTAGGTATGTATGTATGTATGTATGTATAGATGTATGTATGTATGTATGTATGTATGCTGATCTTATTATCCTCCTGGTCCACCCTCTGATTGTTCCACATCCCATACATCCTCCCCACCCCCTGTCTCCATGAGGATGTCCCCACCACCCACCACCTACCCCACCAGACCTCTAAACTCCTTGGGGCCTCCAGTCTCTTGAGGGTAAGGTGCATCTTCTCTGACTGAACCCAGACCTGGCAGTCACTGCTGTATGTGGTAGAGGGTGGTGTCTCATATGAGCTGGTGTATGCTGTCTGGTTGGTGGTCCAGTGTTTGAAAGATCTCTGGGGTTCAAGTTAGTTGAGACAGCTGGTCCTCCTACAGGGTCACCCCCTCCTCAGCTTCTTCCTAATTCAACCACAGGGGTCAGCAGCTTCTGTCCACTGGTCAGGTACAAATATCTGCATCTGACTCTTTCAGCTGCTTGTTGTGTCTTTCAGAGGGCAGTCATCATAGGTCCTTTATTTGTGAGCGCTCCATAGCCTCAGTAATAGTGTCACACCTTGGGACCTCCCCTTGAGCTAGAGCCCATTTTGGGCCTGTCGCTGGACCTTCTTTTCCTCAGGCTCCTCTCCATTTCCATCCCTGCAGTTCTTTCAGACAGTGGCAATTATGGGTCAGAGTTTTGACTATGGGATAGCAACCTCCGCCCTCACTTGATGCCCTGTCTTTCTGCTGGAGGTGGGCTCTATAAGTTCCCTCTCCCTACTGTTGGGCATTTTATCTAAGGTCCCTCCCTTTGAGTCCTGAGAGGCTCTCACCTCCCAGGTCTCTGGTGTATTCTGGAGGGTTGCCCCAACCTCCTACCTCTCCAGGTTGCCTGTTTCCATTCTTTCTGCTGGCCCTCAGAGCTTCAGTTCTTTTCCTTATCAAATACCAGACCAGGTTCCCCTCTCCCTCCGCTCCACTCCACTGCCCCAGTCCACTTTCCCTCCCAGCTCCCTCCCTCCCTCCCACTTCTGATTGCTTTCTTCTCCCTCCCAAGTGGGATGTCCTCATTTGGGCCCTTCAGCTTATTGACCTTTTTGAGTTCTGTGGACTTTATCTTGGGTAGTCTGTTTTGTTTGTTTGTTTGTTTGTTTGTTTTGTCTAATATCCTCTTATTAGTGAGTATATACCATTCATGCCCTTTTGTGTCTGAGTTACCTCACTCAGGATGATATTTTATAGTTTCATTCATTTGCCTGCAAAACTCAGGATGCCCTTGTTCTTAATAGCTGAGTAGTATTCCATTGTATAAATGAGCCACATTTTCTATATCCATTCTTCTGGTGTGGAACATCTGAGTTGTTTCCAGCTTCTGATTATCTCAAACAAGGCCACTGTGAACATAGTGGAATATGTGCCCCTGTGGCATTGTGAGGCATCATAAAGGTATATTCCCAAGAGTTATATTGCTGGGTCTTCAGGTAGATCTATTTGCAATTTTATGAGGAACCTCCAGATTGATTTCCAGAGTGATTGTTCCGGTTTGCAATCCCACCAGCAATGGAGGAGTGTTCCTCTTTCTCCACATGCTTGCCAACATGTGCTGTCACTTGAGTTTTTGATCTTAGCCACTCTGATTGGTATAAGGTGGAACCTCAGGGTTGTTTTGATTTGTATTTCCCTAATCACTAAGGACTTGGAGCATTTCTTTAGGTGCTTCTCAGCCATTCAAGATTCCTTTGTTGTGAATTCTCAGTTTAGTTCTATACCCCATTTTTTGATTGGGTTGTTTGATTTTTTTGGTGATTAGCTTCCTGAGTTCTTGATATATTTTGGATATCAACCCTTTAACAGATGTTGGGTTAGTGAAGGTTTTTTTTTTTTTTAATCTGTAGGTTGCTAAGTTGTCTTATTGACTGTGTTCTTTGCCTTTCAGAAGCTTTCCAGTTTCATGAGGTCCCATTTATCAATTCTTGATCTTAGAACTTAAGTCATTGGAGTTCTGTTTAGGAAATTTCCCCATATGCCAATGAGTTCAAGGGTTTTTTCCACTTTTTCTTCTATTAGAATCAGTGTATCTGGTTTTAGGTTGAGGTCCTTAGTCCACTTGGTCTTGAGTTTTGTGCAAGGTGACAAATATTTTCTACATTCAGACAGCCAGTTAGTCCAGCACCATTTATTGAAGATGCTTTCCTTTGTTCATTGTATATTTTTGGCATCTTTGTCAAAGATCAAGTGTCTGTAAGTGTGTGGTTTTATTTCTGTGTATTCAATTCTATTCCATTGATCAATGTGTCTGTCTCTGTATCAATACCATGCAGTTTTTATCACTATTGCTCTGTAGTAAAGCTTGAAGTCAGAAATGGTGATTTCCCCAGCTGTTCTTATAGTGTTAAGAATAGCTTTCACTATTCTGGTTTTTTTTTTTTTTTTTTTTTTTTGTCTATCCAGATGAATTTGAGAATTGTTCTTTTTATGTATTTGAAGAATTATGTTGGAATGTTTGGAATTGCATTGAATCTGTAGATTGGTAAGATGACCATTTTTACTATATTAATTCTGCCAATCCATGAGTATAGGAGATCTTTCCATTTTCTGAGATCCTCGATTTCTTTCTTGAGAAACTTGAAGTTATTATCATATAGGTCTTTCACTTGTTTGGTTAGAGTTACCTCAAGATGTGTTATATTATTTGTGGCTATTATGAAGGGAGTTGTTTCCCTAATTTCTTTCTCAGTGTGTTTGTCATTTGTATAAAGGAAGGCTACCAATTTATTTGAGTTAATTTTATATCTGGCCACTTTGCTGAAGTTATTAGTGGGAGAAGTTCTATGGTGGAATTTTAAGGTCACTTATGTATACTATCATATCATCTGCAAATAGTGAAATACCTTTTGTTCTTCTTTGCCAATTTGTATCCCCTTAATCTCTTTGTGTTACCTTATTGTTCTAGCTAGCACTTTGAGTACTATATTGAATAGGTATGGGGAGTGTGGGCATCCCTGTCTTGTTCCCAATTTTAGTGGGATTGCTTCAAGTATATCTCCATTTAATTTGATATTGAGTGTTGGTTTATAGTAAATTGCTTTAATTGTGTTTAGTGTGTATGGGCCTTGAATTCCTGATCTCTCCAATACTTTCAACATAAAGGGGAGTTGGATTTTGTCAAATGCTTTTCCTGAATATAAGAATATATGACTTTTTCTTTGATTTTGTTTATATTATATAGTGAATTACATTAATGGATTTTCATATATTGAACCAACCTTGCATCCCTGGGATGAAGCCTACTTGATCATGGTGAATGATGTTTTTGATGTGTTCTTGTATTTGATTTGCAATAATTTTAGTGAGTATTTTTGCATTGATATTCATGAGATGGGTCTGAAGTTCTCCTTTTTGTGGGTTCCTGTATGGTTTATGTATCAGAATAAATGAATTATGTAGTGTTCCTTCTGTTTCTATTTTATGGAATAGTTTGAGGAATATTGATATATTGATATCAGGTCTTCTTTGAAGGTTTGGTAGAATTTTGCACTAAATCCGTCTGTCCCTGGGCTTTTTTTTGGGGGGGGATTGGGAGGTTTTTGATAAATTCTCTTTCCTTATGGGATATGGGCCTGTTTAAATAGTTTATCTGCTCTTGATTTAACTTTGGTATGTGGTATCTGTCTAGAAAACCATCCATTTCATCTAGGTTTTCTAGTTTTGTTGAGTATAGGCTTTTGTAGTAGGATTTGATGTTTTGTTGAATTTCCTCCGTTTCTGTTGTTATGTCTCCCTTTTTGTTTCTGATTTTATTAATTTGGATACTGCCTCTGGGTCCTTTAATTAGTTTTTCTTGGGGTTTATCTTTCTTGTTGATTCCCTCAATGAACCAGCTTTTGGTTTGGTTGATTCTTTGTATTGTTCTTTCTCTTTGTTTCTATTTGGTTGATTTCAGCCCTGCATTTGAGTATTTCCTGTCATCTACTCCTCTTAGGTGTTTGCTTCTTTTTGTTCTAGAGCTCTCAGGTGTGCTGTTAAGTTGCTAGTGTAAGATCTCTCCTAGTTTCTTTTTCAGTGAGTTATTTATATCCTCCTTAAAGGACTCTATTATCTTCATTAGATAGGATTTTAGATGAGTTCCCTGAATTTCAAGTGTGTTGGTGTATTTAGGGCTTGCTATGGTTGGAGAACTGGGTTCTGATGATGCTAACATACATTGGCTTCTGTTGCTTATGGTCTTGCGCTTGTCTCTCACCATCTGGTTACCCCTGGTGTTTGCTGGTCTGGGTGACTGTGTCTGGAGTCTGCCTCTTTTGTTCCTGGGTTGCTTCAGGTCTCCTGGTAAGGTTGTGACCCTGGCTGTAGCATACAACCTGTGGGGCCTTCCAACTAACACTCTTCAAAGGGGCAGAGAAGCTGCTGATCTGTTGCCCTGGCTGCAGCAGATCTCTTGGGAAGCCTTCAGACAGTTGGACTTTCAGAGGAGCAGTCAGGCTGTTGAAGGTGTGAAGGTGTGAAGATGTTCTCCAGGGGGTCCTATAGACTGTGGTTTCTGTTTACCTGTGAGCAGCAGAACTCCAGGGAGGCTTTCAGTCTGTTGGGTCAGTTGCTTGTGTGCCACAGAGCCCCTAGGAGGTTTTCAGATTGTGGTATCTATTGCCCCAGTTGTTCTGTGTATAAAGGAGCTCCTGGGATGCCTTCAAGCAGTGCTGTCTTCAGGGGAGCAGACAATCTGGTGATCCGTTGCTCAGCTACCCGGTGTGCAGCAGATCTCCTGGGATGCCTCAGTCTGTGGTGTCAGTTGCCTGACTGCTCTGAGTACAGGGGATCTGGGATGGCTCAGGATATGGGGTCTTGGGGTGAGCAGACTGGCTAGCAGTCTGCCCCAGTTGTGTTTAAATAAAGGATCATCTACCTAAGGCTACAGGGTCTACACAGAAGGAAAACATAAGCCATAGACAGATGGAGGGGCTACACCTAGACTCCTGAAAACCTTTCTCTTCCTAGAAGTAGATGTCACTGAGAGGCCAGCTTCATATCTGTTTCATGAGGCACTTTCATCCTTAAGACAACAAAACTCACTTGAATTAGAGTTACCAACAACAACTCAAGAATTTAGCAATAATATTAAATAAAACAGGTCCCAATGGTAAAGTAGGGCCTTATTTCTGAGTATTTTCTTTCTTTTTTTTTTTAAACTCATTCAAGACCCAGAGTGTTCTATCTGTAAACCCATCCAGACTGCATGGTATTTTTTTTAAAAAAAACTTTTTATTGATTTTTTTTCATGAATTTCGCATCATGCACCCCCAACCCCACTCATCTCCCTATTCCTTCATATCCATCCTTTGCCCTTGCAACCTTCCCCCCCAAATAAAAAGCACTCAAACAAACAAACAAGCAACAACACAAAAAACATAAAAAACATCTCATGGTAGAAGCTGATGTGTGTCACTGGGAACCCGCAGTAGGCCCCTCTGCCCACATCTTCATTTGTAAATGTTCATTGCGATGAGTCATTGGTCTAGTTCAATGTCTCTGGCTTCTGTGACACCATCAATATCGGATCCTCACTGGGCCTCCTCCCAGTTACCCTGTTGCTGCCCTGTGTCATGGAAATCCTGCAACTTTGGGACAGCAGGCCCTTTCATGCCTCCCAACCATTCACAGGTGATGTGGATTTTGAGGTGGACCATCTCAGAGCCTTGGATCTGGGCCTGGGTGTTACCAGAGCTTTTCAGCTTACCAGCTCTCCTTTGTCCCCACCACAAGGCCCAGCTCTCCAGCACTGCTCTGGCTAGACGACCCAGGGTTGCCATAAGCAGGAAGCAGGGTCAGTTCTCCTGCTCTCATGCCACAGGGCCTGCTCACCTGCACTGATACCTCCAAAGCCAGCTCCAGTGTGCTGCCCAGTCAAGGCAAGGGACCTACTCACGTGCGATGGCCTGTGAGAGGTTGGGCCTGCTCTTCTATTCTCCTGTCCTCAGGACCGGCTCACCCATGCCTACCACCAGGGCCGGCTTCACTGTGTTGCCCAGTTGAGGTGCTGGGTTCACTCTCCTGAGTGCTACAGCCAGTGAGAGGGCATGACTAGCTCTTCCACTCTCATGCCCGCCACGCTGGCTCTCCCCACCCTCACACCACCTCACTGCAGACAAGTGACCAGACCAGTGCCTCCCAGGAGAGGGGCAGGGCCTGCTCTCCTGAATGCTGGAGTTCTCAAGGGACAGGGACAGCATTCCTGACTATGCCAGGTGGTGTGGGGGTGTATCATGGTGGAAGGTCAACTCAATTTTAAAAGCCTCTGAAAGAAGGCAGAGTGATATAAGCTAGCTCATAGTTACTGCTTCTCTCTATGTACAGGAAAGCTCTTTAAATGCAGCCTGTGTGCAGCCTGCTTTCCTTTCAGCCTCTCCTCATGTGAGGAGATCCAGGGAATAAATGGCCACCAACCACACACTGAATGCTAACTGCAAGTGCTGGGCTGGGAGAGAGGCAGGCATTTCAAGCTGACTTAGTGCAACCCTCTAATTTGACAAATGAGGAGCCTAAAGACAACAGAGGCTCACATGATTTGCCCTCAGGGTCATGTGTCTTCTTGTGGCAAAGTCAGAAATAGAACCCAGATAACAAACTGCCCAGAGGCCAGCTTTCATCCTGGAGAAGTGCTGGAGACAAAACTTGTCATTTCTCTGGAACTTAGAAATTCACTTGGAACTTAGCATTTCTATGGTCTGGGAAGTTCCCTGAGTTGGGGCGCTTTTATAGGTACGCTGTTGGCAGATGATCAAGCAGTTTCTGGTTAATCAGTGGGTTGGGAACATTCTGTAAAAATCTTTGGCTTTTTAAGGTTATTTTGACCATTTGTGCTTGTGAGGTGTGAAGGGGATCTTTGGAGCTTTGAGTTCACAAATTTCATTACAGTATGAAGTCAGGTCTTAGTCAAATTTCAGGAAAGTCTGCCCTACATGGTTAAAAGTATTCTAAGCTGGAAAAGTTTGGGCAGAGAGAGAAGAGGCATATATACTTACATATGTGTTAATGTGTGCAGTGAGGGCAGTGTGGGAAATGACTTAAGGTGGAATCAGCCTGGTTATTATTACCATTGAATAAGATGTATGTTTCAGATACAGTGCAGTGATCTAATCCCACTAAATCTATAGGATTTCTCTAGTATCACATTATTCAAAGAAGATGACAAAATCTGGACAGCTAATGTATCATTCCTCCTTTAAAGAAATAAACAGGGCCATTTAGGCCCCATTCAAATTCCTTTCCTTCCAAACCAATGTGCACTGTTGTATTTTAAATATATTTACTAAGAAAATAAAAGAAGCAAAAAAATATTTAGTAATATTTAGGATAATAGTATCTTAACAGAAAATGAGCCAAGTTCAGCTACTGAGCAGCTTTTTGTATGAGAGAACTCTGGACTAAGTCCTCAGTAATGCCGTACCAGAGACCAGTGTCCAGTGAGGACATCTTAAAACATATGGCTTTCCCTCTCCTAAGGGTGAAGTTCCATGCACAATGGTTGGCTTTGCCAATTGTTTCAGCCAAGTGTCTCTATTTGCATTTCAGAGAAGAACACACACACACACACACACACACACACACACACACATATATATATATATATGTATATATATATATACATATTCTGACTTCTATTCCTTTGGTTTACCCATCCCTTCATCCATACCACCATCAACACACACACACACACACACACACACACACACACACTCATGCAAGCACACACAGACCATTTATCATTTATCCTTCATGTCTCCACTCAGTTATTATTATGTCTTAGGGACTCCCGGGAGTCTTTAAGCCTGTGTTTGGAACCCTTTCCTCCTTCACCAATGTAGCCCTACTGTATCAGAGAGCTGATATGACACAGACAGCCACAGACCCTCAGTGGACTACACTGAGCATTTATTTCTCCTTCTTCCACCTTTGTGTGTGACTAAGACACACACAAAGACAGAGAGCGATCTGTCTGTCCATTGGAAGCCTCTGCTTTAATTTCATTGACCAAGGCAAGCCACATGGCCAATCCCGGGACGGAAGATGGGGAAGTGCTCTCTGCCTACTGGGAAGCTGTGGTGGTTAAGTTTGACCATCAATTTGATTACGTTGAGAAGCACCTGGGAGGTTGGTGCATCCACATCTCTGGGTATGTCTATACAGAGGTTTCCCAAAAGGATTAACTCACGAATCTGGAGGAGATCCACCCTGAATGGGCACAACTATCACATGGACTGGGATCCTGAGTACTGGATCTTATGTCAACTTGACACAGCTAAAGTCATCTGAGAGGGGAAAAATCTCAGTTAAGAGAGTGTCCTTTTTTGAAGGGAAATGGAGGAGGAGTGGATCTAGGGAAGAGTGGAGGTATAGGGGGGGAGGGACTGTAGTCAGAATTTAATATACGAGAAAATAATAAATAAATTAAAAAAGGAAAGAAAGAAAGGAAAAGGAAAAGGAAATAAAAGGAAAGAATAACGAAATAGGGAGAAAACATGAACAATCATGAACTGGTAATCGTTGTTTCCAAGAAACAATGTTTAATAAAATGTGCTTATAAAAAAAAATAAAAGAAAATGCCTCCAGAAAACTGGGCTGAAGAGAAGCCTGTACTGCACTTTCCTAGCTGGTGATGATGGCAGAGGGCTCGGTCCATCGTGAGTGACGTCATCCCTGGGCTGGTGGTCCTGGGTTCTATCAGAAAGCAGGCTGAGCACATCAAACAGAGCACGCCAGTAAGCAGCACCCCTCCATGGCTTCTGCACCAGCTCCTGACTCTGGGCTCATGCTCTGCTTGAGTTCCTGTCCGGTTGATGCTGACCTGTGATGTGGATGCACAAGCCAAATAAACCCTTCCCTCCCCAACTTGCTTTGCTCATGGTGTTTCATCGCAGTAGCAAACCTAAGACAGAAAGGATGAGAAGTCATTTCGTATGTCCACTCTCCTCTGCTCAGCCTCAGGCACTGTGGTATAAGCTGCTGTTGGTCCCCCTTACCCCGCCTGCCACCATAGACTAGAGCCTCTGAAACAAGGAGGCAAACCAGAGTTTGCTGTCTTGTTTCTTTCGGTATTTGGTCAGACATTGAGGAAACCTGACCACCGCAGAGGACCCTGGAAGAGTATGAACAGGATAGTGCTGGTAAGCGGAAGGGGCTGAGTAAGTCTGCTCATTGAATTCACTTCCTGGCATTAATGGCACCCATTACAGCATGTGGCGATGCCTGCATGAATTCTCCTGCTACCATGTTTCCTTGTTTTAATTTGTATTTTCAACTGATCCTCAACTATCACTTTCTTATACATAAGGATTATAGTTGTATGGTGTCTTCACCCTGGTGTATATAGTGTGCACTTGAAATCATTTAAAGTGATGTGTAAACGACTAATTTAAAGAACTGGAGGCAGACAGTACCGTACGGTGTGCCATCCCCAGCCCTCTATAATGTATCTCCTATGCATGTATGTTACCAATTACTACTTTTCATACCAATATAATATATCAAGACCAGTATGGGTAAGACCCGGTTTCTCTTGGGCAGGGAGTAAGAAAGAGAGGACATGAATTGCAAGTCACTGACCTACTTTGGCCAATGTTCTGATTGTCGGTGGCAGCCTCCTTTAGAAAAGCAATGTCTAACCTAGTTGGGTCACGAGATCCCACAATAGCATGGAGTACAGTGTGGCACTCTCAACACATTTTTGAAGAATATTTCAGAATCCTGTCTTCTGTTCAGTAATTTGATTTACAGCAAACAGGAAATGGAACACATTTCTAAGCAAATACGTCTCTGATTAGTTACACATGCAAATCCACGGGCTAAGTTTAGATGTGTAATTAAGCATCGGGCTATTTTTGAGTCCATAATCGCAGGACAGATCAGATGCCCAGAGGAGGCATGCGGCTGACTTATTTCTGTGTATATTTGTACCTCCCACTCAAAACTCTCACTCTAAAATACACTGGCTTAGAAATCTATCTCAGTGACCCATTTGTAGCCCTAGAAACAAAGTGGTTCAAGGACCTGCCAAGTTTATCATTGTCGTCGTCGTTGTCATCATCATCATCATCATCATCATCATCATCATCATCTTAAGGACAGTATAAGTCAGAAACCTGCTTCTCTCAGTGGGAAGATGTAGAGTGATGAGCCCTAGGTAAAGAGAGTGACAAATAAGAGCAAAGTGGGCAAATCCAGGCAGCTGTCACTCCTGCAACGAGGAATTAATGGTCAGATGGCCTGTGCCAACACTGGCTTCCTATGTTGCAATCTTGTTTTTATAGATTTTCATAATCCATATGAACACTTCAATGCTGAGCAACTTTCTGCCAAATGGCGTGCCAACATGTGCCAACTTTACACATGCAGAACAGGCACTTTGGAAAGTTTGTGTTTATCGTTAACTTTGTGAGCAGAAGACATCAGCTCCCTCAGTTCCTGTTCGTAGTAACAACTGTTTAAAAAGAAGACTTTTTTCCCCTTCTCATTGAATGTATTTATTGGGGACAGGGTAGGCTCATGACCCAGCCCATATGTGGAGGTCAGAGGAAGAGTTCCAAAAATCATGTGTCCCTCTACCATGTGGGCCTCATGATCAAACTAAGGTCGTTAGGCCTGGCAGCAGGCTCCCTACCCACTGAGCCGTCCCATCACCTCCTAATGGAGGTCTGTGACAGAGTGTGTGAGCACTGTGGCCATGTATATGCCCTTTTATGGGGGACAAATGTCCATTTGGGCCAAAGTTATTCAGGGAAAGCCTTGTAGGACCTGTCCTCTACCTCTCCTGCTTAGTTCCATCTTGGTTTCTCAGTGGAACATGTATTCAGAGAAAAAAAGATTCTGTTTTGTTTGTGTGTTATGTATATGAGTGTTTGGCCTGCATAGATATCTGTGTACCGTGTGTGTGCAGTGTCCCTGGGGAAGACAGAAAGGGCAACAGATCCCCTGGAACTGCTGTTACAGAAGGTTGTGAACCCTCAAAATGAGCAACGGGATTCTAACCCACTGAGCCACCTCTCTAGCCCCAGCAGATCATGTTTTTAGGGACGAGAAATGTTGTCTTTCTTTAATACTATCCTACCTGCCGGCTGCTGCACTTACTCCAGGTTTTGTATTTACACCCCAGGAAGAGTTGGACATTCTTAGCTTCCAGCTCACGGAAAGTGAAGCAATTCCCCTAAGCCTCACGTAAACAGGAGGGCTGGAATTCAAGTTCATACCGTCCTGACTGCAAATCTCAGGATCTTAACTCGTTCGTACAAGCCTCTTCTCCTGTCTCCGTGGAAACCTGCAGAAGCTTTGCAAGGCTCCGGGCCAGGTCTGAGTCAACATGCTTATTAGTAATGCCTTCCTTATAATACACTTGATTTCTTCCTTGTAAAGTGCTACTGCAGCTGAAAACGCAATTAACTCGACTCGGCTGAATTTTCGGAATAGCAGGCTTCTTGTTCCAGGCTGAAGTCTTCTTACATCCTCTTCTTCACTGCATTTTAACAGACAGAAGGGAGGAGTGTGAAAACCCAAGACTGTAATCATTGTGTCGCAAAGCACATACCGCTCAGAAGTATCCAGATGTGAGCCAAGCCTGTAATGAAATAATCCTAGTGGTGCAGCACATAGAAGAACAAAAACCGTGAGGTTTCAAGGCGTGGCGGTGCACACTTGTAATCCTAGCACTTGGAAAACAGAGATAGGTAGATCATCACAGGTTTGGGGCTGGTTTGGGCTACATACTGAGTTCCAGACTAGCTAGTGGTACATAGCGGATCCTAACTCAAAAGACAAAACAAACAAAACAGAACCAGAACCGGGTAGCCAGGTAGGTAAGGATACTGGCACCAAGCCTGATAAATGGAGTTCAGATCCCAGCAAGAGCAAAGAACCAACTCCAGCAAGCTGTCTTCTGACCTCCACGCATGTGTCTTTGCACAAAATGTACACATATACATGTGTATACCCCCAAACACATAATAAATGTAAAAAAAAACATTAATAGCAATCCCTTTTAAATGGAAAACATGGTCATATTTCAGAGCCTAAAGTTCTGTGCTCAGTTTGCAGCCTGGAGATCAAGTCTTCCGTTAAGATTCCTTTCATTTACTCTTTTCAATTTAATCATTACGCCATCACCAGGGGCCACCAGTCCAGACAAGTTTCAGCCTTCCCTGCTCTGGAGACTTGTCCCTTTCTGAAGATTTTTGTTCTTAGTTTAAAGGCCGTAATTTAAAGCAATCTCTGTGTCCCCTGTTGTGACAGCTGGTCTGTCACCCCTGTAACTCGGTGTGTCTGGGTGCTAAAAGCTACTCTTGGCTGGTAGAAGGCATTTTTCCTCCCCGAGGGGTGACACCCACTATCACACACACACATGCCCTTTCAGAGGACACTTCTGTGAAGTCCATGTTTCTGGAGTGTAGTATAGTCTTCTCTGTAGCGAAGGTGCAGCATATTCCAACTGGGGATGAAGGGACACATCTGCAGGAAGGCCGTGGAGGGGCATCGTGCACCGTAGCCCAACAGGGGGCCCAGGACAGTGATCTCTTACGAGCTCCCCATTTCTTTTGTTTGTTCCCTTATTACCCCAGCAAGACAAGCTCAAACACCGGCCCACGGCAGTATCTGGGAAAATATGTGGGCTGGAAATTGTTGAAAATACTCTAAAAGAACCCAGCACTCTGTCAACTTCTGTTATTGGAAAGAACATATATATTACACGGTTAAAGTTAGGCATGAGTTTTCTTAAAGTAAACCCAACCATCATTTAGTTCCTCAGATAGGTATACTTCCAACTCCGCACCACAAGGGCCCCAGTGTGAACAGTACAATCCTCTCAATTTTTTTGTTTTTGTTTGGTTTAAGATTTGTTGTGGTGGGAGGTTTGTTTGTTTGTTGTTTTGTCTCTTCTTAGGACATCCAATTCCTGATATTCATCTTCAAACCCCCCCAAATTTCTTTTCTAATACTAATGTTTTATTCTTGAATCATGGTGTTTAGTATTTTCAAACCACCATCCCGTCTACTATTTTTCTCATGTTCATCCTTTATTTAGACCAGAAGGCAATGCCGCAGTCTTAAATTATTAAATGAAGAAGTTTAACAATTAAAGCACTGTCAGTACACATGACTACTATTCTGACAGCTAGTGCTTTCCAAACTCAGTGGGTAGGGAATAGAAAGATGCAAGATCATCTCTAGTGGAGGACAGTCTGACTGACAGACAGACAGGCAGGCAGGAAGGCAGGCAGGCAGGCTGTATTACTCTGGGAGTCACCAGTGGTTTCATTTACTAAGAGCCAGGAGGAGTGTGCTCCTGATCAACCATCCAAGACCTTCATCCCTGTCAATCAGAGTCCCCAGTTGTTCAAAAACCTCCCCAAAATACAAGTGAGAAAGCCACTCAGACTGACTTATGAACTGTTCTCAGGGACTATAGACATGCCCCCTATTCATAATGAGGCTAAATCTTCAGAATGATTGATGGAGCAAGGAAAATTCACGTGTGTCTCCACCTGTCACTTAATTCATAGAGACTGGCAAGTTACAGACATGCCAGACCAGCTCATGAGACTCCAAGAGAAACACCAATGCATTTCTACAACATTCCTATAACAGTCCTATCTGGTACTACACTGAAGCCATCTTCTGTACTTTTTCTCGGTGATAGCATCAAATCTACAATATGGCAAAGACAGAGAACCTAGAACTTTATTCCCAGATGTTTATGGCCCAGTCACCATGCTCAAAATCTGTGCATTTTTTAGGTTGGGTCAGGTTTAAAGCAATCCTAGCCCAAGGCTTATTACTAACCTAAATGAGCCCCACCCTCATGCCAAACCCCCCAATGGTAAAGAAGCTAGTTCAAGTCTCTCTTAAGTTTTTATTAACCATCAATTTAAAAAAAAGCTTGTCTCTGTCCTTCATTAGATAGCATGAATTCGCACTTAAATATGAAGTAAGTGGCTTTACAAAAACTTCTGCTTGTATCCAGCTTCCACTGGAGTCCTCGGTCACATGCTCAGCACCTGTTCCTTGGCAAGAGCAGATCCTCACTGTCATGGCCTTCTTTCTAGAAGAGATTTGTGTTTTGCTCAAAGTTTAGCGTATTGGTCAACTAGTTACCTTGGTGAAGAAGTTCACTGCTATCTCAAGAATCCTACTCCACCAGGCTTTCAGTGAGAAATTCCCAAGCTGGATCTAACCCTGACTTGGAATGCCAAAACAATCTTGAAAAAGAATCAACTTTGAAAACTTATCATGCCTCATTCCAAAGCCAATATAACACTAGGCTAGCAAAAACATAAGAGTGCCTGATAAGAAACAGGTAGATAGAACAGAGTCCAGGCCTCGAGTTTATAGAGTTTATTTATAGAGTTATTTGATTTTTTTAAGACCTTATTTAGTTAAGGCAGTTTTAGATTCATGTCAAAATTAGAGCCAATTGATTTTTTTAACTGAATATGACAAGATGAAGAAAGGCTTACCAACAAACAGCTGAAACAACTGGATAACCATATAAAACATTAAAAATATTTTTAAAAAGCCTGGCTCTTATCTCACCCCACACAATATGATTAGTTTGAGATGGGTCATATAACAAAATATAATCAGAAGTAGTAAAGTTTTATTTTGTAGCAAGTACAAATTTATTAACTTTGCATTCTTAGCATAAGTACATATTTCTTAGAAGATAAGACGTCTTGTATTAACTATGAAAAATGATACCTGACTTCTATTGAAATGAGAAAAGGTTTTTAAACACAGTGGTTTACCATGAGGCTCCCATATGAGCTTAAACTCATAATCCCCCTGCTTCAACCTCCTGGGTTTTGGGATTACAAACATACAGTAACTTAAAATTGTTGTACATAAAAAGTTATAATTGAAAAATATAATAAAGCAGCCAGTATATAAATCTGATCATTCATTCGTATTGAAGATATAAAAAAAAAAGTCCTTCAAAATCAGTGAGACAGCTAACTTTTTTGAAAACTAAAATATATGCGTTGTCATTTCTCTCTCAGTAAAGTTGATAGTAGCACAAACCTACATGTATAAACATAAATATTTGGAAGGCGGTTTGACAACATAGTCATTTAGCAAAATAACAATAGTAAGTTCCCCCACAATTCTTCTTAGGAGGCCTATGACCTTCTATTACCCAGCATGAAATCCCCTGTGGATTTCATATGCAATCAGAAAATGGTAGGTTACGCCTATAACTATCACACCACCATTGTATTCATGATCACATCCTTCTAACAGGTCAGTGTTGCAGCGGGAAGTATCCTGTGATGAGTTAGCCATTGATGCTTTTCCTATCCGGTTTCTATCCCAGCAGCCTGCACAGACCATTCTGGCACTATGTGAGCTATCCTGCAGTGAGGCCATGGTTGTAGGGGGATGTGTTGATTCCCTAATTGGTTCTTGATTATGTCAATAAAGGAGACAGAAACCAATCATTAGGCAAATGGGAAAAGGTGGGACTTATGGATCCCAGGAGGAAAAGACTGAGACTAGAGAAAAGAATCCGGAGCAGGCTTTGGAATGAGAAGACACAACCACCATGTTGATCATGGAGCATCTATAGTTTGTAGCCCCAGCCGAGGGCAGAGGCCAAGGAGAATGGAAAGGGCTAGCTGATAAGATTAGTACAGGAAATTATTCGCCCAGCTATTGAGCTATCTGGATAGTTTTAAAATATTAAAACTGTCTAGTGTTTTCCACCTGCGGCGCTAAGGTCTGCAGGAGGTAAAGGGGGCGGTCAGGGCGGTTGTTGGTGGCTTGGTGGAGCTAGTCTCAAGAGGTTGAAGAAGTGATTGCAGTTCCAGCTTAGGGAACCAGCTGGCCATTGGCAGAGCTATGTCAGGAGTGAGGCCAGTGGTATCGAGCTCTCCCAGCCAAGCAGAGAGCACAGCCCCAGAAAGAGCAAGCATGTTTTAAAAATTACATTCTACAAAGGTCACTTCAAATTTGACGTCTCTGTGTTCTGCATCCTAAGTGGGAAATACCTGCAGTGAAAGAGTCTTCCCAACCAGGACTGAGATTAATGGCATTAGCCTGTGTTGTTTTGGATGTCTCTGGGGCATCACTGACTAATAACTTGTAAGAAGACATTCCACACCTGGTATGAGTGTTCTGTTTATTTTTGAACTTCAGTTTAGATAGAACCATTTAATAACTCATGTCTTCTGGGAGCAACAGCACCCACCCATTCATTACACATCTCCTCAAACTCCCTTTAATAAACTCTATTCTAGACTATACCATCATGTGGCTGGTCCCTGGCGGCATGGGCCCAACGAGGCACCCCCTTCCCCCATACCTAACTATACCTCCATAGAACATACCCCCCCCTTTATCGTTTTATAAACACATCATTGGTGCCGAGATTCGGATTTAGAAACTCTGCAGGTTTGCACGCCCCCTGCTATCGCATGGAGATCCAATGCTTGCTAACCTAAACTTTGGAGAACTGGTAAGACCCTTCCCACCACTTGTCAGAGTAAACATCCGTGTGTTCCCAGGGGAGAGTTCTTGATCTCAGAGCTATCCCTGTGCTGCCCTTGAGGATGGAGGCATTCAGTCTTTTTACTGACCCTCATTCTAGGATTCTTTCCCTTGGGTGAGATTTTCCTCTCTCCTTTGAGACAGTTTCATTCTCGCTGCTGAGAAATCCTCGGGCCAGGTAAACTGCTCTCTGTAGCTTAGAGACACCAGCCCTGAGCATAGCACCAGCCCATCGCGAGGTCTGCCCTGTGCTAGAATCTCTCTGGTTATTGATGATGCTCTTGGGATGCTGGTAGGGGCAGTTAATAACCCTATTCTCTCACCCATGGGTCAGTCTTCACCACCTTGTCCCTACTTACTGGAATGATTGGTCTAATTCACAGTAAGAGGAAAACAGTATCTCTACATGGCCACTAACCTGGCACTTTCTTGCTTGTGATCCATAGCACAGGATTCTCCCTCTTCCCTCCCTCTTTTGCTCCTTCCCACAGCCGCTAGTTTGTTGTTATCTCTTTTATAAACATACACGCTACAGGAAACCCACTCAGATCTACCTCTCATGGACCAAATAGGCTCCATCCAGATAAGTACATCTACTGATTGATAGCCCAAAGTTCCCACTTACTACCTATTCCAGAGGGTGGGATTCCTCTGGGTTTCAAATGTATATCTTAGAAAAAAAATTCTTTCTCCCAAATGCACCTAATCTTATTTTCTACCTTTAATATATGTATGTGTGTTTCAGCATCTTGTCAAGTTCAGATGCCTGCTACCATCTACGACAGCTCCAGAGAAGCAACCTACAGATGCTCCAACCTTCTCTCGCAGACACAGATGCTTCTCTTGGATCCATTCCTTCTGATCTATCCACAGACATTCCCACAGACTCTGGAGAGCAAGGAAACAGCCAACTCTTCTAAGATGGACCAACATCCTCAAGCCCATTCTTCTAGGTTTCCTAGAGGCGCTTCACCCGGAAGCCAGAAGGAAGACTGTGAGGACACCGTTCCTGCTTCACCGTCCCTCCTCCTGCTTCACTGTCCCTCTTCCAGTTTCACTGTCACCTCTTACTAATTTTTTCTTTAATTAAACCGAAACAGGGAATGTTAGCATTCTGTCTAAGCTCTGCCCCGCAGCCAGGTATGCCCGACTCACTGTAAAAGAGGCTACTTGCCCCCCTCTTCTTTCTCTTGCTCTCTCTTGCTCTTGTCTTCCTATTCTAGCTCTCTTCCCATTCCCCTTCCCCCCTCTCTCTCCACATGCTTATGGCTGGCATCTACTTATCTTCTTCTTCTTCTTCTTCTTCTTCTTCTTCTTCTTCTTCTTCTTCTTCTTCTTCTTCTTCTTCCTCCTCCTCCTCCTCCTCCTCCTCCTCCTCCTCCTCCTTCTTCTCTCTCTCTCTCTCTCTCTCTCTCTCTCTCTCTCTCTCTCTCTCTCTCTCTCTCCCCTCCCCCCACCTCCATTACCCTCTCAACTTCCCTACCACACCCTGAATAAGCTCTAGGCTGTATTATATTGCCATGTGGCTGGTCTCTCAGGGGGAAGGGATGCCTCAGCCTGGGCCCACTGAGGCACCCCCTCCCCCCACACCTCACCACACATCCATGGAAGATATTCCTCCTCTCTTTATCTTTTCATAAACACATCAGCTATGGAGATAAATAATATCTTTATAGAGAGGTTATATGTATATAATTGTGTGCATCTACACTCATAGATAACACAGTCCTGCAAAATGTTCCTATTTTACAAATAAAGAAAAGAAGCATCATTTAAAATTAAAATACTCTTTACGGCTGACACTTGAAGTAGGTTTGAATGACTGCAAACCCTAATGCTCCCCATTTCTGTGCCATATTTTGGTGAGCAACACAAATTGTGAGTTCTTGTATGAAATTTCTTCTACTTTATGTTTTTCTTCCCAAGTAGGTAGAGGAGAGAAAAGCTTCACAAGCGGCTTGGGTTATTTACGGGACACATCTCTAGACACACCCAGATCACCTGTTTCCTTCACATAGAGACGTGTTCTCTGCTTTCCATCACACTGTTTCCTCTCTTCCTTCTTTCTTCCGTGTTCTCACTTTTCTCTATTCTCCCATGACAATGGTTTTTGAAACATTTCCTCCTTCTATTCCCCATCGTGGGATTGTTCAAGCATCAGTCAGGAAGTCTGAAAATATGACAGTAAAATAAACAGAATTGGGAGATGAAAACAATAAATATGTCAAGCCAGGTTTAAAAACTAAAATAAAAACCAATATCCCATGAAACAAAAAAATGGATGAAGATTTATTTTAGCAATATTATCTGCACAGTACTGCTCTCCATATCTCTAACAGGATTTATTTTTAAAATATTCCAATAAGTAGATTAAATCAGAATAATCAAATTTTGGGGAGACAGAACCCTTTTCTGAGAAACAGTCATTGTTGTGATCTTTGCTCATGAATGTTTGTGTCTTCCTGTGGTTAATATTGTCCTGCCAAGCCTTTGTGTCGAAGATAGAAATGAACTCTGTTCCTGATTTAATGTGCCTCTAACACTGTCAGGCATGTTCGCTGGGAATTCTGTGTCACATTATGTATATTTTCTTTATGACTACCTCCTCAATAAATAGTTCACAAATGTTAATAAAATCTGAATCATGAATAAATGAATGAAATTGAGAAAAACTATGATGGTAAGGTTAGGAAGGTAATGAATCAAGCTTGGTGCCTATATCCTCTCAGCCTTTGTAAGCTCACCAAAGTGAGGCCATCATAAAGGCTCCAGTGGTTAGCAAACAGACTCAGACAACTCCCTGCCTGTGCACTCCACTCAGTGGGATCTTCTTCCCCTCCACCTTCCCCACATGATAACAACATGACCTTTGTACTGACAATAGAAGTACATGGTATTGCCTCAATATAGGTGATCATAAATGAGCTAGACATTCTTCACAGTTTTACCTCCAAACTGTTTGAGGTGCGTTTCATTATCAGAGTATAAAGTACTAAATGGAGATTTTTAATATTTTTAAAGAGCTATTCCATTCATATCCATTCATACATAGAGAATCCTCCCAACACCCTTTAAGTTGTGTCTAGTCTGAGACAAGCCTTTATAATTGACACATCTGTGGTACCTAGTACACAGTAGACAACCTAGAAGCATTTATTCCATAAGAAAATTAGAAAAGAGATTATTTCATTGGTACAGCTTAAAGAACATGAGTTAAACAAAAAGCCGTGAATTTTAGCCAGATAAGCAAATGGAGAAGAGGCAGAAGCACCAGAGTTCACTGAGGTGCCCATACAGGATTGGAAGGGGGAGGTCAAAGGGAGTCTTGGTTTGGGGTATGAGAGACGAGTTATCTGAGGTAAAAGTCAGTGTATGAACTTCAAATGACCTCACACACAGATCAAGGGAGAAGCTGCCGACTGCAATAAGTTCATTATGAATTTCAGGTCTTGTCTCGATATGTTTCAAATAACTTTTACAACAATGCATTTGACAGCATATGATGAAGCTCATTCACAACAAACAGAAGACGTGAGGGTGACTGCAAAAGATCTGCAGTCCGAGTACAGTGTCTTGACAGCCATGAAAAATAAGACATTGGCTTCTGAAGCAGCTATCTATGGATATTATGGAAATCCATAGTAACCAATCTTGTTTATGCAGAGGCTGATACATCAATCTGTGAGTAGATTGTTAAGGTTTTGAAGTGATCTGGAGAAACTACATAATTGCAACTCTGGTTACTTCTGGAGAGATGGATGAAGAGAGGCGTAGACAAGGCCTGAAAGAGGGTGTAAAATAAGGTTTTACATTTTTTGGTTATATGTGCCTGAAGTTTTGATAGCTGGCTTGCATTCATGTGTGATGATTGCAATTTAAAATAAATAAAACAAATAAAGCCTCTAGAAGGAAATCCACCTATGCCCCTCAGAGACAGATGGTTTTTATGAGCATGCTTGTGTACATTGAGATCACAGCAATGTTCACAGTGCTTCCAAATATTCAGAATGTTTATTATCTTATAGCAGCTCCTCCAACAAGCCACAGGAGTAGGTGGAGCCAAGCAGAGGGATCCCACTTTATTATCCCTTCTTGAAACAGAGGACAGGCAGCGAGTCAGGGCACAGCCAACAGTGGAGCTTAAGGACAACACAGTATGCATAGGAACGCAGACTTTCTATCCTTTTTCTTCTCTGTGCTATGTTTCTTCTGTTCTCCCTCATAGGACAGAAAGTCTTGAGATTCAGAATCTGGAGTAAGGAAATATCTTTGGATTAATTCACTTGATTGCCCATAAAACGTTTTACCATAAGTGTGCTATAACTTCTGAATTATACTACATAAATGGTGTGAGGATTTCTTGTTATTGCAGAAAAGAAAAAATTTACTGCTTTCATTTAAACTAATACTTTGTGAAGAGAAATTATGGTAGCTGACTATGCTTATTATATTTGCCCTCAGAACTAATGCCTTAGGAAGCCCTGTTGGGTCACAGAATGAGAGTTCAGGGCAAAATATTTCTTGATATTAGAAATATTTTAGAGACATGGAGAATAAAACACATTTGACCACATAGTCCTGAATAATTATACTTCTCTTAAATATAAACACTCTCCTAGATGTCTACAGAACACACATATTAATCAGACAAGGCCCTCCATGTAGCTTTTCTCCTCCCTCACTGTGGTTTACCTATAAACACATCTGTCACAGCACAGGCATGTCACTGATTCTGTCAAGTGCTCCCCAAGAACTGGTATGGCTTTGTGATTTCTTTTGTTTAAGCAGAATGTGACATTAATGATAGCCTCCTGGCCCCATGTCTTCACTTCAGAAAAGCTGAGAATGCCACCATTGGGTTGTAGGTGCCAATGGCCACTTCATCCTTCAGGCTGACACACTGAATATGGAAGTCCACCTCACAAAGGCCTTGGGAGACTGAAGACCATCAAAGCCCTCAACTGAGTGTGACCATACGAGTGACTCCGATAGTCATCTTACATGGCAAATAGAAAAAGAAGCCAAGTGTCCTCCTGAATCAAGTAAACCTACAGTGCATTAAACAACAACAGCAATAATAATTAATAATAATGATAATGATAATGTCTTTGTTCTGACTGCCTTTGGGATGGCCTCTTACACAGCAACAGTTAATTAGCACACTAGGCACCCCGCCCTCCACGCTCCTGCCTCCCTCCCATCATTTGTAACGTCCTTGACCCCTCTGTACTCTTCACATCACTCTCTGGTGTACTGGACCATGCTTCTTGCTAAATGGTTCAGTTAGGAGAGGAGTTGATGACATCAGTCTGAAGGGGTTGGGAGAGAAGGCAGTTGCTATGTCACATTCAGGTCCCCGGTGTCCTCATAGTATAGGGCATTTGACAAAAGCAAATAGTCCAAATACACACCATGGAAAATGGGAAAATGTGCCAGAGAAAGAGAAGGCAAGAAAGTGGGAAACGGGTCTGCAGAAGGCATGCTGAGCTGTCAAAGCTGGAGTAGGTAGGAAAAGCATTGCTTTTCGGTCTAAGATGGAAGATGGATTTGCAAGCAGAGTGGGTACTGGCCATCAGCAGAGCTAGAAGCCGGAATCTAGGTGTTAGAGAAATCTGAGGTTTCCAGGAGGAGAGGCTTTATGAACGGGAAGTCCTGGCACAAGAAAGTGGTTAACTAGGTAAAAGCAGCCCTAAGCGCTTCCCTCTCAAATGTCTTTCACTCACATTGCTTCTTCTGTTTTATAGGGTAAGTAGGGCAGCTGTTACGATTCCCTTTAATGGGTGAAACCGAAACTCGATTATGGACGCTGACCATTGCTTTTCTTATGCAAAAATGCTAAAATGTTCAGCTTGGAAGTCACTGTGATAGTTTGTGGGGGGGGGAGAAAGTTAGGAGAAAAGCGAAAAGCTTGAGATTCACCCCTTAAGTGCTCGGTGGTTCTAATCTTCCAAGCATATCACATATGTGCAAAAAAAAAAAAAAAATGTTCCTATTTCAGACCAGTTATCTGTGTTGAACCTCTTGATAAGTGAGGTGTCCAGCTGCAAGATTCCTACCAAGAGCTCTTACAGGAAATATCAGAAGACTTCAGAAGGCACTAAAACTTAAGTCAAATGTGTATTAAACAGTCAAAGAGTAACACAAAAATAGTTTTGAAACAATGACAAAAACATTGGTTCAAATGAGAAAACGTCTCTTCTGAAAGTTCATTCCATTCCTATAAGTGACTTCAAAACTATTTCCCAGTAACAAACTCCAGCTGCTGAGTTTACATCTCCTAGCATTTGTTTTCTTTCTCTATTTCTTCCACGTTGTCTCCATCATAAACGTAAAAGAGAATTTATTCTGACCAGTTAAATGTCTATCTTCAAAACATGTGTCTTCTGGCTAACTGGGTAAATCATATAGACAAACATCTCTAGGCTTTATTTTTATTTTGTTATGTTTATTTTGTTGTATTATTTTGGCCAGTCTGAGTTCTACTCAACATATAGGAAACAGTGGGCTGGATGTCACCATCACAGACAGCATTGTCACATAAAGCTAAAGTCACAGTCTACGTAACTATCCTTGACTATTAGCTATACAAGACTAAACCCAGACCTTAAACTCCTTCCTTCCATGCTGGATACTCAAAGCCGACGATCCTTTGAAGGCTGAAAGCAACGCCATCCTTGTTCACCAGACATGGTGCTGCTGATGCTTCCCTGACCCTCCCACACTTACCTTACTACCCTCCTGACTCTGTCAGCCATTATTCTGGCTCTCCCCTCCTCCCCTCCTAAGGACCTGGCACTTCATCTCCATAGCTGCCTACCCATCCTACACCTCTGCCTTTTCCCGGACACTCCTTCTCACACCTAACTGAAACCTCCCTCTCTCCCTCCAGAACATGGCTTTCCCAAATAGCTTCTCCATTGGAAGGTGGGCCAATCCTTAAATGGCCCTATGAGCAACTGAATCTCAACTAGAATAAAACTAAACTTGTCCTCTCTTCTCTATCATTCAGTTTCTTCCTCTGTCACCATAACACATAAAGTCACGCAGTCACTCAGACCAGAAATCTGGGACTCAGCCTCAGCCTCAGCCCTTTCTCTTTTTATCTCCATATCTGCCATCTCCATGTCCTCCATCTTTTTCTGCTAACTTCTAATCCATTCTTCCGCCATGTTTCGGTCATTACCACCCAGATCCCATCACCTCCTGCCTGCTCTACCAGCCCTTTTCCCTTTATTAAATTCACTCAGGAAATCTGCCTGTCACCTGGCTCCCACAGGGGCCACTCTAACACAAAGTTGACCCTGTTAATCTTCTGCCTGTTGTGGTCCAGAGACGGTCTCCAACCTGGCTTCCTGTCAGCAAAAACTTACCCTCCACAGTCTATCTCCCGCCTACTTCTCCATCCTTAACCTTCCCCACACTGCTGCCTTTCACTTTAACAATACGACAGGCAGGCCCGTTATGATACTTCTCTTACTAAAATGCTTCTCCTGTGCTTTGACTCAGTCTCTCTTGCTCTTCCTCAGGCTGCCCATTCTTCCCCTGCTAGCCTCCTCAGTGATAAGCTTTTTGGTCATGTTAATCTACCAGGAATCGCTTCCTGTACTGTCACACCAAGCTCAGCGTCCCTCCTTGCCATCCCAATGCCCTCTATATTTTTTTTTTGCTTGCTTTGACTACGCGAGTATTTATTTCCCCCCATGTCTGTTTTCTCTGAGGTCATCAGCTGAATAATTTGCCTTTTCTTCCATAGATCACGGTAACGTGAGCATATTAGGTGCTTAATAAATATTTAATACACTGAAATAACTTGCGCGGGAAATGGATCAGGTGAGCTCGAGTGGTTGGCTGTATACAGGCATTTGTCCACTCTCACTGACCCAGCAGTAGAATATCTACTAAATATTTATATCCTACTTACCTAGCGTTCTTGACCTCTCTGCTATTTAGATATTCTTCAACTTCTTGAGAAGCCTCGATTTCATGTTCACTCAGAGTACCTGCTCATATAAACTGTAGGATCCGGTCCATGAAAAATAACTGATACAGTCGATGTGAGAAAGAACTGACCCAGCTGGTATGAGAAGATAGACAACAGAGAGAACCGGGGCCCTAATGGAATTCGCAAGCTGGTCACGACCTGAATTGACCAGACACATACATCATATACCTATACAATCATATGTGGAGATTGGCAAAATATAGGTTTTCTTAAATCTTTCAGCAAATGCAAATTATTAAAACATGAAGTGAATTCGCACGTGTCTGAAGAACTTGGGAAAAAAATGGCTAAACTGGGTGAAGTCAATCTGGACCAGCTGCAGAAGATGAAAGTTATCGTTAATATGATGACTCAGTAGTTGAAAAGGAATTAAAACAGAATTTAAGTTTTAAAATGTCACGGGGCGGGGGGGGGCAGAGGGAAAGAAAATAAAAACTCTGCTGGGAAAATGGCGGACTGTTTGACTGAACTGTAGCATTTGGGCTAACAAAGATGTGGGTAGCCTGCACAGAACCTTCCTACCAAATAGAACTTAGCCTTTAGGACCTGATGTGGCTGGAAATACCCAAACCAAGCATTTCCTCCCTCTTATCATAGAGGGATATTTTTTGTTTGAATCCTCCTGAGACATAATCCTAGTTTGTTTTCTATTGCTGTAATAAAGCATTCTGACCACAGACAATTGGAAAGGAAAGAGTTAT